>PVIA01000068.1:421671-737396 GCA_004024845.1 Tonatia bakeri
TGTTTCTATATGTTAGGTAGATCTGCAAAGACTCTGGTATAGGCTTTTGTCAGATGGCTGCTTGTGACTGGCCCTGGTCAACCTGTTTGGAGATATCTGCAATCCACAGTGTGTGGCTCCCTCTGCTAAGCCTGTTTGTGTGCAGAAAGAACCAGGCTGTACACCAATACTGGTGTTTATCAGCACCAGGCCCTGGGGAGAGTCAACTGAAATCTCATAGATCTCTATCCAGAGATCCACCTTAATGTTAAACTAATCAGTGATATAGCCTCAAGCTCTAATTAGCAGCCTGGCTTAAGCTCCACAGGGCAGGACAGAGTAATTCCTGTGGGCAGGGCTATTGCTTCCCCTCAGGCTGATGCTCCTTGGAGGGGAGTGCTCTGCCTGAGAAAGGTAGCTTCTATAGTATGGGGGATGACTTAGCACAGGGATCCTGGTGGTTGTTCCATCAGTTCTCTCCCTAGAGCCCCAGTGCTGGACTCTCCTCAAATGTCTATAGTCTATTCTGCCCTCCCACTGCCAGAGCCCAGGGTAAATGGCTGCAAATGAAATTGTGTGCATTGGCCCTTTAAGAGGCTCTCTGATTCTCCACTGGTCTCTTCCTGGAATATAGAAACCTTGCGGCTTTCCACAGCTGAATGTTATCTGGGTTATTCTCTGGCTCTGGTGTTCTATGCTGGGGAGCCCATTTTTGGGTTTAGACTCCACACTTCTCAGGAGGAAGCTCTGGCCATTGAAATATCCCTCTGGAACTTCAGCTGCCACCCATGGGAGCCCAGCCAGCCCTTTCATGCTTCCTCTGAATTCTCTACCAATCTCATTGTGGGGAAGTGGTTTCTTTTGTCTCTCTGTGGTTATTAGGCTTCTCTCCAGCTAGTTTGCAGTTGGTTATTCCTAATGATTTCTCTATAATTTAGTTGTAATTCCAGATTGGTCCCGGAAAGAGCTTACTGAAAACTCCATTTCTCTGCCATCTTGGATCTACTAGAACTAAACTGCTGAAAAAGCAAATTTTTGCTTTTTCCCCCCATATTCTAAAAAATCAAACAATTTTGAATCCAAAAAAATCCAGCTTTTTCAATTACCAAAGATCTCTTCTGACTTTCAAACTTTATATGACTTAGTTTGTCTTTAAAAATAGGTATAGATGAGAAGAAGCAATCTCAGCCAGAAATAAACATCAATGTATTGCCAATGGCTCCAGATATAAACCTAGAAAAAAATTTTCCAAGCATTGGCTGAAAACAATCCAGAATAAAAACCTAAGAAATAAAAAATCTACTTAAGTACACTTACAAGCTAGAAGTAGAATTTTAAACTTATGATGTGGACTATAAAGATTATATAAAAATAAAATTAATTCCAGAAAAAAATACTTTCAAAAATCATTCCCTGTTAAAAATCTCATCATTTTTATAATTAAATGTAGGTCTCTATATTGGAAAATAGCTGCAAATAACTTTTAAAAAAGCTTATCAAAACTGATGCAGACAACAAACTTCATTAAAAATTTATGCAAGAGAACCATTCATATAGAATTATTTTCCAACTTCAATTATTATTAATTGAATAGGCTGAGACAAAAGAAATTATAAAATGATACATATATATAATACATGATATATATATAGATGTTTGATATACACAAATACACACATAAATTTTATTCTAGCTACAAAAAAGTATTTTCCTTTTCTAATTCCCTTAGAAAATTAAAATTGATACTAAACAAACAAAAAAATGCATTATGTTCAACAGTACTGACAAAATTTACCCAAAAGAAAGGGATAATCTCTTATCTGTCACTAAAGCATTATATGAATAAAATTAAATTAAATAGAAATCACAGTTCTGAGAAGATCATTTGTTTTTTTACTTCTATTTTGCTAGCAAATATACAAATATGGAACATATACAAGCTTTTTTCCCCCAGTGTAATCATGTGTAATATCAATCACACAAAATAATTAATGGATTACCTATCCATTTAATTTGAAATAGAAAACAATTATTACAGAGATAATTATAATTACACTAAAGTGAGAAATGTGTGGCTCTATCCTTACCTAATCCAAAATAAATTCAAAGAATGATTTTTTTTTGCAGTAAATAGGCTTTTTGCCTATCTCACTTTTTCTCATATCATTTATAATCTTAAGATTACAGTAATTATTACTTAAAATAAATATATTTATAAATTTATTTCAACCTGTAAAGGTAATAATGCATATTAGCTATTGTTATTGTACCCACATAGACTATTAAAAGTTGTGACTTGGAAATTTGTCATAAACTTCTCCTTTTATACAATTTATAAACACATTCTTTTTAACTATCAAAACTATAATTAGTATATTTAAAACTCTTTAAACACATGCATTTAAAAATTTTAAATATATATTAATGTCTAGACAATATTAAAGTTATTGTATTGAATTTATCAAAATAATTAAAAGGTGAGAATTAAGAATAGTGCCATGAAATCAACTTTTAAACTATATATAAATAATATAGTTCATTCTGCCTACTCTAAACAGTTTCAAACATAGAGTCAAGATAGTGAATGACTATAGGGAGCTCAAGATAGTGCACAAATGTGGATGCATAAATCTCATTCAGGTTCACTTCCATATGCCCTGAGGGCAAAGCCCAGCATGAAGCCTTTGTGTGTTACCTACTGAACTGGGTCATACATGGCAATATTTGCTGTATGGTCCTGTGATGAGGCAGCACAGGGTGAACCAGCTGGCCAAGGCTAATGCACCATCTGGGCTGAAAGAGTATTGCCAATTTCATTGGCAGAGAGGAAACAGTGAGTTTGTAATCGAGCTATAAATCACAAGCAGATCTTGCAAGTTGTCAGTTATAAGTCTGACATATTGATGTCCTCAATGCATGGATAACTTCTTACTTTTAAAATATCACTATTTACATAATAAAATCCTTTTAAATATCACTCTCTACCTAGTAAAACAAATTACTCAAAGCACCCATAAGGAACAAATCAGCACATTAACAAAGGTGACCGAGAGCCTTAAAGAAAATGAAGGTAAGACAGATAGGTTGATCATACAGCTGTGGTGGCATTCCTGAGTGTCCCAGTGATTATTAATTTTAATTTAAAAATTTTAAAATAAGAGCAGTTTCACTGGGTACATTGTCTTCATGCATTTCTCTGCCCCAAAGAAAAAAATCCATGCATCAGCAGTTTTTTCATATATCTAAACAAATTATTGTTTACCACAACATCATGATCTAGTAGGGAAAAAAATGGGTTTGGGGATCAGGTAAATTTAAGCTCAAATCCTTGTCCTATTGCTTAGTAGTTCTATGACACTGTACAAATTAATCAGAGTGATGCCACAGAGACATGGGAAGGGTTCACAGTAGGGTGTGTAAAGTAACTAGAATGTAATAGCTATGCAGTAAATGATAGCTATGTTAGTGATGAAGGCAAATGATACATTTGCACAGTCTGATTTAAATGTATGTTGTTCCTAATCAGAGTAAATATATGAATTTTAGTTAGAAAGCAGAGAACATAAAATTCAAACTGATTAGCCCTAAAATCTTTGCCAGACATTTTTCAAATTCATCACTGGATTTTATGCAGTCAGCTCTTGCTTTTTCCATTTTTTATTTTATATTTTGAGACTATCTTAGGCATATAACTCTAGGATTGATCAAGCTCTGTTGCCAGTCTGTAAAAACTTATGGAATAATCACCAGATAAAACAATTCAATCAAGAACCACCATTCACTGACCACTCAATATGTGAACAAGTTTATATTAGGTATTTTATGAGTGTTATTTCAAGTTTCATCTATAATGATATATTAGCAACCAAGGGGATTATCGTGATAGTCAGCATGTTGACTATGATTAGATTTGATCAAGACTGAAGTATCAGGGAGGGCCAGAAAGGTATTACACACTCTTTGCAGCTTTCCACTAATTTCTACACATCAATATATATGCCTGGGACAATGTAGAATTAGAATAGACCAAGGAAGCTGATCAAGGAGAAAGCAGAGGACCAATGCTTTCCAGTAAGGGAAGTCCAGCTACTTCTAGTCCAGAAAAAGACATTGACCTATGTCTTTGAATTTGAAGACCTCTGTCATTTGATTTGAAATGTCATATTTAACAGTTCTTGAGAAATGTGCATGAATAGTTCAAGGTCATATATTAGAATTTGGAGAACTATCAATAAGTATATCCAAAAGAACATAATTAATTCAGTATGCCCTCTTTATCCTCTTTTCTCTCTGCCTCTGTACTAGATCATCTGCACTATCGTCCCTCCACCCCAATCCATGCTCTACCCTACCCAGTACCTCAAGAGGATGAGAACATATTTTGTGTGCCCCTGGCTTCCACCTGAGTGTGAACAATCTGAAGAAATTTCAAGAGGTTTTTGAAGAGTAAAAGGACAGAGGCTCCAAGGATTCACTAGACCTTGGGCAGGGTGAGGCAAGGAAGGTGCCCAAGGTGTGAAATTTAAGGAGGAACTCATTCTCCCAGATACTAACTACATTCATCCACCCCATCTTCGGTGCCAAGTCTGCATCCCACGATGACTGCTCCTCCAGATAGATTCTCCTTGAGGATTTCCACTCTCATTGAGATCCCACAGAACTGGTACCCTGTGGGCAATAACCATTCACTAATGTTGCTCATCTTTGCCTCACAATTCCTTATTTATTCTCTTCTTGGTTCATATTTCTTCAGGTTGAATTCCCTTTTATTCAGAGACCTTGTACGATTCAAGTGTCATTTCAGAGTTTTAAGTTAGTTCACAAATATATTCTTTATTCACACTTGAGTACACATTTAGGGCTACAACTATTTCTTGAGTAAACAAATGTAAGTGGTCTTAAACAAATACATGGCCTTAAAGTTAATTAGTAGAAATATAGAGCCCACTTTAGATTTTCAAATAAATGTATTCTAGCTTTCACTTAAAATGAATATGTGTGATATATATGTGCAAAGAAACCATAATAGTGAAACAAAAATCAATCTGTTTTTGAATTTGATTTCTCACTCTTCTCCATCATTACCAAAATGACATTTAAAAATAATTAATAAAACCTTTGGGATCAAAAGTGATCAATTCTATAGAATTGTGACCCTGTTTTGCCAGTTTCTGAAAAGCTAACAATTTATAACTTATTTCCTTACAAATATGATGTTAAAAGATATATATGTTTTTTGTAAAGAATGATATATCTAGAGCTAATATTTTAATTTTATAAATGATAAACCTGAGTGAAATAGACATATAACAGTCTTGAAAAATCACACAGAACATTATGTGATCTATCACTGATAATTAAAAATAAAAATAAACTTTTACTCCAGTTTTTTGATAAATATATTTAATATATAATGTCTCAAATAAAATTAGTAAAGTCTCCAGAAAAAGGTGTAAAACATGATGAAAGGTATATATAATGTGCACCCACATATAATGTATATTAAATGTAACTATACCTATACCTATCTATTGTATAGTTAATGGTCACTAATAATAATTCTATTATTTATTTTAAAAACATTTGTGATCAAACATCCTTAAAACATTATATGAAAAACAGATCAATAAGTTCAATGCAAAAATATTTGAATTTTGAAATGAAATACATAAACCTAGATATAGTTTTGAATGTTTTGTCTGCTGACATAGGGCACTGTAAATTTTATGATGCTCATCCCCTTTGTGCTTAAAGATCAGTCATATTTATATTATTTAGTAAAAGTGCTAATTTTGTGCATTGACTTAAATGTTTTACATAAACTTCACTTTATGAATAGATCCAGTCACAGGTTTGCTTCTCTTTCTGTGCAACCTAATTCGGAAGATAAAACTTGTACATTTGCTATACTCTAACTTTCCCAACAGGAATTAGAAATTACCATGCTCTACCTGGGATAAAATAATTTTCTTTTGCAGAAGGAGAAACTCAAGAATAGGTAACTTATTGGTGAGCAGCCTTTCTCATGGAACCATCATCACTAGCTCTGCAGGCCCTGCCTAGTCTACACAGTCCTTTAAAGAACCTTTATGTGGGTAAAGTGAGGATTCTTCTTTCCTGTTTCATACTCCCTGGAATATACCCTATATCTAGGACACTATTATCATAAACTTGCCCATGATACTCATCTTCTATATTCAGGACAGTTACTAAGAGTTTCATGAATGAATAAAGAATATGTTTTTTGACGAGTTGTCTTTACAGCATACTTCAAAGTCAGATACATACCAAAAGCCTGCCTTTGTGGAGGTGGGAATGCAGTGAAGCGTGCCTCGTGGATGTAGTAGATGCCAGATCAACTTAATGAAGTCCTAGAAATTGGGATGCCAAGTCCTAAATGATTGCTTCAAATAGGTATATGACATTTTTTTTTATCCTGGAAACACCATGTTAGTCTTTATGTATATTCTACATGTAGCAAATTCCCCTTGCATTGTGAAACACTTTTCTAAATATGGTAATAAATATCTTAATAATAGGTAATATTTATCATGAGCTCAATTTCCCAAGTGTCTGCTATGGGGTTGAAGGCTTTATGTAGATCATTTCATTGATTCCACATAACAATCAGTGAGGTGGGTATTATAATTGTTCTCATTTTACAACCCAGAAAGTAAGGCATAATTACCAGCATATCCCAGGTCACACACAGCTGCTAATACAAAAAATATATATAATAAACCTAACAAGTCAAAACATTACATTACCCTGCTTTACTATTTTACAAAGAAGGCAGAAGGTCATTACTCATAATGACATAAATTAATTTTTGCCCTAAATTTCAGAATCATTTATGAACCACTAAATCCTAATAATGACATTAATGCTAGCCAATCCCTTTTTGAAGAATGCAATGGTTACTTTTCCAATTTTAAGATACAGAATATATGAGAAAAGTCTAAGTCATCCAGTCAAAAGTCTAAGTCATTCTAATTCTAAGTCATAAATTACTAAGTCAGAGTAATCTATAAAATACTCTTCATTGTTTGAAAAGATGTAATAACATCCACATTTTTTAAGTGCACTATTCCTTCTGCTAATATTTATTGAGAGCCAGTGATGAACAAAGAACTGTCCTAGGTGCTGTGAAGTCTTACCCAACTTTCCCTGAGATTTTACTTTGACTCTCATTACTGAACATCTATGTGTAGTTATGGTAGGGACCGTAAGGTAATGATACAGCATTATTTATAAATAATAGCCCCAATAATGCCAGCATAGGGTCATCATCCCAGCCATCAGGATAAGCAGCAGACCCCTGGAAACCTATTTCAAACACTAATGAGCAGTGATAGTCAAGAAAACAGCAAGCAGCCCATTGTTTGAAAAGACAGGTCTTTACACCGCTTTTCACGAACTATCTATCTCTTTCAATTCAGTTTGTTTTATTCACAGCACTGGCACATAGCATGGCAGAAATTTTGTTTGTCTTTAGTTTGACATTTTCACCACCTTGTCCTACTTTTGATCGGTTGGAGATAGTTTTGACTTGCATAACACAGCCAGTTATTTTTTTCCCCTCAGGAAGATATAAACTTACAGACCAATATTTTAATTTATCCTCTTTTCTTACCTAAATCATTGGAGCAAAAATGAGATAAGCCATTATATCAGCGAATTAGTTCACCCAAGCAGTTGCCTCAAACCACAGGTTAATTTGAACTGTTCAAATATAATTACTTAAAAAAGGGAAGGATTCATTACTTTTGTGGTATTTGCTGGTTCATTGCACCATTGTCAGAGTTTGTCAATAAACAAATTACATCGAACATCGTGCCCTTTGCTGAGCAGGCCTCCTGAGAGTATCTGCTTGCACATTATGCTTTCTTTCACTGTTTTGTGTGTGTGTGACCCAAATTCACATGCTCTTGGTTTTAACATTTTAAGACATCCTCAACTTCACTTAACAACTGCAAAAAGCAATGCAAGCTATCTAATAGAAATAGGAATGCTAAATAAAAATTTACATTTTTAAAAATTTATGTTGTTGTGTTGCTTTTTTTTAACCAGGAGCTTCATGAAATTGATTGAAACTTTTAATATGCTATTATGTCTGCAAATGATCACAGCTTAGCTAAAATTTGTAAAGAAAAAAACAGTCTACCAAAAAAATAAGTTAAGAAGTATTACTCTAGAAAACTGTTTTTAATTAGATGTAAATTGAGATAGGTAGGACAAAGGGTTGTATCTGAAGGAAACCACTTAATAATTGCAAACCAGGTGCCAGAATCAAACAACAGACCTACTTTGTTATCTTATATGATGTTCAAAAATAAGGGAAATATCATTCCCTATATTCTTTTCAGATGAACCATTACAAATGGACTCAGACAACTTGGGTTCTAATCTTCACAATGCTGTTGACTCAGAGACAATCATATCACTCCAATATACAAATATCACTATTTCTCATCATTATAATAATGCATTTTAGAAAAATGCACTAACACTTCCGCAGGTGCTGAACACAGATCTCTACAAAGCAAAAAATCATTAATTCCTTACATAACAGTTTTGATTCAAAGGCTGAACAATAAAACAGATTTCCTTTCTGATTTTCTCTATTAAGTCAGGACTATTATTCCATTAAAATGTTTCCCATATATCATACTTACAGATTTGGATACTTGCATAGTTAATCTCTTATTAGATCAATATTATTAGGTGGTATATGCCAGTATGCTATTATAATGCTTTCAAAATAGTATAAACCTGTCATTTCCTGAGTCCATGTCTTGCCCTGTTCTTACTATAGCTTCTTTTGGCACAATCATAGCCTGATATCCAAAAATACCCAGATATCATACTGCTGCTCTTATTTTTTCTTTAGCCTAGATTTATTTTTACAATATTAAATAAAGGCAAATTAAACATCACATCTTCATTAGGTACTATGCCAACTCACTGAAATGTACTGACTGAAAATTTGAAATTGGGTAAATTGATTTCAAAATCAGTGACCAAATATTCTATCTAAACAAATATGATAAATATTTTTAAACTTACTCTAAAGAAATAAGCTTGTGAGGTGTGTCCTGTACCTCAAAAGCTTGTCTTAGTCTGTACTATAATATGTCTCAGAAATGATCCATTCATACAACTAATATTAATCAAACATCCATTAAGACCAGACATCATGCTAGGTGTTGGCCATACTTCACTCAGTACACATGGCATATCCAGAACTCCTGCCAGTGGGGTAACTTTTGAAGTTAAAATCCCCACATACTCAGGGATCGTAAATATGGGTTCAGAGGTCATGCACCACACAATTCCAGGCATTCTCATTCTCACAGACAACAGTAACGCCTCCCCAGTACAACATCCTTCAAAAACCACAATACTGTCTGTTGTCCCAAATATGGATATTGTGGGCTATGAATCCTTTGAAATCACAGGGTAAGCACTGTTATGGGGGTTGGTAAATGATATTACATCCTATTTAATTTATGTAAAAACATAAAATTAAAAATCCATGCACAACTTTTAAGCTACAATATGAGATGCTAATGAAATATAATGCTTTCAGCAGGGATCCTATCCTGTGGACACACATGAGCATATTGGGTCTGGTTGCTTTGAAAAGGCTCCCATTGCTACCCTTAGCTAAGCACCTGATTTGATTCAGACAGCTTGATTCCACTGCTTAGTAAATATGTGATATTAGACAAGTTACTTAACCACTGGGAACCTCAGTTTCCCCATTTGTAAGAGGAAGTCACCACCCCCAGACTTCAAGGGCTTGTCTACTGAGGTATAATATATAAATCACCTGCACACAGAAAAGGGAAAAGCTATCAGATCTTTTCACCTCCCCCTGGAGTTATGTGCTGACAAGGAGAGAATATATTTAATAAAAATATTTAATATAAATATTTAATAATACATGTGTCTTTAAATGTGTAGATGTAAAATATTTGTACAAAATTCTCCCATTTCAGAGAACTTACTTTAGCTCTGTTAGTATAATGGAATCATCTTTGTACATAGCAGTTTTCGTTCTACAACTCCACATGTTTGAATTTATGAGCAGTCAAAATAAAGGATGTATTAGATCTCATTTGATTACTCCATATAATTTCAGTACAAGAAAGGATTAGCAAAATATGAGTTTCAGGATTTTGAAGCAATCACATTCTATACTTCTGTTAAGTCAGTGGTATCTCAAAAGTCAAATAATTTATGTAATTAAAGAAACAAATGGTTCTTATGAATTTCCAAAAGGATGAAACATGATGACCTCTTATAAACATGGTGGACAAATATCTTAGCATTCTCTAATTAATTAGTGGAATTTTTTAAAAGATGGCAATATTGTTTAGAAAACTGAAGTGAGTATGTAAATGTTTTCTCTTATTTCTATTTAACTGAATAATGTTACCTTAACTTTGAAGCTACTCTCTTTGTCCTTGTTCCTAAAGAATTGTTCATGCACAGAACTATAAAGGAGATTCACCCCCCAAAGGAATACAGGAAGAAATGGAGGGAGGAAAGAGAGCAGAATAAAGGAGGCAGGAGTAGGGAGAAGAGGAGAAGGGGGGATAATGAAGGAAAGGGGAGGGAACAGGAGTGGAGAGAGAAAGACCCAAGTTTTTATTTTCCTTCTCTGTCAGAGAGAAGATTTATATTTCTATTCCAAGGTGTATGTGGACCAAAAGGAGGCAGATAACCACCCTGAATCATCTATCCCATTAACAGGGACTGCTAGGACTAGCAGAAAAGTGGTGCCTTTCAGGCAAAAGTGAGCCTTTCTTCATATTGTTATCTCCAGTGCTTCTTGGATTAAAAAGCTTCAGTCAGGCAGGGTGGTCGGTGTTTCTCCCTGTTTCACTATATTGACAAACACTACAATTATATGTATTTTTATTTGATTATACCCTCTGCTTAATCATGTAAGTATAGGTATGGTTCTTTAACCACAGCTATGAAGATATTCATTCCTCCCAACCAGGCTAAAGTTCACACACTGGGAGCAGCTTCCTCCCACTGACACTGATTTTCGTAAATAGTGAGGACAGGTTCTACTTACCTAGCGCACGTTAATTATTGCTTGACAACCTGATGGTTGTCAAGAAGGGGGCTAATCTCATGAAAATCTTCTTGAATATTAAATATATCTTAGAATTCCAGTTTAATTTCATAATGACTTCATAGTTAGGCCATGTATTTTTAATATGTGACTATATTTCCCAAAAGTGGCATTAGTTTTCATGAGTTGAAAGTAGATTTTATTGATCAGTAACTTTAAACAGAGTAGCTTTAAAATAAAGACTAATGCTTAAAATCAGTGCCAGGATCTGAGACTAAACAAGTTCTTGTTTCAGGCCACCATGTTTTCCTGAGACAACTAGCTGACTGCATAACCATTTAATTTAGGGTAGGAGGACATGGAAGAGCAATGTCCACTGAAATATACTCTTTGAAAATACTAAAGGTAGAAACATAGAGGAAACAGCAGGAAAGCAAGTACACAACATGATTTTAAAATAGATAACTTTCCTCCCTGGCTGCTATGACTCAGTAGATTGAGTGCCCGCCTGTGAACCAAAGGGTCACCGGTTTGATTCCCAGTCAGGGCACATGCCTGGGTTGCAGGCCAGGTCCCCAGTGCAGGGAGTGGCATACAAGAGGCAACAACACATTGATGTTTCTCTCCCTCTCCTTCTCCCTCCTTTGCTCTCTCTAAAAATAGATGAATAATATCTTTAAAAAATAAATAAAATATTTAACTTTCCTAATTTCCCAGTATAAGCAATAACAATTGCATGCTTTCCCATCCTTCTTTTATAGTTATGTTCAGTCTATAGGGTTGAGATTAATACCAGATACTAGAGATTTCAGACCACATGTGTACCAGCAAATACAGTAGTGACCCCTTAGCCTCAGTTTTGCTTGCCATGGTTTCAGCTACCTGTGGTCAACCATGACATGAAATATTAAATGGGAAGTTCCACAAATAAACAATTCATAAGTTTTAAACTGCACACTGTTCTAAGTAACATGAAGAAATCTCTCTCCCTTTTCCTTCTGTGGGAGACCGTTAATCATCCCTCTGTCCAACACATCCACACTGCATTCGCTACCCACCCCCGAGTCACTTCGTAGTTGTCTGTTTGACAGCAGATCTACTGCCACAGTATCTCTGCAACTGGGTTCAAGTGACCCTTATTTTACTTATGAATGCCCCCAAAGTGCAAGAACAGTGATGCTGGGAAAGCAGACAGGCCACAGGGAAGCCGTAAAGTGCTTCATTTAAGTGAAAAGGAAATAAATGGTATGCTGAGAAAGCTAAGATCTGTAGTAAGAATGGATCTTCTATCCATGAGGTTGTGGAGAAGAAAAAACAATTTGTATTAGCGTGCTGAGACAGAGACTACATTATCATAATTTTATTACAGTATATAATCACGATTATTCTATTTTATTATTAGCTGTTGTTAATCCGTTACTGTGCTTAATTTATAAGTTAATCCTTATCATAGTATGTACATATAGAAGAAAATGGTGTACATATAGGGTTCAGTACTATCTGCAGTCTCAGGCATCCACTGGGCATCTGGGAATGTTCTCCTCACGGATAAGGGCAGTGCGGGTGGAGTAGGTGGGGGGTGGGGGAAGGAACTGGATTGTCATTGAGCATGTGTCATGGCCAAAGATGTGTTCAGCAGATCAATATTTGGGGATATTTCGAAATTCAACAAGCTTCTCTCTAGTATGAACTTAAAATAATCCATACAGAAAAAAATACGTCAGAAAGCACAATAAGTAAAAAATAAAATAAAACAGATTTCAAGAAGGTAGAAATTAAAGTTTCTGAGAAGAGAAATTAGATCACCTTAGTAGAAATAGGTAATCTTCAAGAAAAACATCTAAAAATAGAAGAAAATGAATAGAATAAAAAGTTTTGTATATCTTAAACATTAGTAGCAGTAGGTACTTCTTTAATATAGTTTAGTAGCATTTGTATGTATTATTAACTAATAATATAAAATGAAATAAAAACAAGAAGATGTAAGTGGAAAATATTTATACGGGCACTATGTAGAAATTTCTTTATGAAGGAATCTGGCTGAATAGTCCCTACAACCCCCAGACACTGGTGGAAGATGGCATTTGAATGTCTAGCAATGTCCTGAGAGAGAGGACAAAGGTTCAGAACATGGGGAATAAACTTTAAGAGAAGCTCCCCAGAAAACAGCTGCTTGATTAGTGACTACAAAAGCATTGTCTGAGATTGAGCAAGGAAGGAATGGCTAAGAAACATACCTTTAGCTATCTTTAAGAATTTCAAGTCTCTATGTAAGTGCTAAGCAATCATCCCTGAATCTATTCCCTTAAAGTAAACCCTCCCTAAATCATTTTTAAGAATCACACAAGACCAGCAACGCAACTCTGTTCCTCAGCAACACTAGCTCAGTGATACCGTGTATACTACAGATAGGCTTGTCAGCCATCCTTCTCAATCTTTATAAAGCTGTCACTGAATCCCATCACGTTGCACAAACTTTCTTCAACATCATCATCTCTCTCTCTCAACACATGACCTTGGCAGCCTCCTTTATTGATAAAATGGAAGTCACTAGGTGAGAACTCTGTCACCTTTTAACACTTGTACTCACCTTTGTTCCCTGAGTCACGACATAAAAGGACCTTTTTCCAGATAAAAGCTAATTATTCCTCTTACATTTTTTGTTCTCTCCTGTCCCTTGCGGGACCAAAATACGTTGCACCATAAGTTTACTCTCTCTCCAAAGATTTCAAATTTTCTTCTCTAGCTGCATTCCCACATTCTTAGAAGCATGCTAATTTTTTTCTGATTAAAAACAACAAAAACAAAACCAATTTAATACTGAATCGCTCTCAAGTGAACACTCTTGGATTCTATATCCTTCTTTCATAGCGAGTCTTAATAGAATAATCCGTCATGCTCTCTGCTGGCCTCCTCCACTGTTCTTAAATCTGCACAGGCTCTGCTCTTTCACTGGGCTAAAGTCTACCCTGCTAAGAACACCAACTGCCTCCTGAGCCAATATATGTGGACTCTCTCAGTCCTTTCCTTCAAACCACTGTCTCCCTTGAGTTGTTTGACAAGAATTCTTCTGACCCCAGTTGTCCTTTTGGCCTTATTTCCACACTGCTTTTCCTCTGCCAACCCTTCAATGTTGAGGCCCCAGAATTCTGTCCTTGATTTCCTTTTAATTCTTTTAGGGTATTCTCGCTGATTCCTAGAGTTCCATCATTTCACCTGTAAGCTGACAATACTAAAATCTGTATTTTCAACCTAAACACTTCCTCTGAGCTCTAGGTATGATTATATGGTATTTCCACCTTCTGTTCCAAAGACAACTGAAACTACATGTTCAAAATGCAATAATTATTTTCTCCCCTCAAACTGGTTCTTCTGCCTCTATTTCTTAGCTCCATAAATAAATAGCCTCTGCATCCACCCAGCTGCAAATGAGTGAGACCTGGAATATTCAACCTCCCGAGCTTCTCATCCTTGTTTCTTCAAAGAAACCAGGCCAAAGCCCAGTGCTGTGCATATTTCATCACTAATGAACTATTTTCTCTTCCCCTAGTTCACCATACTGTTTCAAACATCTATGGCCTTGATTGTTATAGTAAGCTCTTCTTGTGTTAACTCTACTGATATTTCATTTTAAATATACATTCTCTTCTGGAAATTAAACCCCAGAGATTACTGACTTAGGCACATCTTTGTGCCTAATTAGGACCCCTACACATTTCTAGCATAGTACCCATTAGATGTCATTGCATTCATGTCCTTACATGTATTTATTTCAGATAAGATGTTGAGTTTTTTGATAGTAGGGATTTGTTTTATTCACTATATTCTCAGCACATAACACAAAAACAACACATAGAACATGCACATTGAGCCTTTAAAGTGAGGGAAGGAAGTAAAAGGAGAAATTATAAAAGTTTTCTGTGTACTTGTGGAGACGGGATTGTTTGTAATTTACTTATTAATTTTAGAATCAATTATATAAAGTCAATGAACCTGACTATCTCTCAATCCTCCCTGCCATTCCAAACTATACCTGAATTCGAAAACATTTTTTTTTCTAATAATGAATTTCTTTTGTCAAATACCCTGGAAAATGTCTCCCACACAGCTAGGTCAATATGCATCCCAACAGTTAGGCCCATGTCTGGGCTGGTCAGACAAGAGAGTGCCCCATTTGGTCCAAAGAATACACATCCAGTATATCCAGACACGTGTCTCCACAATCAGTGTAGGTGTCCAAATGTATTGTAATCCACCACTGCAGAAAGTAAATAAAATGCGCCAAATTACTGATCAAACATCAATGACTTTTTGGTTCTTTATACTAGATATAAGTCAGAACCGGGTCAAAATCATTCCCTGAACCAAAACCACCGGAGCAGAAAATTGAAGCAAGTGAGCCCTTACTCTGAGCAAGATACTCTGTCAAACGCTTCCTAGGAATTATCCCATTTAATATTCTTCATGTGTTTATCCAGATTAAATTAACATTGTTTTACAAATAAATAGTATTTAATTGGCCGAGATTACAGAGATGAATGCACTTCACAGTTGTTAACTCATTTTATACTGCCTGTGTTGTGGTCGGCAGTACCCCACTTTCATAAGATGGACATGCATTTCCCCTTGCAAGGGAATCCGTGGTGGGATATACTAAACAAAACACTAATGACATTTCAATATTTTAAAAACATTTTGATACATCTCACTGTAGAAGAAAATTAAAGGTGAAATATTACAACCTAATTTGTTGATTTTGATTTAAATACTTCCACAAATAACTGTATTTCAACACCTGATAAAGATAAATTTTAAAAGTAAACAAAAATAAAACATAAGTAACTTAAATATATAATTATAGATTATGTTACTAATTATGTCCCTAATAACAAAAGAAATGTATCTGTCACCTCAAGCACACACATGTAATGAATTTTAAAAAGAAATGCATTCAAACACAAAATGGTTTTCTGGGTGGAAAAAGTGTGTGTGTGTGTGTGTGTGTGTGTGTGTATTTTTTAACAGCTTGAATCTTATTTTTGACATCTTAAAACACTTCAGAAGGACCTACTGATATTTTTATAAGTAAATATGTCAAAATGAAATATTTACCTTGACTGCTTATATACAAACAGCTAATTAAATTGTGAGTATATATATTCATACACTCGCATGCACACACACACATAAAATATCAAACTCAATACTCAGTAGCACACAATTCTTAAACATGTGCAATAGTGTTAATATAGAGTACCATTCTGCCCTTATTTGACTTTTATATCAATAATTAAAAACTCTCTCATATCTGCCCCATCCCCAAAATACCCCCAAATACATCATTTAATTATTCTTCACATTTTAATCCAGCAAGACAATTGTTTCCCTTCCATCTGATATACAGTGTTTCAAACAGAGAAGAGACTCTCTGACTAAACTCTCCCTGGGTATATGTATATACAAACTTGCAAATAAAGCCCTTCTCCACACTGCGATGGCAGCAAGCATGGGCATGATGGATGGCTGCTTTGCCAGAACAGCCAGCCGTGGACACCCCTTGCCCCTCCACCCATTTCTTTATTTAATTACATGGCACTGAGAATACCAGGCAATAAAATTGCATTTTCATCCATAGCTGATTTCCTTTTAGAGCTTGTCATATTAATAGTGAAATAAATTGCTCTAATTGCCAGCAAACTTCATCAAATTCACATTTCTTCCTTATTTTATTCAATATTTATTAAACCCCATGTCCAAACTTATCTGGCTGGTAAAAGCAGTCCAGTTTGTGCATAAATTTATGTCCTAATAGTCAGTGTGGTCCTACATTTTAACTAACATTCTAATTTAATTCTTAAAGTTTATATGCATTTGTTCATATTGCTTTTGGAAAATCTATTATGAATAGTTGCTTATAAATTTACTTACCCAACAATTATGATTTGACACTAAGAATAATAAAAATTTAAACAAAACATAAGTCAATTAAAATTTTTATGTCTTCTTGGGAATGTAAGATTTAATTATACAGGTTTCCGAGTGGCATTTCCAATTGACTAAACAATATTTTGGTTTCCATATTCATCACTCATGAAATATGTCCAAGAAGCATTTGAGATGGTTTCATATGAAGGGCATAAATATAGAATCATTCAAATGAGCACGAGTACAGACCTGACAATAAAATGCGTATAAAAACATGAAGCCACAAGTCCTACATTCTAATCTGAGCCCAGTCCCTCATTACCTGTCTTTTTGGCTCAGTAACTCAATTTCCCAAAGTCTCATTTTCCCTTTTCGCTAACCAAGAGTCGGCTCAGATGACCTTCCAGGACCCCCTTAGTTCTAAAATCCCTATTATTTTAATGATAAAGAAAGAGAAGATGAAAGCATATAGTTCAAATGAGAGCGAAGTAGCTTCTCTGATCAAATTCAAATATTAGCTCTTAGAACCCCAGGTGAAAAAAGAAACACTAAGATTTTCATGTTTCCCACTACTTCATTAAAAAAGTATTCTGAATATTGGCAGAAACAATATTTAAAAAGCTAGTTCTTTGCAAATATTTTACAATAGTACTTTGGATTACATAAAATCTATTCAGTACCAGTTATTATTCAAGAATACAGTGTTAAACTGCTATTCTAAAAAAACATTTCGACAGGGATTTTAAGCAATACAGAGCAAGTTTATAATTTTCTGATCATTTATCTAGATGAAGAGCATAAGGAATTGAATAATAAATGCTTAACACTAAATGCTTAGTATGTTTCTAGAACTGGTCTTTCAAATAACAACTCTTGAGATATTTTTATCACATACATAATATGAGATTGAGGTCACAGGCTAGTGTCTAAAACACAAGAATTTTACACAGTTGCTTTAAATAACAAGGCAATGTGGTGAAGTTAATATTTTCTTTTGAAAATAAGAATTTATTTTCTGGCCCCTAAACAGGCCAGCAATCACATCTTGATTAAAAGCGTTCTCTAGAAGTAGGTAAAGGCTGGTTAAGATTTTGAACAAAATCTTAGCCTTACATGTTCTCAAATCTTCAAAGAAATAATAGATTAAAGTCCCAAAACTAAACATCATAGCCAAAAAATAGATAACTCTTTTTAATAAAGTACTTGTTATTTTTTCTCTTTATCCTACCGCCAACTCCCCACAAAAATCATCTATAATTCCTATAAAATAACTGATACAGAGGTGAATAGGTTCAGATGAAAGTTGCTTGATACAAATACTTGGTTATTGACTTTGAGTTAAGTAACAATAGTAGAGAAAGCATAAGCATACTATCTGGCAAAAAAAATACACATTAAATATTAACTCAATATTAATTCATATGAAACTCCTCTTTGTGAAAGTTACAAGCCAAATTATAGCATATACAAAATTACTTTAGAAGTAATGAAATAGTTACAAAGCATAGCAGAGAAATTTCTTGTAAATTTCTTGTATTTGTTCACTCACTCATTCAGTCAGTGCAGGAGAGCAAGTCTCTCCAACACCTGAAATGACATCATATTTTAGGCTCCAGTTGTACGTGAATGAGTCTGAGGAAGCAGTTTTGTTAGTAACATTTAGAGTTGACATTTTCTCTGTCAAACATCGCATTCCTACTTGCACTTATTCTCCAACTGATATTTCTATAAAGGCCTCTCAAGGAGCATGAAAAGACCAAAAAGTATTTTGAAGTTAGTTTGACCCATAGACATCTATGCCTAAAGTACTAAAGGCCGATCAATGCATACTGTTAAAATACCTCACTTTTGACTCTCTTCCCTCAGTTAAAGAGAGTAAAGGTTAGACATGAAGGGGAGAAATAAAGTCGTGAACCTGATTCTTGCCATTTCTCCAATCAGTGTATTTCATCATGAATGTCAGGGTAAAATAAATTAAATGTGTTGAAGCAATGTCAGCAGACTGCAGCTCTGCAATCGGGCCATGCTAGAAGACCATTATTTTGGTAGTCCAAGAAAACCCAACTTGTGAATGTGCTAGGGAAGTTATGTTAGAAGTTAGTTAGAGGAAATATTTTTTGTAGAATTTAGGTCTATAAGCAAATAGTGATTATAAATCAATCCAGCAGAAAAAAGTTATCTCCATGAGGCCCTTTTCAATGTACCACATATAAAATTGCAAAACATACTCAGTCGGAGACAAGATATGATGGTCAACCAGACCTAGAATGAGCATCACAGAACACTACATTATACCACACTGCACCTAACCATCAGCGTCAATTTCGAATTTGCAGCAGTGGTTCATGAACAAATATGAAGAAAACACTGATGACTGTTTTTAGAAATCGCCTGATAACTTACTTGTCCTCTGATTGGAGAACTTTACTTTTTACATGAACCAAGGAAACATACAGCCAAGCAACATTATTAGTTTGCTCTAATTTTTCCAATCATTTCAAACAGTCAACATGTCAAAGATACAATCTTTAAGAAATGTGCATTATATACTCATTTGCCTATTTTTTCAATAAATATTTATTGAATACTTATTATTAGATAAATAGGTGGCTAGGTAGTTTAGCAAAGATGAGTAAGATGAGTACAGTTGTAATTCTTTTTCACCTTTGAGATAAAGGCAATGACAATTATTTGTGAAGTTATCATGACAGTAAAACACCAGAATTAAATGTTTATAGGAGTATCTAGCACTGTGACTGGTGCATAGCAGGCACTTAATAAACATGTATTTCCACTATCTGGTATAGGAAGTAAATGAATACTCTTTAAATAATAATTTTAAGAAGAAGTGACTATTCAATAACCAAAGAGAAATGAAAGGCACTTCAGGTTATTACTTATATAATTGCAATTCATTATCTTCCTTAAGTGGCAATCTGTGTCACAATTTTCAAAGCCTTTATAAACTTAGAGGGTATTTTGTCAAGGAATCAGAGATTTTTAATTCTTCATTTTTCAGAATAAATTATGACATTTGTATTATTACCAATGATAAAATGTGAGAATTCTAAAAACATGTATAGCACATTTAATCTCAGAAGATTTTATTACCATATGCAATAAAAACTTGTAAAATATTAAAATTGTGTATCGATATGTTGAGCAATATTTTTAATGTTAGAGTCCCATACTTGAAGTAAAACCTTACGGATCTGATTCTTCAAACTGTAAGGGATAATGTGACTGATTCCACAGAAATTGATCCATTTTTCCATGTGAGCAAACTGGTTTCTCTAATAAATTTCCTCTCTGTTAAAGGTCACCTTGTTGTCTTAAAGTCACATATAGGGGCTACTATAATTATTTATAATTATTTCATTATATCAAATATCAAAATTCACCAGTCTCCCTATTGCAACCATAATATTTAATATTGATACCATTTTAATATAGCTTCAATTTGCATGTTCATTTATTCAAATGTCATCACACTGAACACTGTTAATTATACTCTATTATTTGAGAGCTCCCTCACCTTTGTGCTGGTTAATAGAGGCATCAGCAGAGAGATGGACATAAGCAATATCCAGCCTGCCTTTGTGGAAGGGTTTGGGGAAGAAAGCTAGAACATTCATCTGATAACCTGTGGTCCTTCTTTGAAATCTTTAATAAGTAGTTATTTTTATTTTTCATATTGTTATCACTCCTTCTGGCTTATTATAAATAGGCAAATTCTTGAAAACAATAAGAGTTCAATTTATTTACTATGCATAGCATCAATTTCCTAAGTAATCTTAAACCATCTAATGTCTCTGTTTGGATTTCTCCATCAAAAAATAGAGTTCAGAAGTTTCTTGCAAACTAAACTAAAAATTGGGAGAAAAAATAAGCGAAAAATACTTCATTTCCAAAAAAGTAATCAAACGGTTCACTTAAATCCATTAAAATCAGCAAAGTCTTATTAGTTATTTAGATTACAGAGCAGCACTTTCCAATAAAAATACAATATGAGCCACATATATAATTTAAACTTTCTTGAAGCCACAATTAAAGAGTAAAAAAAAATGAGTAAAATTTTTAGATAATATATTAAACAACTAATAGGCCCAAATATATAAAAAATATAATCAATATTTAAAAAATTTTGAAGGCATTTTATATTCCTTTCTTTGCCCTAAGTCTTGTAAATCCCATGTGTATTTTACACCTAAAGCACATCTCCTTTGGGCTAGCCACATTTCAAGTGCTCAGTAGTTGCATGTGGCTAGTGGCTATGGTATCTATCAGGGCACGTGTAGAGAATGTAAGCTTCCTTAACACTGAGTTTACTTCATACACTTCTCTAGCTACACACACACACACACACACACACACACACACACACACATACATACACACACATGATCATCCTCAAATGTGCACAGGTGAAATCTTTTCAGAAGATAAGAGCAAATCCAAATACTCCTAAACTTAGCCCTGACTGGTGACAATCAGTGGATTGAGCACAGGACTACAAATCAAAGGGTTGCTGGTTCGATTCCCAGCCAGGGCACATGCCTGGGTTATGGGCCAGGCCTCCAGTTGGGGCACTCAAGAGGCGACCACACATTGATAATTCTCTCCCTCTCTTTCTCTTTCCCTTCCCCATTCTCTAAAAATAAATAAATAAATCTTAAGGGAAAAAAAACAAACACTTCTAAACTGAAATCCTGGTAAACAAACACAGAAAAATAGAGGGACACTATTAGCAATTGTCTAGATAACTATTTAAAGGCCTTTAGTCCAACACTAGAAACAGTTCCATTCTTCCCCTCATTTATCGGCAG
The DNA here is from genome assembly GCA_004024845.1 of Tonatia bakeri. NCBI lineage: Eukaryota > Metazoa > Chordata > Mammalia > Chiroptera > Phyllostomidae > Tonatia > Tonatia bakeri. The sequence continues at coordinate 443,491 of PVIA01000068.1, forward strand.
ATTTCTGCCCTGAGGTAAAACCAGCTAGATGGACCCTGAATAAGTAAACACGCTTCCTGGAGAGGCATCAAGTCCTGAAGTCTCTCTCAGAATCTTCCATTCAGATCTTAAGTGCAGATGGGGGTGGGTGCACAGGGGCAGTAGAGCAAATGGAATAGGGGATCCCTCTATCCCTCACTCTTCTAGGAACTACACTGGAGTGAAGATAGTCAGAGAAGGACTCTGTTTATTTGTAAATCTGGGGCTTCATAACTTGCCTACCTTCTTAATATGAGCCTTATAAAGTGAAGCAGTTATTGTTTTGCTAACATATAGGCTTAGATATTTTTTTAAATTTATTGGGAGTCTTTAATGGTAAAATTTCCAAGACTAGTAGAATAAGAAATTATGCATTTGTCCATTAATTTATTATTTATTTATTTATTATTTAGCTATTTTTCTAATCTGTCTCCCCACTGCATTTTAAATTCTATAAAATAGGAATGTTTATTTCATCCACAAATTCATTAACTTAGTGTTCTGTAGTTATTTATTTTTTAAAAAATTGATATTATGGTTAGTAGGTAACATTTCTAAATTATATAAGGTTAAATGATAAATTAAAAGAGTAAACCTGCTCTAAATAAATTTTTAAGTATGTTAAGCAGTACATGTGTACCTTAAAAATTAAGATAGCACTCAGATATACACAGAAATAATTCTTATCTCTTCCATTGACGTGATTAAGATTGCGAACCGCAGAAATGCATGTGAATATGTTATACCGGACAGCTCTAATGACAGTCGAGTATCCCAAACTGCTTTCTCCTTCCTCCCTTTTTTCCTCTTTATTTTATATTCTCTCTGCTTCTATCATTTTTTCTCTTCCTACTTCCCTTCCACCTTCCACCTTCTCTGTCTTTTATTTTCTAATTAAATCTTGGGTAGCAGATTGTCTCTGAGAAAGAAGATAACACCAATTTCCTATTGTGTATTCCAAGCTCAATACTGGAGCAAAGAACTGACAATGGCAAAGATATAAATCTTTCAACAAATGAATTAAAAACACTGCTTCTTTTCACATTTCAACCCACCCTCTAACTAACTGAAATATAACACAATAAAAACCAAAGCAGAAACTGAACAATATGAAGTTTATAAAGAAAAATGACTAAAATCTTTCCAATTACGAACTTTCATAAAAATCAATAAATGAGTTTTAAAGTTATTGTGAGCTAGTAAATGTCTTATAATTACAAAAACATTCATTAATTAAAACTTAGCTAATGACAAATGAAAGATACAGAGGAAGAGTTCTAACAACTAATGTGTAGGCTCATTTTATGACATGGCATTTTTCTTGTATAATTGATTGCCATATATTTTATATACTTCAGAATATGCCAAGTATTTTACTTATGTGAAGGAACATACTTTAACCCTGCTGTTTTTAATGTTGACTAATCCATTTTATTGACATCATGTAACACATACATTTAAATACATCAATTTAAAATAATAAATCAGAATGTGATTCAATGCTAGGTTCTATCCCAGCTGTGTTGAAGCATAATAAATGTATCATTTTATGAACACCAAGAAATCTCTTAGAATGGCACTTTCCCACCATCTGTATGCTTCACAATCTAGTTTTGTTTTCTGGAATTATTTTTTAGAGGTTTTTCTAATTATCTCTCATAGTTTGTTATCTTTAAAACACTTCTTTCTTCTTAATAAACTTAGAAGGTACCATTTATCAGTTTTGACCCATTTATAAATTAATTTCATTAACTACTTTTTACTCTTCTATTAAAACATCAAGGTGGTAAATAAGATTGAACCTCAAATTTCTCAGGGTACTTTTCAGCATGACAATTTCCATTTGCTACTATTTTCCCCACTCCAATTAAAATGATGTAGGGGTGTCCAACACACAGTCTGCAGGCCACGGGTCGCCCAGGATGGCTACGAATGTGACCCAACACAAAATCGTAAATTTACTTAAAACATTATGAGATAGTTTTGTGATTATGCGTCACAATGTATTTAATGTGTGGCCCAAGACAACTCTTCTTCTTCCAGTGTGGCCCAGAGATGCCAAGTTTGGACACCACTCATTCCAAATCCACTTGCAGATACTTAGCTTCACAGTGAAAAATGTAGTTAAGTGAATTGTAAGACCAAAGAGTCTTTTACCTAAAAAAAATGTAAAATCACACTTCAGGATGAATCGGCTAAGTTAGATTTTTTTAATGCTAAATTTACTAAAACACTGAGTTAGGAAAGCCTGTTGTCAAGTCACTTTCAAATTTAACAGTTTTTTTTCAAGAAGGTTTTAAAAAGCATTGAATTGAAAATACAGTCCTCAGACTCATATGAATAAAGAGTTTTTCAAGCTGTATTCATGTATCATTTCATCAACTGGTTGATTTGTATTTTCTTCCCATCACATTTTTTTCTGAATATATTTTCAAGGACTCTTTTCAACCAACGAGCTTGGTGAGTTGCAGCTTCCCAAAGTGAATTCTTAGAGGTTTAGATCAAAGTCTGTGGATGGATATGTATGTATGTATATATGTGTTTTGTATTTTATAATTTCTTTTATGTGTGTGTTAAAAGAAATCAGTTCAAATATGTTTTGTATTATTTTTTATCCTCACCCGAGGACATTTTTTTCATTGCTTTTAGAGAGGGGGATAGACAGAGAGGTGGGAAGAGAGAGAGGGAGAGACAGACAGACATTTACTGGTTGCCTTTTCATATGCACCCCAACCTGGGATCCAACCCACAGCCTAGGTAAGTGGCCTACTGTGGTCTACAGGATGATGCTCCAACCGGTGAAGTCACACCAGCTTGGAAAATGTATTATTTTCAAAGTTTACTTATGTTGCATCAACAAATTTTCTGTTCTACCTAAGAGTACAGTTGGAGGGGAAAAGGAATATTAAAATTACCATATCTTAGTGATCTCCTTTCAAGAAGGATCAACTTTTAAAACTTCTGAAAGATATTTACCAACAACTAATCAGAATGTGAATTTGCTTACTACTTAAGTCATTGAGAAAAATATTAAAGGCAAGTGTCAATTAAAAAATGCAATATTTTTGAGCCAACTGCTTAAAATGGGATCTCCATCCAGGTCTTCTAACCCTACAAGAGGCTTTGCCTTACTATTTTGCTATGGGCATGTCATTATAAATGATCATCAGTGTTATTTCTTTCACTGTCTTAAATTGTTAATGGATGCAGAGAACATGAGTTTAAATTCTAATTGTATAATGGAGTGAGGCTGAATTAATTAACACTCTTAAGTTGGGGGACTTTTAAGCTAATTTATTTTTTCTTAAAAAAAAAAAAGACTGGTCATACCTTGGGGTACCTTTAGGTACTTTGAGATTATTCAAGTCATGAAGAAACATGGACTTTCTTCATTATACACAGATTGTAATTACACACCAGAATAAATAACTCTAAGAACTGTAGGTAAGGATTACATACAATGCTTATTATTTACAAGGCTTTTAGTTCTCCTTTTAATATTTGATCGTGCTTTTTATAGCAGTTGAAAACAAGAGTGAAAAAATTAAAGTATATATTATTATACCCCTCTGATTATCTACATTTTCACATTAGTCTTGAGATATAATAACTCCATAAATAACAATGACAAATTACACATAATTTTGAGCATTTGGGTTACAGATTTGGTTTCTCTTTATATCAGTTTTAGAAAGACTAGCCATTCCATAATGGGAACCCAACAGGTGGCTCTTAAGGAAATTCTAGATAAGATACACACAGGTAAGATTACACACACACACCACAAATACGATTATTATATTTCACTTCTAAATTTCTGAAAATTAATTTAAAAACGGCTATATAGCAACACATAGCTTTGATTTGATACCAATTCTATGTCGGCAACATAAATAAGACCATGCAAGAACTCTGAAGAATCTAATGTTACAGCATTACATTCATTGCTTCTGCCACTTTTCCATGCTCATGCAAACAACCTCCCAGGCCTGGGTAGAAAGCACAGTTGTTTTGATTTTCCTAATGGTCTGTGCCACTTTGGCAGGTCACACACAAAGTGATACTTAGCTTTCCTTAGCACAAAATACAATAGCCAGATTTCAGACAATTTATTGAGTATGCATTTGTTTCTTTGAATTTTGATGTGGAAGAAAGAAACATATTATATAACACCATTCCTAACACTACAATGAGCTAAATGTTTTCTAAAAGCAATAATTACATTTACAGGGGGCACTTGTATAATATATATCTAAGTATAAACTTACAGTCATGCAGAAAGAATTAGCAAAGGATTTGAATCATGAGATTCATTTTAATTTCCTAATAAATGCATCTCCAAATATGAATTAAATTAGGAAGAAGCCAAATATTGATTCCTACAATACAAATTTTTCTAAAAGATCCAAGAAATTATGTGAGCAAGAACAACACGGCTTTAATGGCATGACACGGCTTTAAATGGCATCATCCTTTGAGGAAACTATCACAAAGCATTATATTTCCCATGTACCTTTTATTATTTCTTCCTAATAGTATCCTCATAAATAAAAAAAGTATCGGTGACATTTTTTCTTTTACGTAGAGCAGGGGGAGGCACTGTCAGGATGACTCGCACAAGGAGGTCCTTTTGGACCACACTGAAATGTATATTCCTTTTGAGGAGCTAGGAGTCACTCGATAATCTAACATCAAAGAGCATCTAACCCCAAAGTAGTCTTTAATCAAATTTGATGGCTCTGCCCTTGCAGCAAGTTCATCTGAAGCCCCCCCACCCCACCCTTACTGTCATCAATCTTCTTCAGCTTTGCATTCACCAAGCAGCATGGCACGACAACTCTCATTCACACTAAATAAGCTTTCAGGTGAATTTACTTTGGAATCCCGAATGATCCAGTGTAAGTTCAAAATCACTCTTTCACAGAACTGCACCCAGATAGCCCCTGGCATTCTGATAGAAGTGGTTTGTCAATAAAATGCTGAGTGAAATTGCTCATTGGGAACGTACGGTGTCAGGTGAGAGACTAGTCGCTGAGCAAGCATCTTCCTCAAAATGGAAAGACCTCTAAGTGTTTAATAAATGCTGGTGATGGGGGCACAACTCTGGGCATATGCTAAAAACCACTGAAGTGTATACCCTTTAGGTGGACACACTTCTGGTATGGGAATTACATTTCAATAAAACTTATTTATAAAGACTCGATTATTATAGTTGTGTGAATAAATGTTATTTTATCATTATCTATTTGACTCAGCTACATGTTTGAGGAAGTTATTTGGGAATAATTATATTAAAAATAACTAGATTAAAAGCTACAGTGATTTTGTTCTCTCATCCATTTGTAATATGTTCTTTAGTCACTATTTTCAAAATTCTGGAGCAATTACTTTTATAAAAAATTTAGAATGCCTGAGAAAGTTTTTCTTTTATATGTATTTAATGTACAAAAACAACAAAGTATCTCAGTCATTTACTTATATAAATACATAGTCAAAACATAGGTTAAAACAAGACTATTAGAAATTCCTTGATCTCATTATTTCCTTTTCAGAGTCTTCATTCATTTTACATAGCAGCGTAAAACAGATTTACAAAAAATTAAAAATATTTGCCTAAAGATATCACATTGATTGCAACCATATTTGATTTTTAATTTTAAAAGAATCATTCTCAAATTTAAATTACTTGAACATCTTGTTAGAAACACACATTATAAACCTGCAGCCCAGACTCCAACAATTTGGGAGAGAAATCCTTTCTCCCAAATCAGCATCTCTGTCAATCACGCCAGGTGATTTTAATTTAAGTGGTCTTTAAAATACATGTGAGATATTAGTCATTTTTCATTATAGTACAGGGCCAACATATGTATTCAACAACAATATAAATTCATGGTATTCTTAGAATGGCATATGTTTCTATATGGAAAGAACTTCCAGAGAGTATCTAGTTCAGTCTCGTTCTTTACAGGTGCAGGAATGAAGATCTGAAAGGATAAATACCATGCCTCACGGCACACACGTATAAAGTGGTAAAGCTTGGGCCCAGACTTACTCCTTTTTATTCCTGCTCTAACATTCTCTGCCATGAAAAAAAAAGTTTTCATTTCCTATGTCAGAACTTACACAACATTTTTAAAACTGATTGTTGGTAAAGAAGCCAAATTCTTATAAATCCACTCTTTTTGCTTTACTATGGTTTTGTACATGGAATTCTATTTACTTAGGAGCTCTAAACCTTTTTTCTAAGATTTTTTAAATATTGAATTGAAATCATGACTCAATTACAACTTTAAAAATAACATACTTTTTCTTAAATGTGTATTGATCCTCTGAAGGGTTTGGCCTTCCATTAATCCAAAGATCTGCGTATTTACTCCGCACTGAAGAGTATCTACCATTTATAGATGACTGTTTCCACTGCCCCACTCTGCCCTGTTTTCCTTTAAAATTTCCAGTGAACAGAAGTCAAAAAAATACAAAGGCAGTCAGACCTTTCAAACTCTGTACCTCTTTAGGGGAAAAAAATAATTGAATAAGTATCTCGTGGAAAAAAAAGAGTTTTAGCAAATATAAACAACAATATCATATTAGAATAATACTAACCACTTATCTATCTTATCTTTCAAAATCCATACACACACAAAAATCTATCCAGAATTATCCAAAAAAGAGCTATGTAAAACTACAGGCTTTAATCTCCCTCAAGTTAATTAAAATAATGACAAATTTTCACTACTTACCCTTGCTTCAAATGGCTAACCATAGGCTGTTTCATTTTTACTATCATAAAATCCTATAAAGTAGGTTTTTTTATATTCCTAGCTTACAAATTCAGTAAACTGAGGATCAGAAACATCACATAAACTACCCAAATCACACAGAAATTAAGGGCACAGGCAATGTAATATATGGTCTACGTGAAAAAATAAAATAAAATCTACGTGAAAAATGTCTTTGAGCTTAAGGGTTTAATACATAGTCTACCAACGTACCTGTTCAGTTCCTCAATTTAGGCTGAATTTTTACAGTTAGGGTATTTAAATTTTCTCTGATATAATTACTGTGGTAATCAGGCCTTTCTTTCATTTGCTTGTTTTGCAAAATGAGGAACACAAAATCACATAGTGAGAAAAACTTCTTCCTAGTCTACAGTTTTACGCATTTGATGTCTTTTCTCCTAAAGGGATTGTTTTGAACTAGTTATTTCTTTTCTCAAAATAAATGTTGTAAGAAATAAATTGAGTTTGTCTCTATAGGAAGGGAAAGAAAAATAACAAAACATTCCAAAGGAAAAAGAAAGAAAAAGTAATAAGTTATCTTTCTTTTAAATTTAATTTTACCTACGACATTCTGACAGGTGGGAATAAGACACTAGTTGCTTTTGGGTTGTGGGAAAACTGAAGCTGTCTCCCTTGGTGGGAGTTTTAAAAAGTTGCTTTGCACCCAGGTAGCTTGTTACTATAATAAATAAATCTACTAAACAGAAGCATGTTTTCTCTGGCTCTGCTTAAAATACTTAATTTTTATCATGTAAATCTTGCGAGAATATTTCTCTCCAGAAGCGGAAACTTCCGACCTCCTTGCCCACAACAGTGTATACAGAGTGGAGAAGGAGGAAACTGAAGTAAAAGATTCCCACAGCTTTGCTAGTTGATGGCATTTGGCCACATTCCACGGCTAAACAAAGCCAAGGACCGAATTTCTGCAATTCTTCAAAATTCTCTTCATGTCAGGGTCCTGAGATCATAGACCTGTCCCAGGTACGCCCCAAATACAATGACCACAGCTGTAGTATCATCACTGTGATCTATGTCACATAGGTGTTGAACTTGCCGCCATTCCAGGCAGTTTACTTTCTAGGACAAGTCTAATTCCTAGAAAGTTGCCTTTCTTTTAGGGCCAAAACATGTGTCAGCTTGTAATCAAATTCATTTGTTTTAATGCAAGTATTTGCCCAGCTTTCTCAAAATTGCCAAGCAAGTTTAAAATGCAACCCTTCTGCAGCAAGCCCAAGCACTTAAGTCCATGTAAAAATTAAATCTAGTTGACACTGAATATAACTTGGCCGGTGGTGAAAAACTTTGTCTAAGCGGCTTAGTACTTGTCACAAGAGGCTGTGAATTTTAAATTGGAAGCATCTAAGTACACTTTATCCAACACTTTGCAGTTTATGATTGAGAAGACCGAAGCTCAAAGGTCTAGAAGTTATTAATCATGTAATATGCCTCCTGTTTTCTTCCAAAGATTGATTTTTCTAATCAATAAACAGTAAGGTAGAATTTATCTTTTCATGTAAACAATGCCAGCCCTTTTCTCAAGCTACAACATTCAACATATACTTGTCTGTTAAGAGCACTGAAGAACTATATTACCAGAATACATTCGTTTGCAGTTGCAAAGCTAGGAGCCAGGAACACAGGAAACTCTCAGCTTTTCAAGATCTGCTTAGGAATTCCAGCATCCTCAATTTCCCCTCTAACAGATGCAGTGGCATCTTTCTATAATGCCACCAAAAAGCAGTTGCTGATGCCTTCTAAAAAGGCAGGTGAGCTGGTCTGAGTAAGGCAAAGGTCAAAGTAATGGAGTTGTGCGTACTGAGGTTCCGGGGCAGAGTTAAGGATAAGAGGTCAGGTGTATGGGAGGAGAAAATGCTAATCTCTCCTGAGTGGGTAAAGCTGCCTGGCAGATCCCTGGTCATTCATTTCACTTTTTTTTTTCCTAATAGTGAACAAATGAGAAAGGGCATTCAAACAAAATATACACTCTGAATCTCCAATTCCTCCACACAGTTGCTGTTCAAGTTCCATAAGGGGGAAAAAGTAAAATAATTTTACTGTAGGATTTTACCCTAAAAGGACTGAAAGAAAATGTATCCACATGTCAGAGAAATCAGATTTGGGTTATTACGTCCCAAGTCCCACGGGCTTGAGGGGAGGAAAGGGTGAGGGCATTATTAGAGGTAAGAGTGAAGATAAGGGAAAAGGCCTGAGGGTGCTACCAAGGAGACAAGCTTTGGGACACAGGAAACCAGGGTCAATGACAAGGCACCACCATGAGGCTTTACTCCATTTCTCTCCAACATTTTGCCAGCCCTGGGGTCAGGTTCCTTTATGATCACAGGTGCATGATGATCGCCTTCCCAACATATCATTCCAGTAGTGCTGAGAGTCAAATGTAATGATTACCATAAAGTGACTTGAAAATTGTGCAATGTAGTGCCAATGTATCATCATCGTCATCATCATCATCATCATCATCATCATCACTTGGTTCCAAACACTTGCTCAGTAACAAAATAAAATAAAACTTGAAAACTCATTTTGCTTTTGTTGTATTTATAATTTATTTATTAAGCCCAATATGAAAAGCAGCAGTAGGCTCCATTACCAGAAACTACATCAAAATCTCCCATTACAGAATTTTATGATGAGATACTTTAAAGTAGTAATGTAGACTGATGTGATAATCTGTTTCATATAGTTTGTGAGCTACTATAAATATATACCTTTATTAATACTTTATATGTGCTGTTTTATCACAATGCTTTCACTTTCATGTTTTACCTTTGTATAACTTGATATATTAAGACCTTACTTATATTAAAGTAGTTACAGAGCAACTAAGTAATATAGAAATAAAGTCAAGCAAATGCTGACCAAATAAATCTCTTTCTATAGAAGTTGACAAGGGCTTCATTTAATCAAAATGGACTGAAATTTGAGGTCCTGAACTGCTTATTGAATAAAATTTAAAATAAAAACAACAGCACAACTATGTTCTTGCTAACAGCTAGCCTTAAATTTCAGAATCTTAAGTATTGGAAATAGCCCTGGAATTATTCATAATAAATAGATTTCTGGTCGTGAAATTCATGAAACACTAACAAGAAGTACATTCTTCATCATTCCTCCAAAATGCTAACAGTCAATTGACTTTGTACTTCTTATAAAAACAGATATGGAGTTGTAACTCCTTGTAGTTGACAGTTTAAGAGAGAATAAAGTAATTTTTTCCTACACTCAGTGTTTATGGGCGTCACAAAATATATAGAACATTTATGGTCCTTCTTTCCCCTAGGAGTTATCATCTAACATAACTCTGAACTTAAAAATCTGAGTCCTTATACATATATGTAAAATGCTGGAATATAGCCCTAAAATTGTAGCTTTTTTTGATGAAGCAGGAGGAACTGAAGAATGGACTGGTTTAGAATCAGACAGAACTGATTGGTGGTCAATAGTTGTGACTTTGGGCAAAAACCTCACTAATCTGAGTTCCCTTTTCCTTATCTGCAAAACAGGGATAATAGGACCAATGCTGGATCCCATGATGATGTGAGGATGATTTGTGACAACATAGGAAAGGCATCTAGCATAATTTCAGCAACCTGATAAATGCTCAAGAAATAACTGCTTTCTTCTTCAAATCCAGACCTCTTAATAAGCTGAAAAGTTAAAACACACACCGTTTAAAAAAAAATCTTTCTACAGTGATTACTAAGCAAGTTCTAGAATATCTCATTTTCAACTGTCTCAACAGATATTTTAATGCATATACATTTTGGAACTCATATCATATTCATTACATGCTGGTTAACCATTGGGGCAGGGTTTATTAGATGAAAATAAGTCTGTTGTAAAAGATTTCCTTGCAATTACTTCACTGCCATTATCCTAGCCACACGCTTATGCAGCTTTTCAAATTAATGTGCTTAGATTACTGAGCAAGTAATCAGAACAGTGGAATTCTATGAGGAACTCAATTACTAAAGAAAATGATCACTCAGGCATTTGAGAAATTGAGGCTACATCTAATTGTGAATAGTGGGTCATTATTGACATTAGGGAAGTATTCAGTACAAACACTTGGACATGGAGCACCAGAATAGCACATCACTTTATATACATATGGTAAACAGAACTAGCTCCTTGCTAATATCTCTGTTCAATGTTATTATATCTAGCTGAAAAAGAAACACTATCAATCTTGGAATCCATACTTAAAAAAAACATCTGATTGCTTGATTGAATAAAAATTGGATTGTTAACTCACATTTAAATAAACAATTCTAAATTTCTACTTGAGATAGAGTGATCTTTATAGCTTGGAAATATCCATCAAAGGCAAATTTAAAAACTGCTTTCCACATATTTCCACATTAGAAAATGCCTTAAATACTTTGAGCATTTTATTTTAATTGTTTCACCACTGAAAAGCCCTCTTTAACTGATTATATATAGATCCACGCTCCATGTTCTTACTCGTTTAATAATTTTTAATCAGACTTTCATTTTCTCCAAATTAGCCATCATCTTGAGCCCAGTTTGATGAAGATTATTCCTCTAATTTTGGATTTTATCTAAGGTTTAAAGCAAAGACTATTTAATAACATTGCATTATCTTTTTAAAAGTATATGCATTAGAAACAGTAATATAGAAAATAAGTTGAAATTGTTAGGTTTCAATTGTTAGAATTATTATTCTTTCTCTGCTTTCCACTGAGGTAAGCAGTAAATTTAAAAAAGCATGAAAAAGTGAATTACATATAATTCTTACAAGCCCTGCAGCCATAAGCTGTGTGGCCTTGTGGAAGTCACTTCACCACTTGAAATGCAATAATAAAACATAATGACAGCACTGATGGCATTCCAAACTACTAAAACCATCAGTCACATAAAATAAGGTATTTATAAGATAATAGTATTGCAGGAGATTATTGTGATTAGTCTGAGGTCCATTTTTAGAGTATTGATTCTTTCTCTGTGAAAGTCATTAACCCCATGAAAATATGCTGGAAGATTTGGTTCATTTTCTCAGAGAAAATAAATATATGCACAGATTTAAAAAATGTTAATAAATTTCAATGAAACACATTGTCTTTAAAGCCTATACATTAACTGCCCTGTTTAAAAATTTCAACATACCCAAAAGAAATGAAAGACTTATGCAGGAATGTTTGTTCCTAGAAGCCCCAAAAGGGAAATAGCCCAATATCAAATACTGATATGCCCACACAGTGAAATGCCGCTTGACAATGAAAAAGAATGAACTATTGACACATGCTATACCAAGTGAATCTGAGCTAGTCCAAATAATTATGCTAGTTAAAGAAGCCAGACAAAAAGAGGAACAAACATACAGTATGATTCTATACACTATACACATTTTAGAAAATGTATAGTGACAGAAAACACATTAGTGGCTGCTTAGGGATGGGGGTAGGAGAGCAAAATGGGAATGGAGAGAGACGCAGGAAGGAGGGATTACACACATCCCTTCTGTTTGAGAGTTGTTTTGGTTTCCACCTTTCTCCATGTCTGTAAGTTATCACAACTGCAATAAATGCCATTACGCACCAAAAATTTCTTTGTTGTACAAGTCGTTTGTTGCCTGATCAGAAGCTGTCCCTGCACACACCCCCAGCCTTACTTATACTTTCACCATAATATCCTGAACTGTTTAAGTACCCCTCAGCCCACATGAATCTGCAGAAAAGCCTAAGCCAACAAGTGCACGGCACCCCTCATAAGTGAATGAGTGAACTGTGACTTCCCCCTGCTCCTGCTGGACATGAAAAGGGAAGCATGCTGCCATAGTTGCTCTGGGCAGCCTTCTCATGACCCCAAGGATAACCAGAGGCCAATACAGTGAAAGGTAGGTGGCATTGTTAAGCTTATGGAAAAATAACCTACATTATTCTGAATTTCCTCTTATATCAAATAATAAATTTTCTATCCACATCCTTGAATCTCAATCTAGATATCATTTGATTGGTGATATCACATACTGAACAGAGCAGGACTATTCCATCAGGCCCTACTCTCTAAACATCTAGTGTGTATAGATCTTCATTAGCTGAATCATTGTGTTGAATAGTATTACAAGATCTTGAACAGCTTAAGGCAGAAGATTTTGGTTTTGTTTTTATTTTAGTTTGTTTGGTTCATTACTTTACTGCATTCATAAACGAGTGCCTGCCACATAATAAGATTCTATGTGCTTTTGGTAAATTAATGAATGACAGAATACAACTAATTTTAAAAGACATGAATTTAAAAATGGGTGACTCTTTCTTACAATTTTCAGAATCCTATAATTAGAATTTTATTACTAACTTTACTTCCTTGTTATGAGCAGAGGAGGACAGAATTCTCCATAAAAGTGCAACAGCAAAGAATGCTCACTTTATGTTTTCTAAAGTAATATTGTTTATTTATATGTGAATGGGTGAGAAATACTGAATTCATTTTTATAAAATTTTGGGAAGATGATCTTTGATAATTTGAGGAGAAATGCAGTCCCTTAATGAGCCATTAAGTCATGGCTCAGAAATTTCCTTTCTTCTTAAGTTCTGGCATAACATTCATACAGAAAAGTACACGTGTCATAATTGTACAGCTGAATGAATAATCACAAGTGATCACACCCACATAACCATTACCCAAGTCAAAAAACTAAATTTTACTAGCACTCCCAATAGACCATTTAGGACCCAACGTTTAGAATAATATAATAAAAATATGTGCAGTCTTTAGAATAATGTAATTTCATACTACTGAGAGTAAATAATAAATAATCAATGCATGTGAATTCTATGCTAGAAACTTTATTCACTTTTGGAAGAGCACATGTTAATTAATGATTCTTAATTTACTTTCCACTACCAAATCCCTTACACCCCTAAACTCTAACAGTAGAGTGACTGAATCTAAAGATAGCCCATAAAAAAGAGACTTATAGACTTTAAATATGGAAAATATTCTCATATAAATTTGAATATAAACCTTATTCAAATGTCACCACTGATCACTTTGACCTGCTCATCCTGAAGTGAATGTGTCCCCCACTGAGAAGTGTAAAAGAAAACAAAAGGTTTTCCATTTAGAGGAATAAAACTGAAGAAAATTAGAAACGTAATAAAAAAGTGAGATTAAATCCTTCAGAAACTGGCAAATTGATTACCTGACTATTGTAACAGAAATGCTTTAAATCTGAAACCTCTCAATCCTTAACTCTGCTTTTCTTTTCTGCATAATTGGAAATAAAAATAAAACAGAAGTGTGTTCTTGTGTAGCTGGAACTTTGGGGAAATACGTAGAGAGCTGTAGCTAATAAAGTGCCAGCTGCTTCTTGGTTGCTAAATTTATCAGAGACTTAGCAGCAAATGTGTTTTTGTGATTTATCTTTCCTGTGTATTAGGTTTTATATCTATGAACTGAAGAGGAGCTGCAAGCAGAGGCCATATTACCAAAAGCCACATTACCCAAACTGAGCTAAAATGCAGCACAGAGATAAAGGTGTAAAATGGACTATCATTACCAACCAAAGGCACCCATTTCTTTGAGGAAGAGATATTAACACACACAAGAAACATTTTCCCTATTATTTTCCAAATAAAATTATTTGTCCATGATCTTATCAACCTAATTATATGACAGCAAAATGCACCTATTGCCAAGACATGTCAGATGAAGAGATCTGCCTGTGTGTCTGACGCACGATGAGAAATGAGGGGCTCCAATCCCCTCTTGAAGAGAACAGAAGAGCTGGCTGCCCAGACGGCCAGGACAAATATCTTGCTGGTTTTAATAATAAAAATACACAGTGTGTGGCAGAGTAGGTTTACAGGTGTGAGCACACAAAACAGAATTTACTCTTGTATTATAATTTATTAATTATTGTATAACTGTAAACCTACTCTTGCCCCACCTTGTATTTCAGGGACTGTGGTCTCCAAATTAGGATACTTCTAGTATTCAAAATAGTTATTCATATGCATTTGAAGACAAATACTGGTGAAGAAAGCTTTTCATAAAATATTCCAAGTCAAAAAGCAAAAGCTTACTTATGATCCTTACTATTACATCGTATTTATCATCCTTTATCCATATTAAGATAACTGTTATCTTTCTCTACCTAATTATTCTGAAATAAGATGCATTTTAAAGCTAAAGGAGGATTTTAAAGTATTTCCCCTAAAGCACACACAAGACATTTTATAATAAACATTTAAAAATATGCTTATTGTACATAGTAATTTAAATAAAGCTTTTTCTTTCTCTTGGCCAAATATTCGGTAAATTGTTTACAGTGGTTCAGTGATTAGGCTCCTTCCATACCTACACAACGAAAACTCTTTAAAACATTCTTGCATCATCCAAAGGAGACAGAATGTCTGAGACCAAAATGACTGGCATATTATGGGACTTTTAGAGAAATGCTATTTTGCATAACCACAGATATCCTTAATCCCTATTCCAGAGTCATCTTTGCCAATTTGATATTTTTCTTTCACCTTCTCCCAAAATTGGTTGCAGACTTCCTCACCACACAGGTGTGTTTGCTCTTTCACACATCCTTCCCGTGTTTATTAAGAAACTACCATGTAAGATGCAGAGACCAGAACAGTGTGCATGTATGTTGGGAGGAGGTTAGGATATGTATAGCTGGGAAAACAGAATAATTCCAAGGTTGTTAAATTTCTAGAGAGGAATGAGGGAATTCTAACAGTTATGTCTCCAACAAGATTCTAGTAAGTCCCATGCTAACTAAAACACCTATTCATTGAGGTGTTAACAACAGTGGTCATTTCTAGTGGAAAAACAGAAATTAAGCAATTTGTACATAAGTACACAGTTTCTCATTTATAAATACTAACACCACCTGCCTCATGTAGTTTTTGAGAAAATTCAATGAGTTAATATATGGGAATTATAGTTCCAGCTGCATGGTAAACAGTCATAAAATAACAGATACTATTATTGTTATTACTGTGCAGGATACTGTCTAAGTGCATTAATTACATTATTTAATTTGGTATTCACAATAGCCTTATGTGGTAGATAATGTAAGTCCCATTTTATAGATGAGTAAAGTAGGAATTAGGAAGCTTACGTAATTGGTCTAGTGAAACAACGCTAATACATATTGGGAATGGAACTTGAACTCAGACAATCTAAGGTCCATGCTCTTAAATACTATGTCATGGCCTCCAAAACTAAAGAGACCCTTGGAGAACAAGGCAGAGTCTGTATTCAGTAGGAAAACAACCCAGACCCAGTATTGAAGGCAGTTCCCCAAACGTGTTTTGCTTGATCACCTGGTATTGAACTCCATGGGTTTCTAAAACAAAATCAGACTCACAGCATCAGTTATAAACAAGGACAAAAAAAGTTAAGTGACTTTAGGGGCAGGAAGAAGGAATGACTGCAGGTGGGCACATGAGATCTATTTAGAGAAAATATCCTAAAATTCCCCTGTAAAGTACATTTTTGTTGAGAACAGGAAGAAAAATGTCCTAAAATTGGATTATAAAGTTAATCAAACATAACATAGTAAATTTACTAAAAATCATTGTATTGCACACTTACAATGGGTGAATTTTGTGGTATGTAAATTATACCTCCAAAAGCTGTGATTTTAATTTTAATTGTAAAAAACAACCCAAAATAAGGCGTGGACACTATGTTTCTGCTCATCCAGATGATTGTTCCAGTCATCTCTGGATGCCCCATTTGGAGCTAATGATTTTGTTTTTATCAATTCATAATAAATTTTCACTGTTGTGTTATCACTACTGAGTAATAAATGGCCTTAAAACCTAGTGGCTTAAAATTAAAATAACTTTCTAAAATTAGTGTCATAATTCTGTGATGAAGAATTTGTGCAGGGCCCCACTGGGCAATTATTTTGATCCTATAGTCGTTGAGGAAATTCAGCGGTACCCATCTGGTCGGTCTTGTAGATACAAGATGGTTTCAATCACACGCCTGGAACCTGAGATCAGATCATTCAAAGAGTAAGAATGCGAACCAGAGGCACCCACATGTTACCTTTCCATGAAGCTTAGTGTTGTCACAAGTAATGACCTCAGAATAGTCAAACTTCTAATATGGTGGCTCAAAACTCTAAGAACAAATATCTTCGTGAGCACTACGGAAGCTGCATCAGTTTTATGACCAGCCTTGGAAGGCATAGAGTCCTGCCGTTGCTATACTCTGTTAGGCAAAGTGGTTCCAACTCCTAAATTCACAAGGAAGGGACTTAGACTTTTACTGCTTCCTGTCAGTTAATAACATGGTCATATTTTACAGTAGCATGTGGGACTGGAGATATTGTTATGGTCATTATTTAAAACTACATAATAGTTTACAATAACATCCACCATTAATAGAGGTTTCCAAAAGGCCTACTAATTCTTCAAAGCTTCAGATGTCTGAAACTGAGGACTTCACACACAATGACCTCCAAACCAGGAGGAATTTGGGGGATGCATGGTAATACTCCCAAATACCTCAAGGAATTCAGGCAAGAAACTTGCTTCATGAATAAATCTTCACTTTCAGGCTATATGAGTAATTATACACTTAATATCCCTTGTGCTACTTTTTATAAAATATTTCATATACAGAAAAATTAGTTTGATTTCATTTAGTTTGAGACTTTTAATGAGTAGCTGAATACAACTGTGGACTTTCTCCTTGTAAAATATTTAATGATGACCATGACCACTTATGGTCATATATTGCCTAGCTTGAACATTACATTTAATGACGTTTGCCCCAAATAACTAAATTTTAAATTAAAATTATAGATGCCTTCCTTGTGTACTATTTTAGTAAACATTTTAGAGTGTGTGGCAGAAACCCATTATAATAACAACTGTTTTAATTTAAAACCCCCTCAGTTTCCTATGCATCAATCTCTGAAGTTCCAACCTCAGAAACCTTTCTAAAAAATTGAGTTAGATAAAGAAAATGAAGAGAAAAGGAATAAAAATAACAAGACAAATATTTCAACAAGGGGCAAGAAAACTGGGTTTGAGCTTAAACACCCATTGGTTGACCATCTGCAAGTCACTGAAGGCTTGCTGTGTCCGTACTCAGACTGTGAAAGGAGGAGTAGTGCTAGATCAGGGGCGGGGGTGGTTTGTCTCTGTGGTGGTGGCAGTGCTATGAGTTAAATGGTGAAAAACACTTCCAAACCAAGTACACTGAAACTAAACACACAAGCTGGGAGTTACTCTGGGTGAGGTTATCTGGAAAGCCACTCACAAGTCCTCCATATTCACCAGTTCCTCTGCCCCTTAACCCTACCCTGGAATCCTATCTCTCAAACATAAAATTTGAAAGCCACAGGATTAGACAGTCCCTAAAGGCTCCTTAAAGTGCACATATTCCCAGGAACTAAAGGAGTGCCTATTTATTAGGTAAATTATTACACAACAAATGTGATTACCATAATGGATAGCATCATGGATATTCATGTGTATTCAAAAGTATGCCCATACCATTTAATCAAAACATGAGTCTATTGCTATTGGCAGTTGATTTGGTATGTAAATATATTTTAGGTGTGCAATAAAAGCAACTACTATTTACTCAGAGACTACCTAATGACATACAAGATTATCATCTCCAAGCAATTTTAAACATAGCTACTAGTTCCCATCTGTTTATATAAAGAAACATAGATTAGGGGCTCTGTGCCTTTTCCCATAATATTGAAATGCCTGCCATTACATCCATAGGCTTCTCATCTCTGTGACAGGTGGCTTTAAAACCAAGTAGACTGGGGCTTTCCCCTGATGACTTGGTTGGGGTTATTCCCTGATTCTTAGCTGGGAACAGGATCAAAACTAAGGATCAAGTGGTTCAGGTTCAAGGAGATGGTACAATGGACAGTGTCTGGAGAAAGCAGAGATGGAAGGGTCAAGTGAGTCTCAAGACTTCTATCCTGACACATTATTTGTTCCTTTTTCCTCCAGATTTGATGAAAAACTCCAGTAAGTAGAAAACATATGTGAGGGGAAGGACATATATATTTATATTTAATCAGTTAAAGCGCCTTTGGGTATGGGCTGTCCATAGTGGTAACTAATGGCACACATACACACGTGCACACGTGCACATATATTCCTATGTGTGTGTATATGTGTATGCACTCTCCTACATTTGGCACAGAAAGGCAAGAACCTTTGTGTGCCTAGTTTTGAAGAATATTGTATGTGTCTGCTTGTATGTTTTTGCTAACAATCTAGCCTTGGCTTCTCTTAACCAATGATATTATTTAGTTAAAGCAGGAAATGACCTTATACAATTTATTACCTGGTTCAACACTTTAATTGACACAACCACAGCCAAACAGTTAGAATGTGGGCCGAACCAAGAATAGATCAGTGCTAACACTCTCCAGGAAAGAGACTCTTGAAAACCACAATAGCACACACACAAACGTGAATATGTTGCAATAGAAAATTTAATGTAACCAAGCAACTTAGAGAAAACCTATATCTACTCCTTCGTTTTTTAGATTATAAAGCTACAGATCAGAGAAATGGAAAAAAATGCCATCTTTTGAAGGGAACGACAGATTCCAATCTAGAGCTTCCTTCCATTATATCGTGGTTGGAGATAATGTTCTCGAACCAAATCAGAGGAGTGTGTATGACTGATGAGAGCTCAACCTGCTCAGGGAAACAACAATTTTAAGTACAACTTTCTTTTTGGTAATTATAAACTTTTTGAGAACAGGAATTAGGTTTCACACATCTTTGGCAATTTTGCATACTGACTTACCCTTAGTTAGGGCTAATAAGCATTTATCTGACTAATAACAATCTTAAACTTAATGACAGACCCTAAGACAATATTCAAGCACAGATAATTCTGTATTCTGCTGGAGAACAGCTCCAGAAGACCCACCCAATCACACATCCTATCGCCTCAGGTCATCCACATATAAATTAGGATTAAAATACATATGGCATTTTCCAGACACATTGACTAATAAATGTAAGTATAATTTGTCTCTTCAGAAGAGACTATTTATATTGTTCTAAAAATATGCCTCCATAAGCCTGAAGGCAAAAAACATGCCACCCCTCTGTCTTCACTCTTTTAAACCAAATATAGATGATTCTAAATTTATTTTATCTGTCCTATTTTTATTTATAATTAGTTAACATTATTAATGCCTTCATTGTATTTTATTATTCTTAGATATACCCTTTTCCAATGAAAATTTCTGGCATCATTCCTGTGATCTACATAGAAAAAGATTAAAATAGTCTAATTTTTCTCTGGGCTGGAAGTCAAATGGCTTCCTCAGTTCCAAAACTTGGTGGTCTTTTTGATCTTGACACTTAGTAAAATAATTTAAAGTTTAAAAAATTAGGTCAATAAAAAAGTTATTTGTTTTTTGGTGGTTAAGTTCTAAAAGAATATGTAAGTTCTCTCTGCCAGAAATCACTGGAGCTATTATAAGAACTATACTAAAGCAAGTGGTGATTTCTTTTTCCTTCTCACGTATTTTTCAACTAAAGAGGAGAACATGAGTCCAGGAAGAAATGAATATAAAATGGGACACTAATCAACATGTGATCATGACTTCCTTGGAGAAAAGAAATACTGACAATCCCCAGAGATAATTCCTGTGAGGCATTTAAAATGTACAGACACTGAAATTTAGTAGATTGGTATAAAGTATACTTAGAGTCCACTCATTCATTCAGCAAATAACTACTAAGTGCCTACCATGTATCAAGATATTCCTGGGACAAAACCTGGTTAAGATACAGGTTCTGAACACTAGATGTTAGAGTCCTAGGAAATGATCCTATTCATTTCTTATTTGATCTGAAGTTTCTGAATCTGGGTGGTCATAACTAGTCTCCCAGCAATAGCTCAAAAATTTGTACATACAACAGCGAAATCAGGGTAGCTTCTTAAAAATATATATTGTCTCCTAGGCCTACCCATGTACCTATTGGATCAGAATCCCAGTTTCTGGGGGTGGGAACCCAAGAGTGTGAGTGAGTGTGTGTGTGAGTGTGTGTTTTAAAACCCTTCAGTCATTTCGATGCAGCTTGTTTGTGGACCAGAAGTGTGGAACCACTGATCTTGTGTTCACAATCCTTTTTCCTAAGAGGGAACCACTATTAACTAATTCAGCTGAGGCACCTCTTACACAAACCCATTACAGTTACTGCTCCAAAGGGACTATTCCTATTCAGAGAGTGGCACTGCCATGCCTAGTAAAATTACGAGCACACTGGATTAGAGGCTTAGTTCAGGGGAAAGGCTTCTTTTTAAATAGCTTAATATCAAAGTCATTTAAATTTATACCTTCTATCAATAGCTCTTAAAAACCTTAAGATATGGGTATCTGTACGTTCCATATATAGGAAAAGATTAGATGAATTAAAATTCAGATTCTCCCAATAAATTAATGGTAAAGAGATATACTTGAAATTTATTCACTCTTTTCTTCTCGGTGCAAGGACAGTTTCTGACACAAAGTAAGTGCTCAGTAATTACTTGTCGAATAAGGGAATAAACAAATGAATAAACAAATAAAAAATAGCAACAAGGTACTATTAGTTCAAATGTATTTGGTCATTTATCAGTGGTTAATGGTAGTTAATACAACATTTATTTTAGCACTTGTCATATTTCATGATAATTATTTGTTTCCATGACTGATTGAAACTAAGTCTTGTTTATATAATTGCCAGTTTTACTGAGAGCATGGCACATGGTAGACGCTCAATAAAGGTTACTTGAATGAGTGGATAAATAGAGCAAGCTACCTCTTAAAATTCATACTTCATTTATTACACATCCGATACCAATGAATTTAGTTGACTTAGACATGATTCATATACAGTAATTTAAGTGCTCATTTCAATTCATGACAATATTCTCCACTGGTAGGGAAAGCATAAATTCTAAGGGGACATTATAAATATGTCTGGGGACCATCATTCATTTCAGTGCTCAGATTTCATAATTAAGCAAGTAAAGAGTTCCTGAATAGATTAGTTTATTAAGGTTTATATTTGGATAAGTTCTTGTGCAGTATAATAAAGAAAATAATGTCTTTTAAATGACCTTATTACTTACCTGTGGAACTATTACATTTCTGAATTCTAGATGAGAACTATTCAGTAAGACATTGAATCTAAATACTGTCTGTAGTTGCAGTTATGATTCTGTAAACTTTTCAAAGTATTAATTATTTATTAACAAAGTAGGAGGTCATGTCTAATTTGTAAAGGTATAAAAGTATATAAAGAGGAACTATATATTTTAAGAACTATAAAATAAGGCATGGAGTAATTTAAAACCCATATTATAGTAAAGCATAAGATTGTTTTTCATCATACAGAATGGATCAGTTTTCATAAATAATTCCTTTTTTGGACAGATTACTAATTTTACTTATGCAAGTGGGTTAAGGACAAATGGAGGCATAAGTATATCAGAAAAACATGTGCTTTTCTAACCCATAACAGTGATCCTGGTATGTTATTCCAGGTGAATTAGAAGGTTTCTGATTCAGCATTGTAAAAAATAATTTATAAAATGCAAAAAATAGTAAAATTGTTACAAATCAGCAAAAACATGCACAATTAGAAATGCCCATTATTTGGAACTATTAATAAACTTTAGATAGCATATGTGTTTATTACTCAACAGTTAAACTTCAAGAAAAACTGCCTTAATGTTTACCACTTTAATAAATATAATTTTTAATAACTGGAACAAAAGAGATATGTTGTATGACTCCCGATACAACATGGAATAAGAAAACTAATGATTTGTAATTTAAAAGAGAAATTTTTTGGCATCCATATCAATTCCTCAAGAAAAGTAAATAAAAATAGACCAAGGACAAAAAAAATACCTTTCTTAAGATACCCATAATAAGATGGATTTTGGGTTGAGTTCATCGATAACAGTTATAAGGAATACTGTTACATGGGTTGATA
Organism: Tonatia bakeri; assembly: GCA_004024845.1. Lineage (NCBI taxonomy): Eukaryota > Metazoa > Chordata > Mammalia > Chiroptera > Phyllostomidae > Tonatia > Tonatia bakeri. The sequence goes on from PVIA01000068.1 coordinate 466,283, forward strand.
TGGGAGAAAAAAGAAACAAGCAAAAATGTCCTGAGAATTGGCAAGGAGGCAAACCAATCAGAGCCTTCAGAACACCGGTGGAGTAGACTAATCATGGAGCACGCCAGCCAGAGGTGGGGAACCCAGAGAGTGAGATGCAGTGATGGGAAAAACCTGCTTCTGTGAGGGTGTCAGACCACGACACTCTTTTGTTACCTAGTTTTCCTGTCTGAACATGTTTAGAAACTAGTTTTAACAGATGTTTCATGAGAAAGAAGCTCTACAGTTAATTTTTGAAAACACCAGGTTGAGCAAAATTAAACAAATCTTCCCCCTTCAAATTAACGTATCACTTATAACAGGCCATGCATAGCATAAGAAGGTTCGAAGTTACTCCACAAATATTTGTTCAATGAGAAGAGAAGAGAGTATGCAGGGATTCCCAAACACTGCTCCACAGAATCCCTTTAGAAGCCAGCATTTGGGCAGTTGGGAAAGCAGAGCACTCTTTGGGAAATGCTGAGCTAAACTGCTGAAATAATGAATATAATTCTGAAAAAATAGGTTTATATTAAACCTGTGTTTTATGATGTTTTGATTTGTGTGTTTTCACAGTAATTTCGGCTTATCTGTGACCTCTTTCCATCAGCTTCCACTTAACTGAGAAGTGAACTAGATTTCTAATTTACACTTTATATATTTTTTGGCCTTCTCATTAAGATGAGGTCGTCAGTATAGATCGAAAACAATCTTATAAATGTCCATCTCCCTTCAAATTTAAGGAAATTTATCTCCTTGATAGTTTCTTTGCCTTTCTTTCACTGTTTATGCAGTTTATATATTTTTTCCCCAAAATAAAACTCTGCCAACGACCTCTTGAAAACTCATAGACATGAAATGTATTCTCAACCAATATGGGTTTGTAGATACTTGAGACCAATGAAACAATATTACTTACTATACCGAAAAGTCATTCACAACATAGAGGTATATTTTGTTTTTATTTTGACAGCCCCGAATCACAGGCAAGATTTCGGCCTTCTCCAAAGGCACCACACGGCTCCAGGCGACCTGAGCTGCCTGTGAGATGTTTCTGCTTTTGTCAGTGATGTTCTCGCAAGGACTTCAGAATCATAGCAGGGTTGGGATAAAATGTTATTTGAATAACAACTGATCCCCTTCTTTGCACTAGAGATCAGGTTTCCCAAACACAAGCAAAATGGTCATCATTTCAAACACTTATTCGGGTAGAGCAACTTCTCAAATTTAAAGACACCTCTCAATGACTTGAGGATGTTATTAAAAGGTAGATTCTGATGAAACAGATCTGAGGTGGGGCCTGAGATTCTGCATTTCTTATGTCTGTACCGCTGATTGTGGACCATCTTTGAGTAGCAAGGTTGACATACACGCCATGCCTTTGCTGACTTGGAAACAAATTCCCTCAGTTTCTATGAAATGTATTGCCTAACATCCAGCATAGCATAGCTGAAACACTGTGAGTGTATTCATGCCCTTCTTCCCAAAATAAATTTGCGTACAGATTTCATTTTAAGGGTCAGATCTAGTCTAATGCTCTGAGAACCACTAATAGCTTGGATTACCATTTTTTCTGTCTGGGTTGCCATTTCCCCACAAGGCATTCTTCACTTTATATCATTTGTTAAAGAAAACTTTTATACAGTAGGATATGGCCATCCACTAAACCCTGTTTCTGATCTATTATAACTTTTCAGTTTCACTCAGGACATGGTAACCCAACTTCTATAATATAATGGAAAAATTATTAAAATTACCTGGGACTAGTGAAGACAATTTTCATATTATTTAAGTTTATATAGTTATTTGCAGTTCATATCCAACCAACCCACCTTCATAACATTTTGGATGGCGCTTGTTTCTTTCAAACTGCTGGCCCACCTCTCATCTCTAATCCAACGATAGTTCAAATGCCTTAGTATGAATAGGTATCACCAGAAGATTATTGAAAATGCTAATTCCATGCCCACTGTAGGGAAAGTCTCATTCTTTAGGTCTGGAATGAAGCCAGAAAATCTGCATTTTAGCAAATGCCTCTTGCATTTTTAGTGTAATCAGAACGTAAGATAAATAGTGCCCTAGCCACAATCCTGACCAAAGTCCAGCATCAATCCACCCTTGCTGCTTAATGAGAGATGCTGTTCTTCAGCCCTGTAACTACGTTTCCATGCTGTTTCAAAGGTTGTGTTTTTAAGTGCATATACTCTTCCTCCACAATTGTTTCTTTTCTTTGAGTCACTGTTTTGATAATCTGCCTGGTTTTACCATTCCTTCTTGGACTGAGGACCTTAACTCTAAATCTTCCCAGGGAAGACGGTTTAGCTTTCAAACCAGATACTTTCGAGAGCCATCGGGAGTGTTATTAATGATTATGCCAGGGTAATTGACAGAAACCCGAACTGTCCAGAGCAGGGCTTATGTCATCCTGATCTTGAGTCCCAGCTCAGACAAATCTTTAACCACATTTAAAACTGATGGCAGACTGTTCCCCACTGCTGGATTCTCCATCCCATTACTATTCTGGGATAAAAAATCCCTTTAGGACTTCATATTGACACTCCCCTCAGATATTCTATTTCCAGCAGACATGCTACTTTTACGGAAGCCCCGGAGGTAAGTCTCTCTCTTCAGACCCGGCCTCCCTGTGGCAGCAAGTTAATTCTCAAATCATCCCCCTGGGTGTGGTTAAGTGGGACATAAAAGGACTATACTTATGTATGAGACGATATGAATTCAAGTAGCTGTTTTCATTTAGTCATCCGTATTTGAAGGGTCAACATCTTTAATGTCTCCTGATGAAAAATAATAGTTGAACATTATACCATTTCATCAAGTAAATGTTTTACATATTTCATCACCTTCCTTTTAATGTTTCCAAATGTGAAATGACTTGCAATTCAGAGGAATGAGAGAAGCACTAGGATGCATAATGTGTTTCTACACATACCCAACCAACTCAACGACAGTACAAAATCAAGCAACTGCTCAGGCAGTCATATCCACACTGACTCATGTCGCTCTGCTCTAAGTATTGATTTATCTAGCTAGTCAGAGAGGGCATTCAGAGAAATAATCCTATTCAATTTTAAAGGGATTAAAGTGCATTTAAATGGCTGTTTCATGGCCCATATAGAGAAACTGATAACACCTCATACAATGTAACATAAAATTAATTATATAAAGCATGAGTGAAGAAAGACAGTTACTCATTCTAAAGACTACTTCTTCCTCCTGCTTACTACACTCAACTGGAATGTTTTAAGAGAATTAAGATGGAAAGAGAAGCTTCAAGAAATGCTTCTAGTACATTAGTTTAAAAGAAAGCAATAAACTAAGCATAAAGTGTTAAAATGTAGTGTAGTATTAGTAAATCATATACTCCAGGCTCACCTTACAGGTATGTGTTGTTTTTATAAATTAACTGGAACTGGTGTAACCCTAGGGTCAGGTTCAAGTGGTGCACACCAGCCATCAAATTACAACTTGATGCAAATTTTGTCTCATTAAATAAGTCACACACAGCACCGCTTCATTTGCAAAATAATTGTGTACCTGGCCAAGGTCAAGGGGTTTTCTTCCATTCCTTTCACTGAAACAGCTCTTTTTTTTTTTTTTTTTAAGCCAAACTGTGGGAAAGATTACCTAATTTATTTGCATTTGAGAAGATATCAGGAAAGCAAACTTCTATATAACTCAGAAGGATTTTGTGGAGTTTTTTTTCCTAATTTCTAATTTTTTCACTTAAAAAAGGAATCCTGTAAAATATGTTTGTCTGAGATTTTTGGAGAGCATATACTATATTATTATTCTGCTCCAGAAAATTCTCATTCCATAATTCCTAGGAAAAGGAGAAGATTATTAATGCCAAAATAGCTATAATTTCCATTGCTTGATTATGATATGAATAAAAGATGTATTTAAATTGTGCTCAAATATACAAATTGAGCTCCTTGTAGAAGTGTGAGAAATAAGGTGATTTTAGGTCTTAAAGATGCATCAATACCTGAAGGTTCTTGGCTCAAATTTATATTCTAATATTCTCTGGCCTCATGATATCTTCAGTCACTTCTATAATTAAGTACAATGATTTTAAAATATATATTTTTGTCTATTAGATAGTACTAGATTTTTTCAAAGGAAGCATTTATTGCATGTATTCTCTTAGTTAAGATTCTTAGATAATCACATTTGATTTAATTCACTATATTTATCTTTAAAAAACATATATAGGGCTCTTTGCTTCATTTAAGAAATGAATCATTGCTTTACTCTTAAGTTTCCAAGTGTGTGACTTAATAAAGTATTTAATTTAATTTTTTGAATCTTTAATTTTTTCCACAAAAGACAAATAGCTGATGATAAATATGAAACACATATTTGGAGTTTTTAAATAAAATAAAAACTAATGTTTATAAAAGAAACTTTGAAAAGAGAATGCCTAATTATTTGATATTACATAAAAATATAAAATTACTGTACAAGGTATTTCTTTGTTGTCCTAGGAGACTATACTAAGTGTTTTCTTAGAAGTGAAACTGACTGTAAATGAAGTTTTCTGATCAGCCCTGGCTGGTGTGGCTCAGTGGATTGAGGGCTGGCCTGTGAACCAAAGTGTCACAAGTTTGATTCCTAGTCAGGGCACATGCTTTAGGTTTTGGGCCAGGTCCCCAGTATGGGGCTTGAGAGAGGCAACCACACATTAATATTTCTCTCTCTCTCCTTCTCCTTCCCTTTCCCTCTCTCTAAAAATAAAAAAAATCTTAAAAAAATAAAAATAAAACACCAAAAGATTAATTAAAGTAAAAAATATTTAAAAAAACAAAAATTTTTGATCAAACTAATAACTTGGAGCATAATCCAGAAATATCTTGCCTTTATATTGATAAGTTTTATTATGTGCATATATACAAGCCATAAAGTATCCAAATTTTCAATTGTTTTAGCTACACTTTACTTTTCTTAATATTTACAAAAGATTAGTTAGATTAGTTATACTTTCAGCCTTAAATTCACTCCCTTTCTAATTGTTCAATTGGAGCGTTCTTCGTTGACTACAAGAGCTATTGGCTGTTCAAGAGTAACAGGCCTCTGATATTGCGGGAGGAGACCACCTCTATTTTACTAACTGGCTCAGACTCTTCTGTTGACCAAACTTGAGTCTGAGTCTTGTTCTCTAGGCCCTGATCTGTCCTTGGCCAGATTAGTCCGGAATCCAGCTGAATGAATTTAATAAAAATTCCCCCACCCTTACATCTGCTTACCCTAGATATCTGGTTGAATTCAATAGCTCTTACTTTTGATATCTGATCACCCTGGATTGCCTTCAGCAAGAGGCAAATCCAGCAAGTCTAACAAATCCAGCAAGTTCCCCTAGTCTTAATGTTTCCTCTTAGCAATCTTCCACTCCTTGAGCCTCCCACCCCACTCCTTAGCTAACAAATCTCCGCTTGTCCTTGCACTCAGAGTTCGCCTGATCTCTGGCCCCTACCGCAGAGCCCGCTGCAGTGGTCCCTCCTCTCAGATAAAATCTCCCTCGTTGTCTTTAACAAGTTTTTTATTTTGTTTAACAGTATTTTTGCCCAGTAAAATGTTGAAAATAAGGCATTTCTTGAAACTTTATCTAGTTAATTCAAATAGCTTTTCAGGAGAACATGGGTAAACAGTGATGTCAAACAGGTGAAGGGATATCCTCATTCCAATCAGTTTGGTGTTTGAGTTTCAAAGACAGCAGGGAGCTACCTAGGAAGAAAACCGGTTGGAAATGGATCATCCAGCTATGAATTTTCTTTGAAGAACAATCAGAGAATTACTATTAAATTGAGACTTTACCATTTAGAGCTAATACACTGAATACATAGAAAATCAAAGTAGCTTGATTGAACAATCATGGTCCATGATGAAGTAAGTGACTGTGGAATCAGGAATAAATTAGTATCTGACAGGATAAATGACCCCTGCTCTGTCAGAGAACATGCAGAACATATGCTGAAATGCCTTCCTTCTTGGCAAATTTGAGGGTGGTCCTTACATTGCACTCCAGCGCCACACAGGACCGACAGCACTGAAGTGGACACGGAGTGTGTGCACAGAGGAAAAGCAAGCCAGCTCCCTCCTCAGGTAACTGGCAGCAGGTGTAGGCATGTTTAGGAAAGCACGTTCAAGCAAAACAAATCTACTTACGATTCCACACTGTCATGTACTTGCTCAAAATAGAGTAGGATACCTAGAGCTACATGAATTAAGTAGCAATACAAACATGAAGACATGAACTTTGAGGAAATTATAGAAACTCAGAATCCTCTGCTATTGGTAGACTAAAGCTGAAACAAAAAAAGAGGGTGGGATCGTTCTGCATCAAGCCGATACAGAAAGGATGGGGCTGACGAGCAGCTCCACAGGTGCTGAGCTTGGTCAAGGTGAAGAGATGACGCGCAAAAAACCTTACAGAAGTATTTTCCTGTAAAATTGAGGTGATCACGGTACCTATTTCTTTGTGTTGCTCTAGGAAATAGTGATGAGATCAAATATTTACTATATACTAGATGGTTACGGTGAGTCCTCCAAGAAGCAGACATCAGGACTGCACTAGACAGATAAGAGATTTACTATGGTAAATGCCTATGAGGGGATAGGCAGTGCATGAGACCTGAATGCAGGTCTAAACCTTGCAAAGGAGAAAGGAAAGGAAGGGTGATTGGGTTGGAAGAGTCTGAATGATTGACCGCTTTGCTATTCAAAGTTCTACTAGGCCAATTGTGAGCCCTGAAGCTGAAGCTGACAGAAATAGGAGACCCCTATCTCTCAAGAATGCCTGGATGGGTATCCATGCCATCTCAGTCATTGCTGGAAGTGATCACAGCATGTGTAGTTTCAGCATGGTAGTATTTGGCAGTGAACTAGGCTGCAAACCTGAGGGGGGTTTTCATTGCTGCCTCATAGGTCTCACCCTAAGAAATTAAGAAGCATTAGCTGCCATGAATATTTTTAAAATTACTTTTGCATTATAAATTTTTATTATTTAAACTCTGTGTATAGTTACCTCAACTTCACATATAGCAACTCATATATGAACATTTCATGTTACCAAATTGTGGAAAATCTTAACAGCTGGTAATTTAAGTTCTAGAACATTATTGTCTTTCTCTGAATATCAAAGCAGGTACAAATTTTTAGTATTTTATTTACTCTATTTTATTATTATTATTTTATTGTTGTTCAATTATAGCTGTCTGCATTTACTGCCCACCACTCCCCCCCACCCCAGCCAAACCCACCCCCTTGCTTCCATCCCCACCTTGGTTTTGTCCATGTGTCCTTTATAGTTGTTCCTGAAAACCCTTTCCCTCATTACCTCCTCCTACCTCCCCTCTGGTCACTGTCAGATTGTTCTTAATTTCAATATCTCTGGTTATATTTTGCTTGCTTTTTTCTTTTGTTGATCAGGTTCCTGTGAAAGGTGAGATCATATGGTATTTGTCAAGGCTGTTTAATTTAATAGATGCCTGAAGTTTGGGGAGGTCACCTATCATTTTTCCACCAGAATGGCTTTCTTTTTATGTTCTGCATATTAAATATCCAGGTATAGCTTTGAGAAAGTGTTCTGTGTCCAACAAAAGACTGAAAATATTTGTCCTGATTATTTTATTAGAGTTATAAGGAAAATTTAAAAACCATCATGCTTATCCTAGTAATTAGAATCATGAGTCACATAAACATAATAAAAAGCAAGATAAAGATGCTGAAAGTAATGGATCTTTAGCCTCACATTCATGAAAACAAAGCCATAGCTCTGTGTTTTCAATTATGAACGGAAACTTATTCATTTGTAGTACTTATTCCTGCATGATTGTCAAAAAAAAATTACTGTAACAAGAAGTATGCTCCATTTTTTACAAGATCATTAAACTTCCCATCTCTTTTATGAGTTATGAATAGATTATATTGTAGTTCCTAAACAATGACTTCCCATTATACAATACTGGAGTTTTATAAACATATTTTAAAAATACTTCTCTTCCTATTCATATTTAGCTTCTCATCTATGAATAAAGAAGGCCCTAGCTTTCATATCCTGTATTTATGGGCCCACTTTCATTTATAACTAGTGGAATTATTCCATTAGTCTTTAACCCATGAATTTCTTTTCTCATGTTTTTATTTTTTCAGGTAACTCTCAATTCATATTATCAACATAAACTCCACAGTACCAATCTGAAATTATGATATTAATAATTTATAGATTATATTCTTTCATTTTATCAGCAAGGTCATCAATAAACATGTTTAATAATTTCATACACCTTTTGAACATCATTCAAAATCCCCCTGACCTGTCTCAAATCTGGGGTGACACTGAACCACTACTAATACTCTTGAGACTTCATATTTTTCTACAAGTGTTTTCCACATACTTCCAGTAAGAATACATCATGTGGAAATAAAGTCAATGCCGAGAGAGAAAAGTAAAAACTATCTATTGCCTTATCTAAGCTTGTCATTCTATCACAGTCCAGAGTAGTCAGATAAAACTAAATGTTTTTCTTCGTACATTCATTTGATCCTGAAGTGATGGGATTAACACATGATTTCCTTGTTATAGTGAGAAGGATGTTATAAATCACTACGTACTACCACATAAAATTCTAAGTTCATTGAAAATAACAAAAATATATCATGGAGTTTTACTGAATATGGAGGAAGTCCAAAAAAGGCAGATTTCTTCTGACTTTCAGAAGTAAAGGACCTAGGGAAACCAATCCCTGTAATCTCATTCTAAGCACATCCTTCAACAAAATTCATTACAAAAACAACCCATAACATTAATATCATACATGTTTACTTTCAAAGTTATAATAAATTGGATGTACTTCTGGTCACACAAATACGGAAGAAGTACCATACTTGAGTCTGCAAAGAGCTGCATACATTTCACTAATCAGAGTAGGTTATTTAACTTTAATTTTTCATGCTTAAGTTTATATTTTATATTTCTTCCTACGTTTACATTTACTAAATATTCATGATGTTGTACATATCATGTAAGCCATCCTTGAGAACTCATTTATTATAATAAATGACATATAAGTAATAAAATAATTCCGATACAAAATTATTTTCCATTTTTATATAAGTATTCTAAAACTCAGTTTATTTTCTAGGGGATAAAAATTAAGAACTAATATTAAAACTCTTTCATAGAACTTGTGATATGTGGGAATGTCTTAAGAAAAATATCGTGACAATATCAAAGAGTCACAGATTTGACAATATCACAGAAGAGAGCATTATATACTCATATATATTAAATAATATACAAAAAGTAATATCTCACCTTGGCCATGTAGCTCTTTGGTTGGAATGTTGCCCCATCAACCAAAAAGCTGGGGGATCAGTTCCCATTCAGAACAGCCAGCCACCATGTAAATAAGGATCTTGACTTATATTCTATATCATGTATACCTTTGTGTACTTTTAGCATTTGTGGATAGACTTAATAAAGCATTTATGAAGGTGGCAAAATGATATCTCTAGGCTTAGTGCTCAAAAATAAATAGTTAAAACAACTTTGTGAACCTCTGTGCTATTGCCATGGTGTGTTAGAGCTGCGTGATTCCTCTTCAGCGGCCTCTCCTGTGCACTGTGGAATAGTTAGCAGCACCCCTGGCTGCCAGCCACTAGGTGCCAGTAGCATCTCCCATACTCTATCCCCAGTTCCCCACAATTGTGTCAACCAAAAATGTCTTCAAACCATTGGGAAATGTCCCCTGAGGATAAAATTGCTCTCAGTTAAGAAACATGTGGCCAAAGTATTAAAAGAATGTAAAACTCAGTGAGGATTAGCAATAATAATCACATAGCTAAATTTGATTACTCACTATTCTGAGGTCTGATGAAAAAGTAAGCATCCAGCCATATCATATGAAAAACTGAGACATTTATTAAAGAAGATACAAGATAGAAGAAACCTTGCACATAGGACAATGATGCCTCAGTCCCCTTCGAAGGAAGCACCTTGGGCCTCACACAGTTTTCCCTTTGTGAAACTCCCATAGTTTTCTCTTTGGGAAAAGCCAGAAGTTGCAGAGCACAAAATCTGGGCTATAGGGGTTTAGGCCGAGTCACCTGGGTGATTCGATGCAGAAAACTCTGCATAAGACATGATGCATGAGTGGGCACACTGTCATGATGAAGTTGCCAATCACTAGTTGCCCGTAATTGTGGCCTTCTGAATCATCCAAATAGTTTCCACGGAGAAATGTTCAAGCTTAACTCAAAATTTGATGCAGATTCATTGCTCTATTCACTCAGTAATTTTGAATGTGACAGCCACACAGTACATGTGCTCACACCATGATGCCTACCACCCCCACTGACTAGTACAGTGAAGTCATCATTGTTTACACATGGGTATTCCAGTCCCCTCTCTTTGGTTGCCAGGTTACATCAATGTTGCACAAACCATTCTCATTATATTAACAATGGCTGGACTTTTTCTGGACAGACCTGGATGTTAGATAGCATACTGAGTACTTTTATAAGCATTATTTAATTTAATTCTCACAAAAAGTCTAGGGGATTTCTACTACCATTATCCTATTCTATAGTTTTAAAAAATAATCTCAGAGTTTACATACACACCCCAAATCCTACAACTAGTAATTGTCAAAATCAGATTCTTTCCTAGACCTTTCTGATTCCAGAGCCAGAGAGCTCTTAGCCACTCTACAGACTGGCCCTAATTGATCATGAGAAAGTAAATTAAATGATGCCATCACCCTTAACTGCATTATTACAATGACTTTAGGACTCTAGAGTGCAAATGAAGTATGATTTCTACTGTCTGATGCATTGGGAGAAAAATGAAATAAACTTGTGCTTGTATGGTATTTACAATCAGCAGGATTTTTCAATGTCAGGATTCCTTGCAATTGCTTCTACTTCACTTTTTTTTTTTTTTTTGTAACTACTCCTGTGTTTTACAGTTCTTACTTGTCCTACCTGCAATGGTAGATACGAAATGCATTTTTCTCTTGAGATCAGAACCAAGTTACGACAGTTCCTTATTTTTAAAAGTATTGCTTATTCTATTACAGTTGCCCCAGTCATTCCCCCTTTGCCCTCTTCTGCCCAGCCCCCACTCCCCCAGAGTCAATCCCCACACTGTTGTCCATGTCCGTGGATCATTTTTATATGTTCTTTGTCTAGGGACTTCTTTTTTCCACCATTTCGCCCATCCGCCTCCTCTCTGGCAGATGTCAGTCTGTCCCTTGTTTCCATGTCTGTGGCTCCATTTTGCTTATTAGTTTATTTTGTTCATTTGTTTCCTCTTATAAGTGAGATCATATGGCATTTGTCTTTCACTGCCTGCCTATTTCACTTAGCATAATAGTCTCCAGTTCATCCTTGCTGTTGCAAAAGGTGAGAGTTCTTCCCTTATTTCTGCTGTATAGTATTCCATTGTGTAAGTGTACCACAGTTTTTTAATCTACTCAACCACTGATGGGCACTTAGGCTGTTTCCAGCACTTGGCTATTGTAAATAGCACCATTATAAACACAGAGGTGCATAAATTCTTTTGAACTGCAATTTCAATTTAAAACTATAACTATGGTTATAACTTTTGGCTGATCTATACCATGGAATGTCATTTTTAAAGCTATTAATAACAATTGTGGATTTCTATACTCTCTTCATCCCTGATTTCTAAGGTCACATTCCTGATTTTTATTGTTACAAAGTAAAGAAAAATGTCCTCTTCACAAGAAGAGGTTCTAGAGAATACAATATTTTTGAACAGTTTTTGTCTGCTTATCTGTTCACCCACACTCAATAAACTGATGATTACCTAAAGGTGCTAATTAAACTAGTTTATCTTGGTCGGAAGAAGACCCTTATCCATGCCAGGAATTGTAATATACATATACAAATATCCTGCTTCCTGTCTTCCTTACCCATAAGGCCTAAATCAATGGAAACACAAGGAAAGAATTGAATGCCATCTGTGCTTAATAGAATAAGTAATCCTTGATTTTAAAATAAAATAAATTTTATATATTTGTATTTTGGCCTTACCAAAGAGGCTTAGAGACATCACTAAAGTAAGGAAGAAAGAGAAGCATTCATGTAGCTGCAAAATTTTACGCAACTAGAACACAAAGTAAGTAGATATAAACAGCCAGAAGGTAGGAAGCTGGTACCGTCTTGCAGATGATGAAATATTAATCACTTGCTAGGAGAGCACATACTCCACTTGATCTCTTGTGGAGTTCATGGTATACTCTCATTGTGATTATGTTTTTGAGATATACTTACATCATTTTATTTAATTCCACCTTCTTACAGCTGACTGTGGCATGGCAGGCTGCGTCACGCGTACGCCACGTGACACTGGTGTATGCTACTTTGACGGCTGCGTTGGCTGCCTCTCTGTCCTCACCACCATAAACAATGCTTCAATAATACCTCTGGATAAGACCTCTGTGAGTGTTTCTCTCATTTATATCGAAGAGGATAGCCAAGTCCCATGATAGTGGCATATTTATTTTCACCAGAGAATGTTTTCCTACAAACTATTGCAAAAGGAGAGAACCCATCACTTAAGTAATTCACAGGATTCTTTGTTTCAGCATTCTCAACACTTTGTTACCTGAAAAAAAGGGTCCTTGAGATGTTCCTAGGTGTTTTAGGAGAAAGGGTACTAAAAAACAAAGTGTTTGCAAAATGTTCTCTTAACTAAAGCATCAGCTACATGATAGCCTGGTCAGTGTTTTAGAAAAAAGCTAAGCCATGGGGAGCTAAGTAAATACCACTTACATTCCTAGATCTCTGCTAGTGAGGCTTTAGGCAAAGCACAGAGGAATGGATGAACTGCCTAGACTTTGGCTAATCTGCCATGAATATAATTTCTCTTGGCTGATAAGTTTTTCATAGTTACTGGGGGATACAAAATAAATATTCCTGGGTAAATACCTGCAATGTAGTTATTCTATACCACCATCTAAATCTGATGCTCTAAACTAAAACTATCACATAAGGGCAGTTAAGAAATTAGGTAAAATAAATGGCTTTATCTTTAAAACTGATTTTTAAAGGTCTGAAATAAATATTATATGTAAATTTAAAATGTAAAGCCTGAATATTTTTTGTGACAGTGATAATGTATCTAAATCAACCCAGTAAATTTGGGCTTAAGAAAAATATTTTTTTCAGTTCTGAGAGCAAATGAAAAGGAGAAGGAAAATTACCTTATTTTAACTTTGAAAAGGTATAGAAGCAGTACAATGTATATTTTCTACTGTGTATCCATTAAGAAATTCAGGATTTCATTTACATTTGAAAAATGTATGTTCTCTCAGAAGTCTGTGCACTGAAGAGCTTATTTAAGCTGGTAAGTGAACTTTAATATTAGTCGTCTAGACAACTGAACTTCCACTTTAGACACGCACTCTCAGCAGTGGAGATAGTCAGTTCTTTGTCACAGCAGATAAAATAAGCTCACAGCCAAGAATACCAGAGCACTATTCTTGTCAGGTGCATATCAACATTTATGTTGTCACCCTACCCTAGCAGAACATTTAACAGATCTACCGTATCTGCATTTCCAAATTATCTGATAGCTATTTTTATATTTCCTCAATGACTCTCCCCCAAAAGGCCATGAAGTAACAGAAAGTATGAAATAAAAATGTTTTTTTAAACCAAATACATAATGCCCAGATTTTGTGGTCTAAAGTGATTGTTTTCTAATTCAATTCACACTAAGTTTTGCTACCTTGCTTCATACCAAGCACTAAAACATATATGTAAATAAGTGTGTATGTAAATTCCTCCTGAGAAAAGGTACAAAACGCAAACAAACATGAAGTTGAAACAAACCGTCACTGTGTTTTATAGTTTATTTTACAGCACTCGGTGTCTCTGTTGTAGCACCATTACAACTAGACCAATACATGTGGAAGCTTTAAAAATTGGAAAGGACCCTATCATTCCTGATTCCTGGGGCCAAGAGACTTAGAAAATATGGAAAGAATTAAAGACAGATAGAAAATAACAATTAAAAAAACAGCACCATGATTATTAGTTTTAGGAATACCAAACTCAATTTTTCCTTATGTTAAGTATTTTTCCAGGCTTCTTCATGACAACTCAGTTTTCTGTTTTGATTCATACTCCAATTAACATGAACAAAATACAGCGGTTTCTGACACATGTATTAGTTCGGCTTTGGAGCTGACGGAACTAGAACTTGTCTGGCACAGGCTCATCTGGAAGAGTCCTATCAGGTAAGTGTGAATGCTAACACTGTAAGTCACAGCACTGGGAAACACGCCTTCGCGAGCTTCCCAAAACCCCGACTCTCCTCACGGCAATAATGACAAATTGCATTTTCTAAAAGTCTGATTTGCAAATGATATTTAAATACAAAGAAATAAAATGATAGCATTCCACATTTAATTTTTTAAAAACCCAAATGATTAAATATCTAAATTAGGACCTACAGAAATGATAATAATTGTTTAGGAGGGACCATGTCTTCAAAGACTTCCATTATTATCCTCTGAAGCTTTATATTTGGTAAATGAATACAACTTTAATTGATGTTTTCAAATCATTCTTAACTTTGGGATTTAAACAAATAATAGGGCATCAGAAGTCACTACTGTATCTAAACTAAGTTCTGTGGGAAAACTCTCTTTGTTATTAGAGAGTTTTAACAGAATGGAAGCGATATTCTCTTTTTTTTTAATCATTAGCTTTCCTTTTATATCTCTTGAAGATTTGAAGAACTAGTAAATGAAACAAAGGACTGTTAATTTATTAATTTTTAGAAATATAAGTAATTCAGGATATGATATTTAAACAAGTCTTGGTGGACTTTTGGGGGGGAAGTTTGAGAACAACTTTTTATAATAAAAAATTTTACAATATAGTTTCAAGTAATTTCTAGTCTATTCAACTAGCTTTAGGCATTCTGGTATCCAATCCCCATTCAGAATTTCCTACTATTACATATTTTTAGGTGGGAGGGTATCTTGTCAATTGCCTTGTAAACCAATTGAACTACAACACTTAGCATCAAGAAACATTTTAGAACCTAGAAATAAAATGAAACAATCATTTCACTACCAAAGAGCTCTCATCCAAGAAGGTCACAGGAAAAGAAAGAAATGTTGAAATCCTGTCATTGAAACTGGGCTCATACCTCGAAGTCAAACACTTGGGTGTTTCAGCATCAAATTTATATTTTTATGACACTGGAAACATGCAGAAGAAACTCTCACCTGTTTAGGCAAGGCACCTGCATAGACTGCCAGATGGTCTCATACAAGATTCCTCCAAATCATCATAGAAAAACAAGAATGAAGTCAAAAACATACATAGACTCAGAGAAGACTACGATGAAAAGAAAGGAGTCAGTGTTGTAACTGATAAGCCATGAGGAAGACTGTATCTGCGTATCCAAAAAGCATAAACCATTGCTGTAACACTGGAATGTTTAACACATTCTCATAAAATGACAAGCAAAGAGTATCTGTGACAGAATGTGAATTTCCTAAAGATAAAAATGTGAAAATAGAAGGAAGTAAACCTAAAGTTCAGTGGCTGAACTTGACGGGAGACAGTTCCCAGCCTAGGGCCGTGCCCCATGAGAGCCCGTGGGAGGAGGGCCAGTCTGTGTTTTTCTCCAGTGTTCTCCGACGGCCAGTCTGATCTCTCAATATTGAGTTCTTGCCTCTCTAGAGCAAAAACTGCTTTCGAAAACGGGTTCAAAATCTGTTTGTAATAACACCGATGATTGACAAATCAACTTCTGTAACCATAATCCAAGACTTAGGCAAAGAAGTAGAGACTATAACTTGAATAATGAAAGAAGTTTTTAACCAAAGCTCTGCCAAATTCACATTAAAAGGTCAGGAGAGTCTTCGAATATGGCTAGATATACGTGTGATGCTATTTAAGGTCCTGTGCTTTCACAAACAAGGGATAATTACCTGGAAGTTACCAGAAGAGGACACAATGAGTTTCAAGGGGAGTGACATAAATATAAATACCATAGGGTGAAACTGCATGGTCCTTAGAGCCTTGGGGACACTAGCTCTTCTGTGGGAACTTTCATTCTCAGGAAGGGAAGCAAAGGAAGGAAATTAGAAGAAGAAAGTAGGTATAAATTACTCAATGTTTCCAAGTGACTTTAGCCAGTTGAAGTTGGGCTTGGGAAGGCTTGCCTAGATGCTGTTCTCTTTTTTATCCTTTTGTTTTAGGGAAGTTCTTATTAATCATATATTGAATTCAAAGACTTGTGCTAGGCTTATGAGTACTCCAGTGTTGGATAAGGCAGAAATCTCTGTCCTCAGGGAATAGTCTATTAGAGAAGATAAGACTTTGATATTTAAATTGTATATCTTAAGATTATTGTCCATTTAAAAATCTTGAATAATTTTACTATAAAAAGTTATAAGTCAGTATTTTAATAATACTTACAAACTATATTTTCCACTTCAATCATTTATTGTGTATTTTCTTCATGAGTTACATTGCATTTGACTCTGTGTATTATGTATCATTTCAGATGTTCATGTATTTTATGGACAAGACTACATCTTTAATAAAATTCTGAAGAGCAATAATAGCTTATTTTATGAATGCTAGGATTATACACTGTAGGATCCCAAGCAAAACTATTAGCATTAAGTAAACTTTAAAATTGGCTTCTCCGTGGCTGTACAGAAATGGTCTGTAATAAGCAGTGAAGTTTACACCTTCGGAAAGGAAAAGGGCCCTGCTCTACAAACCTGTCGAAATCCTTAAACATTGTCAATGAAGGTGGGGAGTCATTTGTGAGGCTTTAGCTTAACAGCTATGGGAAAGCCTGAGAGAGATAAGACGTTAGCATGTTAAAGCTTCAAGGCACCGCAGGGTCACTAGTTATTCTAATAATCCTGAGCCAATTTTCCCAGCTTCTCAATGAAAGGCATTTTAAAATCATGTCCATCATCATAATATACTCACACTCAGTCATCTTGTCAGCATTTACATAAAACCTAGCTGTTATAGGGCATACATTATATTAACGATTATGGGGTTAGAGATAGTGCAAGAAGTCAAAACTTTATATTAATAAGCAGAGTGAAAACACTGCCAGCCTCACGTACATCATCTGTCCCCACCTCGCTTCCAACCTTTTCTAAGGAAGTTAATCACACCAACTACAAGGGAAATTTGTAATGTGCATTTCAGTCCCACTGAGGTTAAGGGGAAAGCACCAAATAAAATTAAATGAATTCCCCTCTAGGAATAGTAATAGGTTTCAAATAACCCCCAAAGGTAAAACAGTTATTATTTGTCCTTAAAACTATATTCAGCTTTGAGCACGGAAGCAATTTGACCTTTTGTATGAAAAGCTGATTCTGTTAACAAGCCTAGTACCTTTAAATAACACTCACCACTCTGAACTACCTGTTGTGACGGTTCCAGCCAGCCTTTGAAGGGTGCAGGCAACCCTTTTCCTGTGCTGATCCCCACATAGCTACAAAAATTACACATATGTTCTCACAGGAGAGGCAAGACCTCATTAATCAAGTTTTACCCACTTCCATTAGCCATGGGCAGGGCCAATCGGTCTCTCCCAGATGTCCCATCCTACTCTCTGTGTTTCTCTTTAATTGGGTTTATAGTGAATAAAGAGTTGTTTTAAAAAATCTGAAGGTTGTATGGATGGTATAATTTGTTTCATGCAGTTACTTTCCCAATAGCAAGATGATTATGAAAGTCATCATAAAAAATAGATTTCAAAAAAATGCCAATTTTTCACATAAGATTTAAGTACCTTTTTGTTATTTTGCATGTTTTTCCATAACAAGTTGATATATTTTACAGTCTCACTTTACAACTACCTATACAGGTTCCCTGGTTTTCAGTCGTGATCTCATAACACTCTTGCTCTGCAGGGGGGCACATGGACCCACGTAGGACACACCCTTTGTATGATAAGCTGATCTGACCACCTTTTAACTTGTTGTACGAGTGCTCACATTGCGGCAAAGTACTTGAACGCTAACTGGAATACTACTTTCTCCATGGAAATAAAGTGAAAATGAATCTCTTGGTTTTGCTATTTTTGTAGCTTGTTCATAGGAACACCTTTTGATAAAGATATGTTGTTAGGATTTTAGGTCTTAAGAATCAAACATGAATAACTTTTATTCTAACACTATTAGAGATCTGAGGGATTAAAAATGTAATTTCCAACATAATTTGAATTTTAATATATGTAAATAAAATGTTTGATAAATATGAGAAATAATATGTTTTATCAATGTCTTTTCTTTCAAATATTGTATGAAGGGCCCTGGCCAGCTGGTTCGGTTGGTTGGAGCGTCATCCGCTACACCAAAATGTTGTGGGTTCTGTCCCAAGTAGAGGTG
This sequence comes from Tonatia bakeri, assembly GCA_004024845.1. NCBI lineage: Eukaryota > Metazoa > Chordata > Mammalia > Chiroptera > Phyllostomidae > Tonatia > Tonatia bakeri. Next base: position 484,726 of record PVIA01000068.1, read on the forward strand.
CACACAGGAGACAAGAGGCAACCGATCAGTGCTTCTCTCTAATAGGTATGCCAATATGTATGTGTATGTTTGGAATTCCAGAAGATAACTAGTCTCGGCTTTTGCTTTTCCTCCAATTTACCCTTTGTTTACAATATAGATCCTTGCTAATATTTTATTTGAACACTAAATTTAAAAATAAAAAGATTCCATTTCCTTAAATATTATATAGTTACCCCTTTATTATGATAAATTCTAAAATTTCTTTAGACGGCATCCCCCATGATTAAGAAAAAATGGTAACATCCATTTATCAAACAAAGCAATGTACTCATCCATCTATCCGTGAAGCAGAAATGCTAGGAGAATGTGACTTCAAAAACACAGACCATGCATATGCACTTGCAAAAAGTTACTAAAATATATTAACTTGTTATAAATAAATTGTAGAGAATAGGCAAAATATGATTATCAGACATTCATAATAAATATTTTAGACTTTTGTTTCATCAAGCTTAATACTTTGAAATATGTCACCTTTTATTTTTGCCCTCTTCATTACATGGAACTATACACTGGCCCACAGTGAAGACCAAAAACTGAAAATGGTGTCATAAACACATCAACATTTTCCTTTCGTCTGTCTCCTTACAATTGCTCAACACTGAATAGTGCAGAAATGTAGCTTTCTATCAGAGGTACAGTGTACTGCCCTACGCTGTATGGGAGACTGAAATTGTTCAGACAGAGTCACTTGGTTACCACATTACACTGTAAGCATATAGTAGGTAAGCACCATGTATCCCTTCTGAGCTGTGAGGGTTTAGATGATGGACAGACAATGATGGACTTCATGGTGATGGATTCACTTGACTTCCACTGCCCTCATGCAGAATCTCCATTAGATCACTCTTGAATGTAGTGTACTCATTCCTTTTCTATTTGTCAAGGTGCATTTTCTAGGTCAAATCATGCTTTCTAGAGCATTTCTAAATAGCTTCCTACAGATATTTTTAAGTTTTGCAAGCCAATTTGCTTGACACCAATAATATTCAAACATAAACTCTATTATTTATATTTTCATTTCTAAAATGGTGGAGTCCTATCTTCCCAAATAGGAATACATAAAAAAACCTACCAAGAACGATATTAATATTTCTAAAAGGGGAATTCATAAAATCCTTAAGCGACCTGTGCTATTCATTTTGCATTATTATTGCTCTTAACCATAATACTTCATATGCTTAAATATTTTATGTTAAGATTATTTTCTCATGTATGTTCCATATCTGGTAGTCAGGAAACAGTATTCATTGTGAAATAATACAGTTGAGCCTTAGAATGATTGTGTTTAACAATATTCTGGATATCTCTTAAAATATGGACAAGTGAAGTATATGTGTAAAACAGACAAATTTGTGTGAGAATTGTGCTATTTAAATAGTGGGGGATTATAAATGTTCGTATGGGAACACATTTTTATTTCTTGAATATATCATTTATGTGGCATCTTAGCTCACTGTAATTTAGGTTTTCAATTAGAATATCTTGGTAGTTAAGATTTTTTTTCATTATTGGAATTCTTTATGTATATTTATATTAGTTGTCTAAATTATGAATAATTAATTTAAGTAATATGAAAAAATGGTAGCATAGCATAGGTTTTAACTGGAATCAAGATTACAAAAGCTAAATGTTGCCATTATTGACAACTCACTATGACTGAGTTAAAAATTAGGAATCAAGATGTATTTATACCTTAATAATATCTTAGCAGTAATTCACCTGCATTAAACACTGGATGCAGAATCTAACTGCAGTTATGGAAACTGAGGGATAAAGTATGTTTACAATACATGAGAAAAGATAAATCACTTGCACTCATTATACATTCAGTTCAAATTGTATATTATCCTAATTTCTGGCATGAGTAATGGATGTAAATGATTTTATTTTGGCTCCATCCTAGCACAAAGTATTTAATATTGCTTATGAAAATTCCTCCTCTGGAGACCCAGAAGGTGGGGGAAAATAAACCAGTCCATCATAATTTGCCACACAATTTCATAATAACTATAGTTCTAAAAACAACAAGATCTTGAAGAAGACTGATTTTAACTCAGAATACTATTCTTTTCCTTATTACTACCACTGTATATATTAAAATAGTTCTGAATTTGATTTGTGGCAGATTTGGTATGTGGCAGCAAATAAGAAATTTTTAATTTTTAAAAAATTTGAAGATAATCCATATATATGTATACATGTATACAGACATGTACAAATATGTGTGTGTATGTGTGTATATATATATACACACACACACATATATATATATATATTTCCCCTCTATAGAAAATTAAATAATCTGCATCGAGAGCAGTTTTCCATTCTGTCTAATGGTTGGGATATGTTTGTATCAGAAACAACGTAAAGGTTCAGAGGAAAGTCAACTAGTAAAACCTAAATCAAATTACTGAACATGAATTTGCAGGGTTTTGTTTTTGGCTAATGCATCCCGTTTTTCCTAGTTTCCAACCTCAAAAAAGGAAGAGCAGAGGGCGGCAAACACTGGTTTAATTATCCCCATCAGTCTCACAGACAAGGCGCTTAAGAGTTTTAGCTGCTGTAAACACTCCCCTGATAGCAGATAAGAAATCTGCTGAAAGGAGGTTTTGTCTGGGGAAAGCTGGGGGCACAATAGTTAATCATCAGTACAATATTGTATATGCATTACCACTTCAAAGGAAACAGAACCCAATATTCTATTGTGAAGATTTTCAGTGTTTTCTTAAAGGAAAGAAAACTAATGCTAACCAGAAGAAATTTTTTTTTTTATTTTTAAATTGCATTTGCTGCAGAAACAAAGTATGTTCTACTTTTCATTCATTTTTTTTCCTAAAGAGAATGACATTGCAGTTTTGTTTTTCTATGTGTGCCTGCAGAGATAAACAAAGTTTCCACTGAATTCAAAGATGTAACTTTTGTCTCAAGAAGAATTTGCACCTTTGTATCTAAAGGCATTTATCAGAACCAGAGAATATCACCTAACCTTATTTAATCACAACACTAGAAGTAAAACCAATGTTCTTGCATATCAGTACTGTGTTTGTCTAGTGATCTCTCTGCAGAAAACTGACACCTCACTATCCCTAAACAGAACCATCCTATCACTTCACAATGAAGGCATCCAGAATGACCTCTTATTCTTTAAATTTAATAGACTTCTTTTAGTCCCATAATCAGAGAATCTTAAAGGCTTCCAAACCCTTACAAATACCTTTCCAGAGTTAACTTCTACTCTCCCTCAGCCCTTCTGCCCCTGTGTTCCGGGAAAACAAACTTTTTGGTGTCATTCACTCCTTGCCCTTTCCCACACCCTGGATTTCACATACACCACTTCTGATTGGATGCTCGTCCTCCAGGCCCACGTCTGCAAGTTCAGCTTTTCTGGCCACTCCCCCATCTCATCTGGCAACACTGCCTTCACAAACCATCTCTGTTCTTGTTTTGCTCCTGCAGTTGGGAAGTAGTCTCTTTTTTCTCTAGGGACTCTATTAGCAACCTTTTATCATAGCAATGTCTGTTTTAATATTTGGTACATTGTGGACCATCGTTAAGTGTTGCTAAATGACAGAACCTTGTAAAATCTGTCAAATTTTATTCATGATCGTTATGTGGATGTTTAGTGGAATTTTAAGGAAGGTAAGATAATCTATTTCTACCACAAAAAGTGTGGTCAGTTTTAACACTTTATAGGATTCTTAAATGAAGAACGTTAACTAAAATTTGTAGAGGACTTACTACACGATAGTGTGTAGTAGGCACTAAACATACTAAATGTTTTGCATCTTTATAAATGTACATAAGATTTTTAACCTGTAATGCTGCCCTATCAGTGGGTGTCGAATATCATATAAATCATCCATTTGTAATTTTTGATGAAAGATTTGGTGGTATGTACTGAGGCTTACTTAGCTAATAGCTTGTGAATTTGTCATGGTGAAACATATGTCTCACTTAGCTATTTATAAGTTCAAACTTTGCTATTGTCACATCTGCTAGTCTCATTTTTTTAATAGATGTTTCTCAGAGGAAATTTTCTGTTTACCTTTGAACTCCCAGCCAAGTTGACATGGATTCTAATGAGGGAGTTCAATGTGTAAGTAAATAAAAGATACTTAAGAGGTAAAGTTACTGAAGGTGCTTTTTTTATATACATACTTATGTTTTACAAATGTGTGGTCTCTGTATTATTCCATCCTCAAAATGCACAGTATAAAGAATTTTATTTACTACGTAAAAGTTTCAATATAAACCAATTTTGTGTAATAAAATGTCAATATGGTTCTTAACTATCTTGATTTTAGGTTTTCAGGGAGATTTTATATTATTTGAGTCAAATCATATGCATCCCATTATCTAGACACCACTAGTCATATAAGCTAGGTTCGTCTCAGACTGATCAAACACGGGTAAACCTCCGAAAGCTGACACAAAGAGTAGTGGCTCTTTCTAGAGCTGGGAGAGTCCAGAGGGATATTTTGAATATGGAACCTATGTGAAGTAAATGACATCATAACAGTGTAATTTTGACCTTCAAATATACATTGCACTCTGCAGATTTTTTTTTTAATTACAAATTAACTCTTTTGCTTGCACTCATACAAAACAATCAGCAATTTGGGCCAGACTTCCACAAAAAATAAAATCCACAGTGCATTAGAGTACATGGTTAGAAGAAAGCTTTTCCTTATAAATGTAGAATAATGGTTAGGGCAAAGGATCTGTAGCTTGATGGCCACTAATTCGAAATCCATTTCTGGTGACTGCTAGACATATTGCCTTAAGCAAATTATTTAACCTCTCTGATCCTCAGTTGGTTCATCCATGATAACGGAATGCTCTACATAAATACTATCCATATGGCAAGGTCTGGCATGTGGAAATCACGTTATCATTTGATAATATGATAAACAGCAGAAGTAGGAAAGTTTCTGTATACATTTTAAAAAAGAAGTAGAACAGGCTAACCAGGCTTTTTAATCCCAGATATTGAAGCAGAAAGAAAAATAGATCAATTTAAACTATACTGGCTTTGGGGCCTAGATCACAACGAAATAGAGATGCAGTTCATTCTTTTCCTAGATACACTAATAAAAGATTATACAAAGTTAAAATGGAGAAAAATAATATCAGAGAAATTCATTTCTTCCGGTGTACACATTTTGGACCATCAATTGATTACGTGGTACAATGTTCTGATATTGCAGTATAAATGTACATCTTAAATGTATGTATTCATATAACATTTTCACAGCAAACATGTTGATAGATAAAGTATGTGTAATAAACTGTAGCCATATCAACCATGTAAATTGTATACGCATAACATTATAAAGTAGTTTCATGAGGGAAGCTTTTTCCAGGGTATACAAATTTTTAAGACACAATATAACTTAGTATTTCAAAGATTATAACATGATAAATATCCCATTTAAAGCTATAAATAGTTTTCTACTCTGTTATAAAGTTTTGAATTCAAAATCACCATTTTGCTTTTCTTTATGAGTAGAATCTGGCAAAATCATGACTTTCAAACTTTTGACTGAATACTTCCAACGATATGCTAACATGAAGGACTAATACTGAAAATGAAGTACAGATAAGTTAACAAAACAAAACAGCTAATTTTAAAGAAAAAGACTAATGAAGCTTATAGTATATGCTTTTAGATCACCTGCTATGTGTTGTTAGATAATATTTTCATATTTTAAACATACACCCACATATTTTTAGCAACCACCAGTTCTTTCTGATGTGCCAAAGATTTAGTCCAAATCTTTGAAAAAATAACTTGTCACTTCAATTATTTAACATGATTATTTTCTCCCAACACTGATACCAAATATGCTCACAGATGCTAAATGCCCAAAGAATGCTATATCTGATTCTTAAATTTAAAATGACTCATAATAGGCACATTTCCTAAGTATAAAACTTCATTTTATCAAAACAGAGACAGTCACCACCAACACAATCATTATGAATAAAAAAATAATTCACTAGCATGTTGTATAGAGTCTTGTAATTTTGATCTGAATAACAAAAATATAACTGAAAAACACACCCAAATGTATACCTAAATATTCTTTCATTTAAAAATGTACATTTTTTAAAAGAGCTATGATTGAACAGTTCTAATTATAAAACAATTGAAATTTAGAGATTATGTGCTTTTCAATCCCCTCACCTCTTTCCCATTCCCCACACCTTCCTCCCATCTGGCAACCATCAAAACACTCTCCATATCCACGATCCTGCCTCTGTTCTTCTTGTTTGCTTAGTTTGATTTTTAGATTCAATTGTTCATAGATATCCACTTATTGCCATTACATATCCATGGGGATGTAAAGTACAGTATAGGAAATGGAGTAGCCAAAGAAGTTATACACATGACCCATGGACGTGAACAGTGGCATGCGGATTGCCTGAGGGAGTGGGGGGTGCTGGGTGCAGGGGGCAAAGGAGAAAAAATCAGGACAGCTGTAATAGCATAATCTATAAAATATAATTTAAAAGTAAAAACATATGATGTGCAGTGCCCATCTAATTTTTTTATTTAGTCCATGATTACTTTTAAAGATACATTATCTACCTATAAACACATGAATTTAAAACATAAAAAAGTCCCTCTATTCATTGACTGTGTAGTGTATACCTTGGTTAAAAATGACTAACAGTAGATATTAAATTTAACATTTTGTTATATATTCTAAATATAATACCAGATATATGCACCAGATTCATATTTATGCAGTGTGATATACAATTTTTAAATTTATGTGTTGTTGGATAATATAGTTTTTAAAGGTATACAGTGTTTATAATTGTGATTAAATGGCACATGCAAAAATTTTTTGGAAAATATATAATATAAAAATAATTCATTTTCACCATAGCTTATTAAGACTTTATTAGGGAAAAGATCATTTTATATAACAAAAGTTAGACTATGAAAATAAAAAGAGACCCCTAATCAATATTTATTCTACCTCCTTATCATTGACAATAGAAATGTATATACTTCTTTAAAAAGTAAAATATACATGGATGACTAAAAAATAACAAAATATGTTAATATAATCACTATTTCACTGAATTATTAATATTTCAAACTGTAATGATCACATTTATCCTGAAATATTTTCAAATCCAATAATATACTTAGATTAGAATGAACCAAAGCCAGCTATCTATGTAAAATATAAAATAACTTTTGTTTGACAACAAATACATCTAAGGTACCTGCATTTGCTGCTTTCTCAAAAATATAAACTTTTTTTGGAAATTTAACATTTTGTTATATATTCTATTATAATTATAATACCAGATACATGTACCAAGTTTATATTTATGCAATGTGATATACAATTTTTGTTCTTAGAAAATGGTTACATAAAAATTTGTTGTATAATTTAATTTATATGTGAATTTATACTGCAATACAATTTTATTGCATTTTACAACACAAAGTAACAAATAAAATATGTTTTGTCTACTTAACTAAAGAACAAATTCAATGAAATAATATAACACATTTATCTGCAAAATAATTGATATTTTCATGTTTAAATGTTTACATTGGTACCAAGTTAAGCATAGATGCAAGCTATCAGAACTTAAAAAACTCCATATTTGATTTCTCAAATTAGATGTTATAATATACAGCTCTTGATGCTTGTATCTCTTTTCTTTTCAACCTACTATAAAGTAATATCACAGCTAAACCCACCTCTATACATGCCTACATACTGATTTACAAATTTTTTCAAAAAATACCAATTTATTATTGCCCATGATTTCCATTATACATTTGAACCATAACTGACAGATACCACATAGGTCATGGGAAGAAGATCAAGGGCAGGCATAGCCAAGCTTCCAGATGCTAACACACTAAATGTTATTATAAGAGGAACCGTGAGAACCACCTAGTGAGCATGGTGGAATGGCACACTTTCACAAATCTTTAAGAAGACAGTCCATTTATTAAAGAATTTGCACAGAGTAAAAATGTACTTCCATTGTGGAATATTGCATATCTGAATATTGAGCTACAACTTCTTACTTTGACTTTCTTAAGTAGTTCTAATTCCTTCTGTAATTAGCCATTCTTGGGAATTGACCTAGCATGCAGCTAGTTGATTGCTCAGGGAGATGGGAGGAAAAGGAGATGGGAGAACACTCGGGGAGTGATTCAGAGTCCGCGTTGGCCCAAATTTTACACTGTGCATGTTATGCTTTTCCACATTGACCTGTGCCCAATTAGTCAGAACTGAACTTTTTTTCTTTAAAAAATGAATTTCTGTCTCAAGCGCCTTGACTCCTACTACTGCTAATAAAGAATTCTCAGTCAGCAATGTGCAGAGCAGGGAAGCCAGGGATAATGGAACTGGGCAGCTTTTACATGCAAAACAAAACACCAAAGAAAGGGAATCAAAAGGCTTGCAAACAATGTAAGCTCTCCCATAAGGCTTATATGCATTTTTCTCCCTTTAAAATGTACCACGAAAAAAGCTGAATCAACTGCAACTATAACGATGCCAAGTTTTGATTATTATGGCAAATTATACCTTCACTATTCAGGAGAGGGCAAAAAAGTTTTGTGGTTCATCAAAAGGAGCCGGGAGGGAGAGCCAAGGCCACTGACATTTGTGGTGGCAGATTAAGCTGTGAGCAGACTCTAAATAAATCCCATTCTCCCTCATCCCAAAATACACTATTCTGGCTTTTAAGACTGACTTGCATTCTACGCATGCCAGTACACTATCCATTCAGGGTCACTTATTTCCTGGGAGACAGGGAGGGCAGTCTTCTGAGGCCCTCACAGACGAGTTGTGTCTGTGTGTAACAGACGGCTAACTATGAGTGATCAGTCTCTGCCTCACGTTTCAATGAATCATATGCTTTGTGAAATCATCAAAATCTTCTTCAGCAAAAAACAAAAACTGAATGTCTGTTCATTTAATTTTTGAACCAGTAATTAGTCTTTCTGTCACCTCAAATACCTAACAAGATCACTTTTAAGGAACACAAAGTAAGGCTGGCAAAGACATATACCTAAATCAGCCAAATCAAAGTTTTCAAGAATATGTAAGCTGATATAAGAATAAAAAGTCCAAATTATCTTGTGAACTCTGATTTTCTTAATGCCTTTTTAGAAAAAAATGTATCCCCATTGGAGCAGAAATAAGAATATATAAATTACAAGATCTAGGGAAAAACATAAAGCAAATAAGTTGTAATAATGCTAAGAAAACCATAATGACTCTAAAATGAAATTACAGAAAATAAAATAATTAAGGAAAGTAAACCAAATATCATTAAAACTATTGAAAATCTATTATAAATTATGTATTATTGTCCAAACTGATTTTACTACAGCATAGGAAAAAATTCATAATCTCATTTCAAACTTAATTTTAATAAAAATGTATCTTTCACTACAAACAATTTTGTGAATTAAAAAAAATTAAGAACTACTGCATGGAGGAAAAAAATAGTCTTTGATAAGTCAGTAAAATTTGTTTCTCCCACATTTAATAATATCTTATCTTATTTATATGTATATTTTATATTTTTCATTTACAAATCAAGATAATGTTTTCAAGTTAAATAGCACACAAAGAGCATAAATTATGTCCAAGTTTACAAGAACTCATAAAAAACTGTAAGTATATATCAAGGAGCACAGTGTCCTATGAGGGATACTGTCTTTCCTCAGTTTCAGGTGGAGTGTCTTGAAGGCAAAAGCACCTGCACAACCAGTCACACCAGCCAAATCAACAATGGCAATTAAGCACACGGCAGACAAAGCTCCTTCAAATTCAATGAAATGTCCCAAAGATACATCACATGCCATTCAGTGACAGTGAAGCAGAGAAGACGGGATAGCCAGCTCAAGGTACAAGCCTGCTAAGAGATATAAATATTATGGGCAAAATCTGCTTAGATATCACTTACTATTCACAGAATAAGAATGAAGTTGAAACAAGTATTAGAATATTGTCTCTGACACTCACTATGGCATATCTGATATAAACTATGATCATATTAAGAATCTTGACAGTTTTCCCTTTCTGCTCTGGTTTGTGAGGGACAAGATTGCAAATATTGTTTTCTCCAAAAAATAATAATGAATTAAAACAACGATTAGTTTATTGCCCCAGCTTCACTGGATTGTGTATACATCACAGAGGATGTAGACATTATGAAGGAAAAAAAAGAATATTGAACTTCAGTAGCCCCATGGTTCAAATTACACCTTTCTGTGTTAAGGGTACAAAGATGCTTTAAAGGGAAGCATGTAGAATACAGATTCAATCAAAGAGGTCTCCAGCTACCTTGCCCACTCTGTTGCCTATTCAAAAGTGTTGTTTTGAAAAGGTGTGAATGATAGATTGCTGTTTATGTTTCCAGGTGATCATTGCATTAGTGTGAGAACATTTGTTCTCACAATTGTATCGCCAAGAGAATGTATGGGCATATAACGTAGAACACTTAATGCCACTTGAGCATAGTATCAAAACTTGCTTTTAATTTCTTTTTCCTGCTTTCAACTCTATGGATTAAATCACATGCTTAAGAAAGGACACATGTTCATGTATTAAATGGATTTCAACCACTCCCTCCAAACAATTTTATGAAAGTTATAAAATCTTTCAATAGTATATTGTTTTTATTGAAAATGATTAATTATAATTGTATAAATTAATCTAAAATTGACAAATGGTGTCTGTAATGGTCTAAATTGTATGCCATAAACTATTTACAAGTTTATGCACTCATCTAATGTGACTATATTTGGAGATAAGCCTCTGAGGAAGTAATTAAGGTCAAACAAGGTCATAAGGGTGGGCCTTAATCAAAGAGAATGTGTTTCTTTACAGGAACAGGAAGAGACACTGGAGATTTCTCAATCTCGTGCACACAGAAGAGGCCATTGGTGGGCACAGAAAGACGGCAGTCATTTACAAGACTTGGAGAGGCCTCAGAATAAAACCTGTCTTCCTGACACCTTGATCCTGGACTCCCAGCCTCCAGAACTATGAGAAAGTTAATTTCTGTTGTCTAAGCCAGCTACTGTGTGTCATTTTGCTACGGCAGCCCTAGAAAGCTAATGCTATCTCGGTAAGTCTTAGTGTTTGTTCTGTAGTTATTTAGCTACATAAGGCTGAGGAAATCATTCAATTTCTCTGAACCTCAGATTCTTTATTTGTAAAACGAGAGGAATGGGCTAGATAAGGAATGCTAAATATAAGGCATATGTGCCGCCTCTCTTTTTTTTCCTCTATCCAAAGTAGGCACACTATTCCAAGTAGCCATAACTAATCAATAGGAACTGTGGGGTTTTTTAAGTTAAAAAATTCATAAACATACATTTATTCAGGAAATACAATTACTAGCATCTTTGATATTTTAATGACCATTCTGATTATTAAATATTCACAACATGTATTCTTTTAGCTCTATACCAAGTCGTGCTGACATTCTTTACAAGTTTTAAAAAGGCAAAGGGAGTAGAGAGACGGCAGACTTTAAAAGTGTACATTTAAACTACTGGCAGATTTTACTTATAAAAAAGAAAAGGTAGGCTATGGTCTTAGATAAAGCCTGTTCACCACACTCGAGCTGGAGGATAAGATCTGTGATAGCAGGAGTACTGTCGGTACCTCCTCCTCACAGCACGGTGCACGCACCAGCAACGTCAGCATCAGCTGGAAGCTAATGGGAAACGCAGAAGCTCAGACCATACACCTCCTGAACCAGATCTACCTTTAACAATAGCTGCAGTGCATGCTCATGCTTGATAAACACTAATCTAAGATTTGGAAGTTTCTAAAAGGAAGGTTACAAAAACTAGCAGCAACAATCTACATGTGACCCACTTTATTTATTTATGTTTTTTGGTTTGGCTTCTAAACAGTTTAAAATTCTCGTCCAAAAGTTTTCATTTTCACCTCGTAATGTAATTTGTCAAAATTAAAAGTAGTGAGAGTTTATATAAAGATATGAATTTGTTAATAAATTGGAAGCGTCTGTAAAAATGGGCCATCATTTCTGCTGCTCTCAGCTGGAGCGAGTAGCATCACCTCTTCTGGACTGAAACTCCGCCCTCCCTGTGACAGGCCTCCTCAGTCCTTGTCATTGACTTATTTATCTGCCTGGCCCTGCCACACGTCTGACTTTGTAATCCCTGGCCTCCAGTCCCTTCTCTTCCACCTACCGTCGAAGGAAAAAATTTTAAAAAGGAAGATTTAACAGTAAGAGATTTAAAAATATATAAGTATCTGTCCAGAATTAATATTCCCATTTGATAATTTTTAATTTTCAATTTTTTCAATATTAATTTGCTTTGATTTAAACCTTAACAATACTTCCTTTAATTAAATACATGTAGTATGATCAGCATTTAATTGTTTTAATCCATTAATAATACATTGTTTAAATTTCTAGCAGTCTAAGAGTAAATTTTTTTTCTGGGAAGAAATACATTAAATATCTCATCTTGAAATATTTTTAAGAACTGACCAAAGACTAATTCAGAGGAATGTAGGGAACTAGCTTGGGGAATGCCAAAAATCTAGTTATGGTAACTGTCTTTGGTAGCTACTTGGAAAATAAAGGGAATTAATCATAATATAATGCCTCAAAGATATTTTTATAAAATAAAAAAAAAGATACATTCTTAGCTTCATAAAATACCTTGGGCCTTGAATTAAAACTTTCAGGGGTCATGATTTTCATTGGAATTAATGAAAAATTAAGAAAATATGTAACACACTGGTAATATTATTCCCATTTTGACTTCCCATTACATTAGAAGTTTTATCTTCCTACCCTCAAACCCCAAATGTTATTAATATTTTAATGTTCAGAATCATGAAAGCCATTTACATTTCTATTAAAAAACATAACCCATGGGTGCTGATTGCATTAAATATTGCATGTATTCACATAGTTTCAACCATAATGTCAATAACAGGAACTCTTTATCATCGATCTATTGATCCAAGTTCTCATCCTTCACCTCTTATCAAATACCAAAAATTTAATAAATTTAAGTCACTCAAACTCATCTCTACTACCTGATTTTATTTCTTTCACGTAACCATGTTTTCCTTAACTGACTGTTGATGTAACTAACAAGCATTACAATTTTAGAAATCACATGGTCACTAACCGAATACAAGTAGACATAGGGGTAAAACATGTCACCGCATTCCCAGATTTTCAATGAAAGCCTGTTTCAGTGAAACCTCTGGATTCCCCTGCCCAGCCGCAGTGGGAAAACCACCATTGCTTTCCCTCCTCCCACTGATCCTGCTGGGAACCTGCCTCTGCCCATCCTGTCACCCGCCACGTTCAGATTCTTCTTTCCACGGCATGACCATCGTGCCGTCCTGTTCGGGCATTGCTAACACTTCCTTTACTGCTTTAGAAAAATCAAATCTAAAATTCTTTTGTAGTGCAAGTTCTCCAAAATCTAACTATCCTCTTCCTAGCTGTCTGAACACATTCCCTGCTCTATGCAGTCCAGTTAGTACTTTATTATCTCCAAGACTTACAAATTCTCACAACTGCGGGGGTTTTTGTGCATTCATTTTCCATCTCCTCCACTCTGATTTTCTTGTAACTTATTTTAAATTAAATCAATTTGTATTTATTACCACTATGTGCCATCTTTTAGTACCCAATCCAGTAAGTCTTTTCTGATTACATAGTCACTCACTCATCTGTAATCATGACCGATCATTTCAATAGCGAAGCCACTTGGACTGCTTACTGTTGCCACATGGCCAGTTAAGCAATTTGCATACCTCATTTCTTTAGTTCCTCTCAACCACTCTGTGAGGTCAATATTATAATTCCTATTCCATAAATGAAGCTCAGAGCTCTCATAACACTTAGTCCAAACTACAGAAGTTAATGCTAGCTCTATACTGCTTTCTGTAGGTCACTAGTACTTCGTGTCCCCATTAAGAGTCTAAGTGATTTGAGAACAGACAAGATGGCTTATTTTCCCGTATCTCTGTAGCACTCAACAACTGTGCTGAACAAGTAAAAGGTCATCAATAAAATTTAGTTGACTAATAAATTAAATGCCCCAGGCTATAACTTCAGGCAGCCCAGGTCATACAAGTGATATTACCACCATAAAAAGTCACTCCACTTAAAAGAGAAATAGAAAAATGCACATAGTTAGGCAAGAAAATATTTTGTGTGAACATCAGGAAAATTGAAGATTAGAAGCAAGGATCTTTTAGTATGGATATTTTTCTAATTTATAAAGTAAATAGAGATAGTATTCAAATATTTTAAATTTGTATTAAATTTTCTCACCTTTAAACTTTAAAAGAGGATTATTGGCATAGACAAGAACACCCAGACCTTTATTTACAATGTTGGAGAGTCTGGAGAACATGAGACCCAGAGAGCAACAGGCCACGTTCGAACCAAATCCCCCACCAACCAGCCCTGCACCTCATGTCCCCTTTCTCCTCACTTAACAATTACTAGCTTTGGTCAAAAATAGGGACCCCAAACATATAGAACAGCTATTTTCTTTTTTTTTTTGGTCAATAGTTCCTTACAGTCATCACAGGTTCATGGATAAATTGAATTTAAATTTATAAGTAGGTTCCCATTAAATTGCTTGACTTCATCAAAAAGCAAAGTATGAATGTATAGCACAGTTGATTTGATTAAAACTGTAGGACCTCTACTGACATAAAGCCAAGAACCTCATGTTGACCTTGAATCCTAAAGGAATTTCTTTGCGTGGCTTGGAAGGCCTGCCATGGTTTGATAACTGACTACATCTCTGCCCTTCAGTATAGCTATGCCTGGCTAGTGAACTTCTTTTTACAGTACGTCTATTTTCTGATGCCATGATATTCTACATGCTCATCTCTTGCCTGCAATGGCTTCTTTACCCAATCATCTCTCGAGACGAGTTTAACACTGTACTGATAGAAAACAAAATAAAAAAATCAGCAATTGATATTGAAAGTATCAGAAGAAACCTCCAAAGTTAACTCTATTAAACAACATTTTTGTACTTGATGATTAAAATGATATAAGTGCAATAATAATTGATGATGATAATACTAATTTTATTGATTAGACTCTCTGCTGAAAGTGCTATATATTTTATCTAATATACTACCAAACATAAACCCTGTTATGTTTGTTTCAGTATAACAGATATGTTATCTACATTTTAGAGGCTGGGAAACAAAGGCAGAGAATTTAAGTAACTAGTTTAATATTACAGTTAGTGAATGCAACATTCACTAACTATTGAGGACTCAGTTACAACTAATTTAATGCTATAGTGTAAGGAGAGCACCAGTCAAAATAATATACTACTATAACACCTTTTGTTTAATTATTAATCACATTATGGTAACGACTCTTTCAAGGAAACACCATAAATTTTTGCAGTCAATGAAACTGGTGGTAAATCCACAATAATAATGAGTAATAGTTCTCACCATTTTGTGCTATTTTACTTACTCATAGGTGATGGTGATTCCAGGATTTTTACAAAATCTATAACAGTTTGCCAAGCAAAGTAATCAAAAGTAAATGTACTAAGAATAATTATGTAGCAGTTTAAATAATTTTAAAAGCTAAAAAGTCACAAAATAAGAGAAATTGACATTGTTCTACTTTTAATAAAAGATGGTTGAAAACTGATAAAGTCAATTGATATATATATATAAATAACATGAATTGATTTAAATATATGCAATTACTACAGATACAAATGTTTATGCAAAAATAAGGCCCTTATGCTTTTTTATTTTTTAATCTTTAGGAAAAACAATGATAACCCTGTATTATATTATATATCTGGCTAAACCAATTCTAAGACTTCACAGAGACTCTAGCCTGTGTAGGAAGTCAGTGGTAAGTATTAACAATCTCTGCGCAAAAGATCCTCCTTAGTCTTATGTATCTCTCTGATCGTCTTTGTGGCTCCATGATTAACACACCTCCAAAGTTTTGATAATATTAACTGAATAGAGCATGGTGATACAATCCATGTTTAGACTAACACATATCGTATACTGGATAAAAATTAGTTTATTTACTATTATTACAAATGTATTAGCTAACAATTCATAAAGTTTTGTGCAAAAATGCAGTAATAAGTATTATCATTTACAGTGTTATGGCATGTATTAAGTATTTAAAATGAAGATTTTTGTTTCATTTTAAAATAAATAATTTAGGTATTCTCAAATATTGTAATATATTCATTATAAAAACCCTGATTTTCTTTTCTAATTTTGGACATTTATAACATATTTATAGTAAATAAAATCAAAATCCACATTCATTTACCATTCAGAATCAGGAATAAAGTGTTCAATTTTTTGTAAATTCACAGTTGAAAGCCTGAAAGCTTAGCTGACACTTTTTATCAAAATATTTTATTTGAGTGACTTTCTCTTGTTTCCCCAGGTTAAAAACATCCTCAAAGGAAAACATTTTGCCAATGTGGAAGAGGTGAAACAAAAAATGGAAGAAGCACTAAAAGGTACCAAAATTGAAGAGTTCAAAAACTGTTTTGAGCAGTGGAAAAAAGACCTCAGGAGATGTATTGCATCAAAGGGAGAGTACTATGAAGGTGACTGAAGTTTAAACATGTAAAATAAACACAAATTTTCTTAGAAATAAATTCTGGGATTTTTGGAATGTCCCCTCATAATCGTTACATAGTACACATTTTTACAATTGCAAAAATCACATTTGTAATACTATAGAGATTAATGACACTTGGTTTCAATTAGGCATCAAATTGAGTACATTTTTTATTTATTGTAATTATACATGTATAATATTCTCAAAGTTAAAAAGAAGTTCATTCTCCATTTCATAATACAAAATCATATATTGGATGATCGGAACTGAACCAATATGGATTTTCTAAAGCAAAAACTATGGGCAGGAGATACTGGGTTTCTTTTTTTGTGGCCATTGCTTTGTTAAAAATGATTATTTTTCCATAGTTCAAAAAATAATTTCAATAGCATTCCTGCTGAAAAAAAAATGTGATAGTTGTATGTGTTCCTACATCAAATAAAATGAAAAGTTCCAATTAAGTATTGCTTTCTCATTTGCTGTTTAAAATGCAGACGAGCTCAAAGCACTGATTATATTTCAAGGGGAAATTAACTCAAATCATTCTAAAATAATGGAAATAATCGTACCAAGCCAGACTCCTATAAAAGAAAGTGTGTCAGTTCCAAAGGTTAGGGAGAAGGTCAACGGGTTAAGTTCAGAAGCATTTGTGCCTTAAATGATTCAGGAAACATTTCCAAGGAGACACTTTTCACTCTACATTGGAGAAGTGCACAGAGGTCATGTAAACACCACCTTTCTCATCCATACCAGGGTTACAAGATAATTTCGTGTGGTTAATTTTGCTTGGGTGCTTGGAAAACCATACACAAACTAAGTAAATGTATTGAATATACATGCAAAAGGTGAAGAAGACAGTGGTTTTCCATGTTTTCTCTCCCAACCTAAACAACAGAGGGTTATTTCACTCTCCAAGTAATTGTGGCATATCTCCAAATTCCACCAAATCACCCACCTTAAATGAAATTGGGCTGTCTGCTAAACAGCCATGTCCCCAATTGCTTCATTAAATCTATTCATAATAGAATCACATTATGACAAAAAGTAAAATAAAGTAAAAATCAGACTCTCAAAACACACCCAGTTAAGCTGTCTAGGCACAGCCTAAAATCCAAGTAATAAAACTAAATTTACCAAAGACAACAAAGTCATACATACATGGAGTAAGTTGGTGGTTGCCATGGGCTGGGTTTGGGTGAAATGGGTAAAGTGGGTAAAAAGGCACAAACTCCCAATTACAAAATATGTAAGTCCTGGGGAATGTGATATGCAGCCTGCTGAGTACAGCCACTAACACTGTATTGCATGTTTGAAAGTTGCGAAGATAGATCTTAAAAGTTCTTATAAGAAAAAATTGTAATTCTGTGTTAACTCCATTTACTGTGGTGAACATTTTGAAATAAGTACAGATATTAAATAATTCTGTCACACAACTGAAACTAATACAATGTCACATGACATTTATATCTCAATAAAATAATAAAGAAAAGAAAAAAAGAAATAAACTGGTCCATAAATGTATCATATACTCATAAGTAACCAACCCTTAACCAGTCAAAGCTCATTATTTTGACATAATTTTTGATATTTTAATAAAGTATATTCTACTATACAGAACCATGTTAATTTTGCTCTACATATTACCATTTTTTCTTTGTTTACTTAATATTAGAAATTAAGTTTCCCATTAAGTCAGCACCTGTGTCACTATGTTCCACATTCCCTTCCACTGTGGTGCATGAACCAGTAGCAATAGTTTCACATGGGGGCTTGTTAAACATATAGAATTTTAGATCCCAACACAGACCTACTGAATCAGAATCTGCAATTCATAAGATTACACACCCACACATATACCTGTGCATATATATGTATGTATGTGCACCTAATAAAACTATAAAAGCATTTTCATATACCATATTAACTAATTGTATATTTTTCCTGCAACACTACAACTTTGCAATAGGACAATGTGAAGTATACAATTACATATACGATATGTATATATATGACAATTATACAAGATAAAAAGTAACAGTAAGTACAAAGCACTTCTTTAGTTATTATGTTATCTAAGAAAATTCTTTCTACATTTACTGTAAGAACTGAAGTACATTTCACACTGCCCAAGGAATCACAGATTGGTGCTTTAAACCATAGTTACAGATAACTCTACTTGAACAACAATAAAATAATTAAAGAAAAAAATTTCCATAATGTGATCACCAGAAGAAAAAAAACATAGTTACAGTTTGAACGTCCCAGAGAGCACGAAGCACAGTTGCTTTGCCTGCTGTCATTGCTTAATTGATATTGGTTCGATTAACTGTTTTGATTTTGTCTCCAAGTTTTCCTAAATGTTGCCTGCTCCTGACTGAATACTATTCATTTTGCCAGTACCTATAAGTTGAATTTTAGAAAAAAAAAAAGGTGTCCCCAAATTTATGAGAAGGCACTACATTTTTGCCCCAGTGGCTACTAACTCTTAATGAATACAGAAGCTGCTTTTTCATCTTCCCTCAAGCGAAACATCGTAAAAAGCAAGAGACAGCAATTGTGACCCTATCTGGGGAAGTTTATGAGACTGATGGCAGACAGATTGAGTTACTACGTTATTGTAACACTTCATCAAAATTCTTGTCCAGGTTTCGAGCAGTGACTTAAGACAAGTGAATTGGCCTATAAGTGCTGGGATCACTTCCAGCAACTTACCCAGAACACAAAATTACCCTTTTCAGTTAACCCCAGTTATTTCTCTCTCCTTGTTGTAGCGGGAAGAGTACATAAGGGAAAGGGGTCCTGGTCATCTAGGACAGGGAGGCAAAGGGCTGAAACATCTCCACTGCTCTGCTTCCGGAGAGATGACTCTTGAAATGACTATGACATTGCATTAGCAGGGAGACTAATGAAGAGGTCATGTCCAAGGACTTCATTTAATTTTCTTTTATCAGCTCGAAGCCATTTAAGAGCTATATTTTAATTTTAGAACTATTTCAATAGAGCAGTGAATATGTAAGAACAAATTATCCATATTTAAGAGCAAAATGACAATAATTTGTGTAGGTATATAGATGTAATTATGGAATCCATTTTCACCATTCGTTTTCACCTAAAGTCAGTTTTCTAAAGGTAATAAAAACCAGTATGGATTTTCCTAAGAAAACATCTGGCAGTTAAATTTCAGGAGTGACTTTCAATATGAAAGAATGTTGTAAAAGCAAAGAAAGAATCTAATTATTGTCCTTAAGTCCATTTTTGTAGATGAAAACAAAATAAAAATGTATGTATTTTATATATACATACTTGCATATATATTGTATATATTTGTATATATATTATTTATGTGTGTGTGTGTGTGTGTGTGTATACAAGTATACTACAAGATACTCCATAATATATTATTTTTCAAAAGGGGAGAAAAAATGTTTGTGTAACCTCACTCTTCATCTTCATGACAGAAAAGTTCAACAATGTTTGCAAACAGAGAGGTTACAGTTTAATGCAAACAAAAGCATTAAGTAAATTAATTCAACTCTAATTGATCATGGGATGACAAGTTAACTGTAAAAAACTGCAAACAATGGCAGTAAAAAAGCTTTTCTGCAAAAATATACTTTAGCATATTGAAGACATGCATTATATCTGTTAGGCTTAATTCTATGCTTGAAATAAATTCTAATTAAGATGGGATGTTTGGTAAAGACATTCACATATGTAGCATACAATGCTTTGGCCAAGGATGCATAGGAAGAAATAGGCGGGCAAAGATGCTGAATGAATTCTCAATCATGGACAAACCAGGTTTTATTTTCTGAATAAAATATGAAAATTCTATTTTCAATCTATATGGGTCACCACCAATCCAAAGATTAAAACAAGCCCATACTGGATCGCCATTATCTATATAAATGAAGCAACTCTCTTTTTCATATAAAATGAAAGTGAGTTCTTTTCAGTCACTATGCACGTGAAGCAATGTTGAGAAGTTAAGTTCTGGCTATTCTGGGTTTTATTACAAGTCTGGTTGCTGTCAATATTAAAATTGTGAATCACTCAATCATGAGAGAAAAAGTATTAGTAGCTTTTTATTATTATTTTGTTTTTTTCCAATAATCTACAATATTAGTATAAGTTCAAGTACAAAGAATGGAAAAACACCTCAATATTTTAGATGCAAGGGAAATAAAATTAACAAATAAAATTTGCAAACAAAATTTACATATTGAGAATTTTGTTTTAAAATTATCCATAACCAAGATTTGACAGTGTAGTTAACAGACCAGTTGCTTTATCTGCATTTTTTAATGTGTTACTTATGATTTTTTTCCTTAAAATAGCATTTTGCTTAATACCCCTATTTTCCCTATGCATTGAAATGTTAAGATAGACAACCAGTCACCTTCTTTGTGAATTTTCCTCTTCTTATGCCCCTCCATCCTGATCCTCGGGGTTCTTTCTGTCTCTCATCCCTTCTCATTTGATATCTTCTACTTAAGTGTTTCTACTAACTTCTGTGGATTCATCTCCTAGGTAAACAACAATTTCTGTACTTCTATACTTGACCCATACATCTTTCTTAAAATTCAGATGCCATTATATACATACTTACAGTCCAGATCTCCTGATGTCTCATCCGCACATCAAATGGTTGCTGATCACACATATCCTAGCATCTTTCTTCCTCCCCTTCTACAGGTTTGAGGTGGGGAATGGTGCAATGATCTACCCATATCCTTCGAACATACATAATGGGAGCCATGCCTATCAATAAAATCTCCAATACAGATCTTGAACTCATCCCCCTTGCCTTATATGAATAAACAGAAACGCTTCTGCTCATTCTGCACACCATGAAGAAAGTTTTCCCTGGCAAAATCAAATATACTTGCATACTGAAAAATCCATCGATAAGTTTAATCACTTCTGTCCAAAGGAAAACTGCTGAGCATGAAATAAATATGTCTAGGTCCCACCCATATGTTATATCCTACCATTTACTCTAACTTGTTTTGTTAATGCATGCACCACTACCGTCTCTACCTGGAATATGCTCAATACACTTCTTGTTCTTTTAGTATTAAGTCATCATTCTTTATTGAAAAGTTGTTTCCTTATTTTCCATAATATTAATTATGTATTTGGTTCTAGGGGGTGAAGTTCTCCTGAAATCGTGTATTCCCTCCATTACTACCCCACTGCTCCTGCAGAGTAATGATTTTATCTTGGTCATCTGTAAATCACTAGTGTCTTGCATAGTGCCTGACTGTTATAGGTTCCTGAAAAATTTTGAATGCATCTTTATGCAAACAATAGAATAAAAAGTTAACTAATTACTTTATAGAAAGTGAAGGACTTTAAAAATGCATCTTAAAGTTTTTCTCCTCCAAGTATTAAAAAAAGATTATTTAAATTAATCAGATTTAGAAATACCATAGAAGGTTCATAATGCATGTGCCTTTTATGAACACAAAACCAATCATAAGTAAACCTTTAGCCTTTCTCTGGATTTTAGCTAATATCAAACACAGTTTTAAAGTTGCCAGAGGGAAAGAGGAGTGGGGAAGGTAGAATAAGGTAAAGGGGCAATGAATGGTGATGGAGAGAGATCTGACTTAGGGTGGTAAACACACAATATAATATACAGATGATGTACTATAGAATTGTATACCTGAAACCATATACTTTTATTAACCAATGTCACCAAATAAGTGCAATTAAAAGTAAAGTCACCAGAAGCTACAAAAAAGCAGAAAGCAAGCATACACACTGTTAACTGTGTTGAAGAATTCTGGTCTCCTGCACAGAGCATGATGAAACAATGCCACTTTATGCCTCTACATTTTCTATTCATTCTACCCAGGATGAGCTGTGACTACTTTGCATTTACAGAGCTTTCACAAAGAATCTGCGTGTAAGCCATATATATACATTCATTGATTTGTATTCTTAGCACTGAACTAGAATGGTAACATTGCCAAATCTAGAAAACAAAGGAATGAGACAAAACTTAGAAAACTAAGTAAAATAAACAGAAAAAACTAAAAAGACTTTCTAAATGGCTTGAAAAATAGAATTATTTTAACTAGGGCTTTAGTGTTTTCTGTCTCAAATGAAATAATCTCATAAATCTGCCTCCTGCAGTTGGGAAACAGTTGGATCTTTCATATTCTGAATGTACTTCATTCTAAAATTTTTGTGAGAGAATTAAACGTTATATGTCTGTGTGCATGATTTGATTTCTCAAGAGCACACTTGTTTTGGTTGATGTGAACAAGTCAGCAAAAAGGATGATTACCAGCTAACACTGTTTGCATATATACTATGTGCAGAGCGCCATAAAATTAACTAAGTATATATGGAAACCAATCTCAATACATGCTTCCTCATCCACTGAGGCTCACTCACTAAAAGTAATACCGATATTATAATGTTGACAAAAATTAAAAACATATGGCAAGCAAATGCCTTCTTGGAAATGCCTTTAGAGAAAATACAGTATACTATCTAGAAGTCTTGGTATATCAACTGGGTTTTAGGTACTAAGTAGAGGATTAATTAAGAAACGTACAACTAATCAGGTTTTACTCACTAGAATGTTATGAAAAGATACCAAGAATTTAGTAAAGTAGGGAAAAGGTGAATAATTTTCTGATTCCAGTGGAACTAGCCATAACAGAACTACAAATTCATTGTTGCACACTTTGAAAAAGGGAAAGTGGCTGTCAGAAAATTCTTTCTAAAGCGTTTTGTTTGAACAGGCCCAAATAGGAAAAGGCAGGTCCTTTAAAAAAAAATGATACTTGGAATTAAGAAGTGGTTGCCACATGTGAGGCTGTTGAAATAAGGGAACACAAACAGGTTAAATGACTCAAGGATGGTTCCATCCATCTTGGAGCTCTTCTTGATGAGACACCCAGAACTTGGCAGAGTGGGATTTCAAGGAGCCAGAACTCAGAGGATAAAAAGGAAGGTTAGAGGTCACAACAATTTCCCTCCAGAGTATAGCCAAAGTTCACTAAAATGGAAAAAGCCAGGTATCAACCAAACAGGCTGGGCCCAAAGCCATGAGAAATATGATATAATTTCTCAAGAAAGAGAGGGAGAAAAACAACTCATTAAGTGTGACAACTAAATGAAGGCAAGGGTATTTAATTTGTATTTTGGAGTCAGTGTCATTTAAAGCTGTGTTTTGATATATTGATTAAAAAATAGAGTTGAATTTCAGAGTAAAGGAACCATTTTCTTCAAATGGGATATACTAGGTTCCTTCAGCTATAAAATACACTATCATACTGGATAATTTTTAGGATGTCCTCCTGCTCTAAAATGTTATAGTTTTATTTTGTGTACACAAAGTGTAAGTGATCTGGTAGTGTGTACCACTTCAACAGAAACATAGTTCATTCACTACTTACATAGTTCTCTATAAATATTACATTTCACATTTTGATTGTCTATATCTCCCTCACCCAAAGTGACCATTCAATTTAATGTCAAAATAGGTACCCTTTTGTGTTAAGTTCTGACTATTAATAATTATGTCACCACAATAGGTATAAACTTGGTCAGTTCTGGGCAAATTAGAGTTCATGGTTTTCCTATCCAAAATCCATCACAGTATCTACCATGTAAAAATTGGCAATCAGATATTATCATATAAACAAATTTGTGAAATAAATATTTTCCTGCCATCTATGGAGGAATAAATTCCATGTACCAATATTTGAATATTTCAAACAATTGTCATATGTATTAATAAAGAGTTATCTTTTCATTCAAAAGTTGGGGCAGCTACTACATTTCTCTGATAACAAAGACAAATCAGAGCTGGAAATGAACTAATAAAATGATTAGATAAGGCATCTCTAGATATTATTTTACTTCTCAGCTACAATGTTTGCCTGCTCCCCAAGACAATAAGTAGATTTACAGGAATTTGCAAGACTAGTCGAGAAGTGTGTGGATCACAGATCAGGCAAGTTGGTCAGACCACCTGGGCCAAAGTCTCCAAATTTCAGGTGGAAGTGTCCCAAGCTGGAGCCTAAATCTGATCATCTGGCATAATATTAGCACCCTTTCTGACATTTCAATAAATGTGATGTAGTTACAGAATTATTGTGCTATCAGACAAAAGATGACACATAGAGTATGATTAAAAAAATAATATATACATTGAAAGTGCATAATCATTATGCTACCTATAAAGCCAGAATGTATCCAGCCATGTAATATAAAAAATAAGAAAAATAGAGACATTTACTAAAGAAGATGCAGATACAAGAAATATTGTACATAGGACCATGATGCATCAGTCCCCTCCAAAGTAGGCACCTTGGACCTCACACAGTTCTCCCAACTGCCATCAGCTGTCCTGTAGTATTTTCCTGAATCTCGTCCACAGTCTGAAATCTCTTCCTCTTCAAAGGTGATTTTAGTTTTGGGAAAAGCTAAAAGTCTCAGGGTGACAAATCTGGGCTGTAGGAGGTCTGAGTCATCTGGGCAATCTAATGTTTCACCAAAAAACTCTGCATGAGACATGATCCATGAATGGACACATTGTTGTGATGAAGCTGCCAATCACCAGTTGCCCATAGCTGTAGACTTCTGAATCATTTGAATAGTTTCCACTGAGGAACGTTCAAGCTTAATGCAAAATTTCATGCAAATTTGCTACTTTACTCACTCAGTCATTTTGAAGGTAGCAGCCACACAGTACACATGCTCACTCAAGCACATTTACCACCCCCACTGACTAGTACAGTGAAGTCATCATTGTTCACACATGAGCATCCTAGTCCACTCTCCTTGGCTGCCAGGTTACATTGATGTCACACAAACCATCCTCATTATATTAACAATGGCTGGACTTTTCCCAGACAGACCATATATGTATAAATATGTTTACAAACATAGGCATAGTATGTCCAAAACAGGAATCAGTGTTCAAAGTTGTATATTTTACTTCAAGTTCAATTATACACTTGTAAAGCCTGAAACTTTAATTTCAAAAACAAGACTATATTTTCCTTATTTCCTACTTGTACAAATGGTAATCATAAGAAATTCTCAAAAATTCAGCTCCCTAGTCACTAATCCCCTGAAAGAGTAAAACAACTCATTCATTCAGTCATTCAGTCTTTCAGCAAACACATGTGGAACACCAAGTATTTTCTAAGCACTCTCCTTACAGCGAGAACATGGCAGTGAACAAAACAGACAAGGCTCCATGGAACTCATGTTTTAATGCACAGTATAATAATAATAGTAAAAATATTGTTAGTAAGCATTTACTGGGCATATATTATGCTCTAGACACTGTACAAAAATTTACCTTTTGTATATGTGTATAACTCTAAATGCCATTCAGAGCTTCAAGGAATTGCTAACTTTTAAAAATATGCAATCAAAAAGGTTACAGGAGAGAAAACAGTGGATTTTAGAAAACATACTTAAAATAGTCCAATGGTTCACATGCAAAGCCACAAGTCAAACCCAGGTCTCATTACTCTAAAAACCATTCTCTTAACTCTGCTATGCTGCAGATACCTAGAATAAAAGAAATAGTTCAATTTACCAATGAGAACAGAGAGGTCCAAAGAGATTAAGTGATTTTCCTCCCTAGTAAAGAAATGCCCAGGTTGAAGAGGCTAGAAAGAGAAAACTGTTACTTTAAATGAGGAAAAGCTGTTAATGCAGAATCTTAAATTACTAAACCATCTGTAAGTTACAATGTAAGATATCTGGAATTCTCATTTAAAACATAGTTAGAACACAATCATACCGCAAAAGGAATTTTCACTGTTCCTGAGTTTATTAAGGATTCTGACATTGTAGTTCTTCAGGGCAGAGACTTCATTTATTAATATTTTAAGTATTATGCAAATTGTGTAAATCCATTTAAGTAGGTT
This sequence comes from Tonatia bakeri, assembly GCA_004024845.1. NCBI lineage: Eukaryota > Metazoa > Chordata > Mammalia > Chiroptera > Phyllostomidae > Tonatia > Tonatia bakeri. The sequence continues at coordinate 511,329 of PVIA01000068.1, forward strand.
AAAAAACATTTTAAATACCAAGTTTTCTTTCATTCTGTTTTTGTTGTTGTTATAAATATAAAATAATTTCCCACATGTTATCTCTGGAAAAATTTGTACCGAGAAAGAAAAAATAAAAAGGAATCAATGTATAAAATATTGTTAAACTAGCCATGGCTGGTATGGCTCAGTGGACTGAGTGCTGGCCTATGAACCAAAGGGTCACTGGTTCGATTTCCAGTCAGGGCACATGCCTGGGTTGTGGGCCAGGTCCTCGGTAGGGGGCATGCAAGAGGCAAACACACATTGATGTTTCTCTCCCTCTCTTTCTCCCTGCCTTTTCTTCTCTCTACAAATACAGTAAAATTTTTTAAAAAATATAAAACATTGTTAAACTAACAATTCTGCCAAAGTGGTACATACAGAACATCTAATTTTTTTCTTTTGTTTCACTTACATTGCTCAAATACCATTGCTGACCTAAATGCTAAAAGGAAAGCTATGTTTGTCCTTCAATATATAATGGATGACAGAATGTAATTCAATGAAATGAAAGATTATACTGTCTAATGCATATGCCTTTTTCTTCAAATGGATTTATGAACACTTTCTCCAAGAACTGCTCAAAAAAAATCACATTTTCTTAATTTCTTTACTGATACTGGATATTTCCACAAGTCTCCTTTTCCTCCCCTTTACCAACAGAAGAGGGATTGGGTCAAATATAAATTAAGATCAAGTAGCCTAAGATGTCAACTTCCATGCCCAAGAATGATTATCAATGGTGTAATATGGGTACCATCACAGGTATGCTACCAAATTTTAAATATGTATAAGTTACTTATGTTGCAACTGAGTCTACATAGTGAAATGGTAATGTATGTTATATGAATTTTCTTGAGTTACCCAATGCAGTATAAAATGGGATTCTTTGGACTACTCATTAATTAATATGTAATCTAATAAATAATAAAGGTAATTCTTGCACTGTTTTAATTTTGATCACAGAATTTGAAATAATCTTCAAAACTATATCTATCTTTCAAGCAGAACAGGAGAGAGAGGCAGGGGAAAGAAGAGGGATAAAAAACTTTATACAAGTTACTGTAATATTTTAGGATCAGCTGTAGATTTACAAGCACTCATTATTACAAAGAAAATAAAAATAATGAAAGAGATTTGATACATAAAGAACAAATATTGATAATGAATCATGATGATAAATTCATTTTGTTCAACAATGTTCCTAATTACCATCATTTTACTTACAAAAAAAAAAAAAAACAAAACAAATAAAACTTAAGCTTGTAAAAAGAGAGCTTTACAACAGAAGGTCATGCATTTACTCCTTACTAGTGCTTGTGAGCATCTATCACTTGGGAGTATTTGTGAGAGTCCACGAAGAAAAGCTGACAGTTTACTCTCTTACTCAGGGTGAAGGTCAATACCAAAGTTTTTATAGGTGCTATGAGACAGTCTTATACAGTAATGAAGACTGTGTGTTAATTACAGCTGACGTGTGGCCTGAGGTCATTTAGTACCTTTAAAATAAGCTGGCAAAAATTCTACTATTTAAAAGTATTCTCAAAAAGAAAGAGTGGGAGACCACTTGTCTACGACACTAGAAAGAGAGGAATAGATAAGTAATTACTCCCTAAAGTACGGTAATGAACTCCAGAGATGTCCTGAAGTATGTAGGGCGAATCTGTGTTGTGCTGGAGACTGTTAGAAGTCCATCCTCATCTAACGTTCAGAATGAACCTGGGGATGGTCCTGCAGAGTTACTTGAACCTGTCAAAGTAGAGTTGAGTGCCTTTAGAGCTAGATTGCCTGCATTCCAGTCCCAGCGCTGCCTCTCACTGACTGGAGTAAGCGAGACACCAGCCCTCCATCTGCCTTAGTTTCTTCCTCTGAAAAATAGGGATAATCAAGTAATCTATATTACAGTGTTATTGTGAGACTTAATACCTATAAAAATACCTGAAGTAACATCAATTCCCCCCACACAGTAAGAATCCCTAAATGTTAGACACAACCACACTCACAGCAGCTTCAGGACCTAAAGAGAACTCCACGGGAAGGTGTTTGAAATTTTTAATGCAGCAGGTATTTTTATGGAGCCGGTTCACAATCTCTGCATAAGTCATAGCAGGACCCAACCAATAGTTCCAATATGTTTTTTGAGTTTTACTTAATGACATTAGTGGTTTTTGAAAATGATCTTTAAAAAAAGATAGTTCATTCTAAAGAAGAATAATTTTACATGCCTGTGAAATTTGATCATGTAATGACAATGGTATAAGGGAAGAATTCAGCGATGAAACTCATCTCAAAGGAAGTGATTAGACCAATCCGATTATTCAAGACTTGTCAAGGTTTACAAGACCAAAGCAAAGTGAACATTAAGGTATTACTGTGTAAATATAAAGGATTTCCTGGAAACATCTTCTGTCTCAAGCTATATTTGAGAATATTCATATCCTTCATTCTATATTCTCTATATAAAGATTGATATTATTTACTAATCCTAAATATAGAAAGAAAAAAATTAGTAAACTTTATAAGCATAGGAAAAAAGATAGGCAAATATTTAATTGTTCAATTATAATTGACTTGGAGTCAAATGATATATAGATATGTATAAAGAGGTTACTTATTTCAACACTTGTTTATGAACATGATGTTTTACAATAGTGGTCCATAGGAATTTTGTCAATATATTCCCCTTCGATCTAAGAGCTGCGAATAATGTCATGCCTTTTCTGATTTAAAACAAAGTGACGAGAAAGGTTATGAAAAGGTAGTTTTTCCTTCCTCGTTTACTAAGTTGATAGCTATTTGCTGAGCACTGATTATGAGACCGTTGTTATCCAGAATCAGCAATGGCAACACAGAACAGAGCTGGCTCCTCCCAGGGGATCTGGCAGGACAGTGGGACAAGGACAGAAACATAGTTAATGTAGCATAACACAGCATATAGCATGGCGAACATTGTGATAGGGAGAGTTCTGGATGCTTCAAAGCCTATAGTAGACGGGGCAGAGAAAAGCTTCCAGTGGAGTGGACTGTGTGTGTTAGCCAGGCTGAAAGGACTGTGACCCAGGCAGAGGGAAAGGTCCACAAGAGGACCTGGAAAAAATCAGTTATTACTGAAGATAAAGGAGGCAAGATATGTTGTTGGAAAGATTTTTAAAAAAGCTTTTAAATCTGTGCAGGAGTTTGGACTTTCTCCTAAGAGCAAAATAGGAAACTTTTAAAGATTTTAAGTAGGGAAGGGCCATGATTATATTTGCATCTCAAATCAGGCTTGCTACTGCGGGGAAGAGCATTTGATGGGCAGCGGGAGGCTGCAGTTGTGTGGTGGCCTAGATAGGCTGGCAGGGCAGCACCTAGAGGAGCCACTGGACCTGCACATAGGAACCTGCGTATGGGAAACACTGAATCTGCACACGGGCAACACTTGGGGAGAAAAATCAGTGAAACTTGGGAATTGATTGAATGTGAGAGTGTAAGACAAGGAGGCTTCAAGAATGACAAACCACCAGATTTGGGGCCCCAAAACTTTATTTTTACAAAATATAGGTGAGTTCAATTCCATTGGAACTACAGGTAACCTAATTCCTTAGGAGACCTCTTGATTAAATGTTACGTAATTTCCTTTGATCGGTGAGGACAATTTATTGTCCACATTTCACACATTCAATTGATTTTTTATTATGCATTTCCCCATATATTTAATTAGGTAATAAGTGATTTAAAGAAAAAAACTGCCTTAAAATAAAATATGATGCATTGTTTCTATTTCTTATATATTTTAATTTTTTTAATTAAATGCAATTTTAAAGGGTATATCTGAGTTCAAATTATATTATTTTTTAAAACAATTTTAAAGATTTTATTTATTTTATTTTTTAGAGAGAGAGGAAGGGAAAGAGAAAGAGAGGGAGAAAAACATCAGCATGTGGTTGCCTCCTGCATGCCCCAAACTGGGGACCTGGCCCAAAACCCAGGCATGTACTCTGACTAGGAATCAAACCTGAGACCCTTTGCTTTTCAGGCCCACACTCAATCCACTGAGCTATACCAGCCAGGGCTCAAATTATGTTATTTTAACAAAGCCAGGGAGCTTGAATCAAGCTAAAGGGCTGAGCATTGAGCCAACAAAAATAAAGTTTTACAAACCTACTTTTAACTCATTATCTGTGTAAGTATGAGACAGTTTAAACTCTCTTGTTATTTGAACAATAATTGTTCACTTATACTCTATCTCCAAACTTCAACAAAAATACAACTTTTAAAAGGTAAACTGGCTATAATATACTTGGGTGTGGAGGTAACCATTTTCTTGTTAATATTATTAACAGTCTTTTCAAAACTAACATGTGGGTGTGTGCAGTACAACCTGAAAGAGCACCTCTTCTAGTAGCTCAATAAATGCCGCTAGCTGCATCCAAAGTAGGTCTTTGTGTTGCTAGAGAAAGCTATGTTTGGGATCCTAAAGATGTAGCATTTCACATCAACTTGAAATCAGCTAAAATGAAAGTGTTCACCTGCCCTAACCGGGTGGCTCAGGTGGTTGGAGCATTGCCCCATGCATCAAAAGGTTGCAGGTTTGATCCCCAGCTGGGGTACAAACAAGAGGCTACCAATTGATTGGTATTTCTCTCTCACATTGATATTTCTCTCTTTCCCCCCTTCCTCTCTTTCTAAAAATCAATAAACATGCCCTTGGACGAGGACTTTTTTAAGTGTTCGTCTGGTGAGCATTCATCTTAAAATGTAATCATGAACCTCATTATTTACCCAGTGTCTTCGCATTCATTCTTGCTTTTTACTAGACAGAGCACGTTGGGATTAGACACGGATTCCAGTCACGCTCCTATTGTTAGCTGTGCAATCTTGGGCAAGACTTAATGAGCAATTTAGTGATAATTTCTTCATTTATAAAATACCATGCTTTCCTCACAGAGTTATTGTAAGAACTCAGCATGATAATATATATGAAAGGGTAAAACCCCATATAAATATGTGATTTGCTCACTTCACGATTGGCTGCTAAATAAAGTGCTTTTTTAGATATGTCCTTTCTCTAAAAGCTACCTTGAAAGTTTATATTGATTAGAAATACAAATGCTTTGTAAAAATGTGTGTAGCTACCGTTAAAATATATCTGTACATGTAAAGACCCCCCAAAATGACTGAACATATGCCAAAATAACTAAATAACATAAGCTTATATTATGAATTATTTATAATGATCAGTTTCTCATCTCAGAGAAAGATCCATTACGTTTATTTATTCAAAGCTGTGATAGTCTTTTATACAAGAATCATGTATTACACAATTGTTTCATTCTCCTTTGGCAATCTGTTAGTGAAGCTTAAAGTCAGGCCCTTTCCCTAGTAGAACTAAAAGCCATACATACATTTATTTCAAAAATTATATTAGTGCATACTTTCAGAATGGCTGAAGTGAAAAACAGTGACACCACCAACTACCGGCAAGCATGCAGAGTGTCTGGATAGCTTGTATTTTACTGGCGAGAATGTAAAATAGCAAAACCACTCCGGAAATATTTTGGAAGTTTCTAATATAACTAAATATGTATTATACAACCCAAGATTCTTCTCTTGGCCATTTGTTGCACTCATATAAGAACTTATGTTCACACAAAAGCCTGTACACTAAAATTCAAAGCAGTTTTATTTATAATAGTCAAAAACCAAAGTCAGCTCAGAAAACCTCCCACAGGTGAATGCTTATACAAACTGTGGTTCATCTATGCCCCAGAACACTACTCTTCATCAAAAACTCAACCGCAGTAACCGGAAGGGCATTCAAGACAATTGTGACGAATGAAAAAGCCAATTTCAAAAGATTCCATATTTTGTCATTCCATTCACATAACATTTAAAATGACACATTTCAGAAATGAAAAACAGTTCAGTGCATGCCAGTGGTTTGGGATGGGGTAGGCGGGGCTGCAAGGGTGTGACTACAAAGGAATGAAACATGGCCCCTGTGGTGCTGGACCCGTTTCGCGTCCTGATAGTGCCAGGGGTCCGTGCACCCGCACAGGTGGTAAAGATGCACGGAACTCACGCACACACGCGTGCGTGGGCACAAAGAGAACTGGGGAACCTTAAGATCACTGCATCGTGTTATTGTCAATATGTGATCCTGACAGTATAGTTTAGTTTTGTAAAATATTACTATTTGATTAACTGAACAAAGTGTATGAGGGATTTTGCGGAATTGTTTCTTACAACTGCATGTGACTCTATAATTATCTCAAAGTTTCCACTGAAGCATCGTCGATGGTAATGCATAAACAATAGGAAGGGATATCGGAGGTATAAATTAGTAAGCTCGAAAACACATTTTTGTTTTATTTTGAACAAAAATACTACATAAAATTTAATAGTTATGTCATACTAAAGTAAATTTCATACAAAAAGTAATTCATTAAACACAGCTCATTAGTTTTTCTTCCTGATACATGTAGTTGTATTCAATTTTCATTTGATAGTACATATATACTTTGTTATAAATGGTCTCCATGGGCTAATAAATGTTATGGCTAAAGGACCTGTAGTTTATTCAGTTCAGAAACAAAGGAGGTTTATAAATGAGCGACAACTATTATTTCATTTATTGACTTTGTAAAACAATTATTTTACATATATTAAAAACTAATTGACCCTAATAAAATCAGATTTTAGAACAATGGTATACCTGAGTTTTATTACTGTTTACTAAAATAGATCAAGTAGACTTTTTTAAAATCTTAGAAAAAAATAAATTCTATTAAATTTACTTGTCTTACTCCCTGGTTTTGTTTATTTGGCTACAAAGAGCAAATAGGTCAATAAAAGTGTGCTGTTTATATCATCAGAAATTTTAGGAGTTCCCTCAATTGAAAAACAAATCGTGCAGCTTTAATATTCATTCATGTTTGGGGAAGACAGTATGGCATCTCCTCAAAGAAATAAATAAACGAAACTAAAACCACCATGTGATCCAGGAATCTCACGTCTGGGCACTTATGCAAAGAACCAGCAATCAGATCTCAGAATGACGCTTCAGCTCCATGCTCACTGCAGCACTGCCTGGAACAGCCAAAAAGTGGAAACAGCCTAAGTGCACATTAGCAGATGGATTGATAAAGAAATGCGGTGCATACATACACTGGAGAAGTATTCACTCAGCAAAGAAGAAAATCCGACCGTATGCAATGATATGGATAAACCTGGAAGGCACTCTGCCAATGAAACAAGCCAGCCAAAGAAAGGCACATCCTGCATGACTTAATTTTATATGAGGTACTTCAAATCCTCAAACTCATAGAAGTACAGCGTACAAGGGTGGCCAGCACGAGTACAGGAAAGGGAGAATGGGAATTACTTATCAATGGGTATAAAGTTTTAGGCATGCAAGATAAACAGGTTCTAGAGACCTGTTGTACAACACTGTACCTGTAGCGAACAGTACTGTATGACACACTTAAAAATCTGTTGAGGGCGGGTCTCATCTCAAGCATTCTAAGAATAATAAAATAAAGTTTAAAAAGGCAAATATAAATTGAAGTTATTTCTTACACATTTCCTTCAGGCAGGTCTGCTAGCCAATTTTACTCCTGACACCTTGATGGATTTTAGGTAGCCAGTGTAAGCCATAATAGACCAACATTTTTGGATGGCTTAAAACTACTTAACAAGAGTCATCACTGGCTACACTTTTTTTCTTTCATTTCTTATTATTTTTCAAGTACAGTTGTGTCCGTTATACCCCTTTTGCTTTGTCTATGTCTCCCTTATACATGTCCCTTGACGACCCTTCCCTCTTTTCCCCCATTATCCCTTCCCTCCTCCCCTCTGGTTACTGTCAGTTTATTCTTAATTTCAATGTCTCTGGTTATATTTTGCTTGCTTGTTTGTTTTGGTTTTAGAGTAAAACAGAATTAAAATGCAATGATTGCTCCCACAAGTCATGAGGGAGAAGAGAAAAGTAGAATCCTTAAGTAGAAATAAAAAAATAGCATATATCATCAGGCCCAGCAGAAGTCCAAAGATAATAATTAATGTAGCAAATTAATGGCCAGATTAAGACTAAACTTTCTTCCTCAAGTTATCCTTTCTTCCCACTCTTCCTTCAACACTCAGTAAACTTCTATTTATTGTTCAAGATGAAGGTCAAATATCGTTAATCCCTCCTGGGCCATAGGCAGACATAATCACACCTACCTGTGCTCTCAAAGTGTTCCTAATTAGTGATTCACTTATGTATCCGTTTGCCCTTCATTCAAAAAATATTTTTTTTGAGCAAGAACTATATGCCCAACACATAACAAAATTAAAAAAAAAAAAGAAACAGACCAAAAAATAATTTTGCTGATGGATCTGATAGCAGTGAAAGGGAAGACAAATAAAAAAGCTTCAAAAAAGTAAAATATATGATGTTAGTAATAGTATGTTAGATGATGAAAATTAGCAGGGAAGAGAGATAGAAAATATGCATCTAGACATGGACTGTGCAGTTCTACACAGGACACTGGAAAGACCTCAGTGGGAAGAATAACATTTGATTAAATATGTTAAGAAGGTCAAGATATGTTCTCATAATTAATTGTGAAATTCTAATTTCCCCTATTGGCCAAGATTCAAGGTTAAGGACTATACTTTAATCATATTTTTATGCCACCGTATAGAACAGGATCTGCTATATAGAAGGAACTTATTAAGTATATGTTGAATGAAAAATCTCACATTTCTTAAATTAAAAGTTCAGATGCCTTTCAACTACATGGGATTTTCTACTTCAAAAAATTCTTGAGTTTGCATACAATACCTATGCACACCCTCAGCACACTTAGAGCTTCCTGTACTCTCATTGCTCGACAATTGAGAATGTAGTAGGAGTATGATTTGTCCAATGTGAGAGCCCAAAGCATGCAGCGTATAGATGAAGATAACTGAATCCTCCAAATGTTGAGGTACAAGCCCAAGGCCACTTGCAGTGTGGACTGACAGATGCCCCAAATCTACATTTTCACAACAAAAAGTAAAAGAATTCCAAGTAAGAATATTTTATCAACTTCTATCTATCCTAATTCTGGTTTGGTTCTGGGTCTTAAGCTCATTTTAAGTATACCACAATATGACTCATTTCCTATTTAGTTCTATTGTCACTGACTTTGTACCTGTGGCTATAAACTAAGTTCAAGACGTTTTGTCTTCAAAAACCCACCTGCAGTAATGCCTCATGTCCTAATAACTCACTATACACGGAAGAGCTCCCCAAGAGTCACAGGAAACTGAAATAGTACATTCACTTTGGACTGAAAATACGACCACAGACTGGAACTAACATGACCACTCAGTGTGAGAGGATGAAATGGCAGATTTCTTGGCATAGGTGGGAACAGCATATATATGGCTGAAAGCCATATTAGGGGCAAAATTACTGCTACTTATGTGCTGTTACCAACTGCAGATAAAAGATGATTACACGTATTATAGTTATCTAGTTTTCATTATAAGGACTAAATGATTGAAGATTAGAGAAAAGCCAGACTGAATAAAGAGCACAGGACAGGTACATTAACGAAACATTTACCTTTGTTGCTCACTGTTAAAAACCTTTCAGAGACTCATCATAGAAGGGAACTGGCTCAGGTTGGTCATTTGGGATAATGTATTTGTGAGTACATTGATTATTGATTCTAAAAATACCAATACTTGCATTATAAGTCTTTCACCAATTCTCCATTACCAAGAAAAAGTCTGAACTCCTTAGTAGAAGATGCAAAATGCTTTGCGGTCTGGCTCTTCTCTCCCTCTCCACACGTCCCACCCCTGCCCCATCTCAGCTCTCTGCAGTTTCTCCAGCAGGCTATGCTTCCGACTCCATTTGTCACAAATATTTCTTTCCCTGAACCAATACTCTACCCTTCACCTCCCAACTGGGCAAATTCCCTTCAGTAGTTACTTTCATTTGGAAGCCTTCCCTGAAACCCACTCTCCATTCCCCCCAGTTAGCATCTCCTCCCCCTCTAAATCCTATTATTGAGCTTACTACACTGTATTGAAAGATTGCTTGTATATTTGTCTCTTTACTAAAACTTCTAAGAAAAGTGTCTTATTCATGATTTAAAAAGCAAAAGTACTGAGTGGAATAGCTGAATAGAAAACAAACAAAAAAAAGAAAATAGCATCCATTTTAAAGTTAGGAATCTGAAGCACAGAGAATATGAGTAACTTGCACAAGAGGACCAAGCTAGTAATAGATAAAGACAGGATCTGAATTCAAGCAATCTGACTTCAAAGTCCATGCTCTTCACCACGATTCTATAGGTTCTCCTTGAATGTATGTACATATTTGTGTTTTTAAGTAAATAAATAGGCTTTTTTTTGTATACATGAGAGGGACCCCAAAACAATTTATTTATTAAAAGAAGTGTTTATTCTTACATGTTTAAACTTCAGTCACTTTCAAAGTACTCTCCATTTGATGCAATCTACCTATCAAGATTTTTTCTACTGCTCAAAACAGTTTTTGAACTCATCAGTTTTGATGCCTTTTAGTGCTTCTGCTGGGACTTAGTGAATAGGGAGGGTGGGGTATGGGGGTCATGCCAGTTATGGGTCAAAAACAGCTGAACACTCAGCACAGTGTGGGAAGGTGCACTTGTAAATTGCCCATCATGAAATGGACAAATGCATTGAAAGAGTCTTTAAAAAAATATCTCTGAAGCCTAATAATGCAGCCTCTCACACCAGTGCCAGTTGGTACATTGCTACAGATGGGTACTTGAAACACTCACCTGGCAGGGGAAGCCTGTACTACAAGGGGCCCACTCTCCAGAAGGTAATTCCAGGCACTTTTAGGTCCCCTCTCATATGCTATTCAAATGTGAATATAAGTATATTTACTTCTGTATGCATACAACAAACTGACTTTTAAGAATGAACTTTAAACAGCAGTACAAAGTAAGTTCCTTCAGTGAATTAGAAGTTTAACAAAAAAACCTTCTAATATCCTAAAAATTGTCTTCTTTTCAACAAATATATCATAGTAGCCTATTTAATAATTTACAAAATATTATACCACTGCATATGAATTGTTTTTATGTATTGAGCTGTGCATCGGGAGACACCCTTATCATCCCCATAGATGACACACTCATCACTACGAGGTAGCGGAGAAAACATTTGAAATGCTTGCATAAGGTCCTCATTAAAAGGTTAGATCTGCAAAATACTTTTCCTTGTAGAAACAATTACCACATTTTATTAGGCAAAGGACAAAAATATGTTTTTTAAAGACATAAAAACTGTATTTTATTCAGTGATATTTTACATTCCAAAGTTTTTAATTTAATATTTTCTATACCAGTAGTCACCATCCTTTGTTGCACACTAGAATCACCTGAGGAGCTTTCAAAACCCAAACCAAAAAAACCCTGATGGCTGACCTACCAACACCCTCCAGTGCCCCAGCAGGATGTTGTGATAACTGAACATTAGGGTTGTTTTAAAAGCTCCCAGATGATTCCAATATGCAGCAAAGTTGGGAACAAGAATTCTACTGAACTTCACCTGAATTTACTCTAATTTTTTTACTGGAATTTAATCCACATCTCAGTTAAAAAAGCAAATCTGATTAATTCTTTCAAATAAACACCAACTCAAAAACGCCAGCACTCAACTTGTACTTGTTGGTACCAAATTTATTATCTGACTACTTAATTCTTCAACTATAATTTCTTTCATTTTATACTCTCTTTACAGATAATAAAAATAATTTCTTTACTAAATTATCTTTTCAAGGACATCATTAAATTTACTACATAACTGCCAAATTTAATTATGCAGAATCATACTTCATTTTCATAGCATATCAATTTCCATATGCTTAACATGGAAAAGCATGTAGTTCAGACAGGCAACAGGTTATTAAGATGAGAAGGTGGAATAAGTGTAAGAATATATGGAAACACAGCATACAAATGAGCAAAATAGAACCAGAGACTTGGAAATGAAGAACAAACTGACAGTGACCAGAGGGAGGGGGGAGGGGGATAACGAGAGAAAGAAGGGGAGGGGTAAGCAAAGGAATACACACAAGAATAGGACTCATGGACACAGATAATGGAGGGGGTCATTGACTGTGAAAGGTGGGGTAGGGGTGAGCAATGGGGAAAAAGTGGGACAACTGTAACTGAATAACAATAAATTTAAAAAAATACATAGAAACACAAAGGTTAGAGGATTGTGTCATACCACATACCATTCCCTAATCTACCTGCTCATCCTAATCCTTGTTTATAATCTCAAATGTGTTCTGAAGTTAAAAATGGTAAATACTAATGGTAACAATACTAACGTTTCTATTCATGTGGAGATATGGTCTTACAAATTCAAACTTTATACTTATTTAAATATGAATACATTTACATCAACATCTATATATCAATATTCTGTACATTGTAGTAGCCATTAACATTTTTCACAAATATTTTTTCTCTCTTCTTTGGTGAGCATGGTAAAACTGCACACACTAATGAATTCAGATGTGACCAGGAGACTTGATTTGATTAAAAAAATGTAAGAATAAGTCTCATGTGTCCCTCCTAAACAGAAGCTTCAAGTCAGCAGAACTTCCACATGTACCTTTTTCCTTCTGACACAAAAACTGACAAAGTTCTGGACAGCGTCTATTCTGCCAGCCTACGCCTAAAATTAATGACCGTGGCGGGGTGAAGAAGAGCACCCTGCCGTTTCCCACTGGACCTAGAACATGAGTGAGAAATAAATCCTTGGTGTTTCAAAATCTTGAGATTTGTTGGTTATATATTCCTGCAGTATAATCTAGTCTAGCTTAATGAAATTCTGTATTTATATATAGTTGTGTATGTAAACATATATCTGTAAATAGACAGAAAATATACATCACATGTATAAATGAATTTGTTAAGAGTTAAGAAATGGCAATGGCCCACCCTTCTGCAGGTACAATGATTATAAAAATATATCCAGTTAAGAACAGTAATGACTAGTTTGTGAAGCCTGCTGTCCAAAGGGTTTTGTTTGTCACATGCTCATGTTGGGAATTCATTAAGCATTTTCACTGTTGAATTTGTAGGACAAGTTGTTGGCTCCACTGTGCTGACACCGTGAGTCACATTCATCAGTCTCCAACATGACAATAAATCATGGAGGGATACAGTGAGAATGTTAATCATTATGGTTCGATAACAAACATTCCACTGGGTCTGTGCTCTCACAAAACACCATGCCAAACACAAATTTCAGAATGGAATGATTCTGCAGACTACACATCACAGCACTCAGAAGTTTAAATTCATGTGTTCTAGTTATAGACATACACACAAAAAAATCCAGGCTTCACCTGCAGAAAAGAGTCTAAAATAATAGACTTGTAAACTGATAGATATTGAAGAAACCTCATGGTCTGGTTAGTTACAAACTTTGAAAGAAATAACTGTTTCATTTTAATTTTCTGGGTTTTCAACTATTTTATAGATATAATAACCATAACTAGAGGCAGATATTTTACACAGCTATACTATGTAATAATCAGCAAAAGACCATACACAATGGATATTTATGAAGAAATATACAGCAAGATCACTGCTACTAATGATGAAAATTGTGTAATATATTTATTGATGCATTGGTTAGTGTTAGAGTCTGGGTTAGGGTTAGACAGCCAAGAATAATAGTAAACATATTCTAGTACATACATTAATATACATAAAACTTCATAGTGCATGCTTCATCACAAATGGGAAATACATTGTTTTACTTTCTAAAGAAACTATAATTGGGAAGGTAAATTTAAACTAAGAAAATAAAGAACACATATGTGGATTTAGTTTGAAAAATCTTATGTATTATTTTCTTATTTAGGTTTTTTATCTTAGTTTGGAAAACCTAAAAGTCATTTAATGTTTGTTTGAAATTATGTATAAGACCTATCTGTACCATGAAGTGCATGTGTGGTCTCATTAATAATATTCTCCTCTGATTTCATCATCTAAGATTAAGAATTATTTAAGAAAAGAATGCTGAATATTTTTAGAATAATAAAAAAGTGGTATATATTATCTAAAGAGCAAAAATGTGAAATTAAATATAAATACTAGCAGCTATCTCTCACTGCATAGTCATTTTATGTAAGATTATGACACTTTTAAATTAAACTGTCCTTGGATTCACTGTTTATAAGTGTCTTTTCTTTACTGATTGATTTTCTTAAGAGAAATGGAGAGAGGGGCAGCCACTTTTTTCCCCACTTATTTATGCATTTGCTGGTTGCTTCTTCTCTGAGCCCTGGCCCCGGATCAGGCCTGGATCCTTGGCACACACTGCACTGGGGCAACGCTCCAACCATCTGAGCTACCTGCAGGCCACGATATAAGTTTCTAGCACATACACAAATACACACATTTATACTTCTATACACACATTCATATATTTCCTCAAAAGTAAATTTTTGAGTAATTTCTAGCCTAATAGTAATAAGTACAGCTATACTCTATGCTGACTTTTTAGGTACTGAGTTAAGCAAAACTTTTACAACTATAATGATCATGTTTTTATTTTTAAAAAATAGAAAATCCCTAAAAGCTGTAATATAAAAGGTAATTTAAGGAAAGTTACCTAAACTGTTTTATTATAAAAATGATTGGTTTTATAACAAAATAAACCTACTTATATTTATTTAACACTTGAAGTAATAAAACGTTATCTGAGTAACTAGAACCCAGCTCAAAAAAAAGTCATTATTCATTTTTTTAAAAATTAATTTAATGGACCAGATATAGACAAGGTTTTGCATTTAATCCTATTCTACTAGTTTCAGTGTTATATATTTCAGTGGCATAACCAGTAAAGTTAAAGGGTTAAAAGAGTCTTCAGATGATGCCCCTTACCAAATTCAACTACATCATCCTTCTTTATAGTATAATTTTTTCCTACGCAGATCATTCCTACAAATTTTAGAAATTATCAGGATGGATGCCTGTGCAACCAAAATGTAAAAAGATATATTGACATACATGAAGAAAGGAATTACATCAAAATAGTCAATGACAGAAAAGATAAATATTTATTATGAGGCCTATTTAGAGGAATACTAACTGCTGTTGGAAAAGGGGATGGGATGGCTTTTCTTGTACCCTTGCTAGCAGTTTTATCCCCTCTCACTCAGCTTGCTAATGCCACTTTCCAGAATCCTCCGGCTTTGGATCACAGAGAGAAACACACAAGTTCTTGCTTGATTGGTAAAGGAGCTACTATTAGAGCTCTTAGAATATGCCAAGTGTTTCAAGTAATTCTTCTCTCTCAGATACTTTCATGAGCTCTACCAGGAAGCCACATTCCCACTGGTCCCCTGCCCCTTTAATCGGGATTCTCTTACCCGAAGGTCCCTTGATAAGGGTGACTGCAACAATTAGTCTTTACATTGTAGCATCTGCACCTTCTATCAGCAAAAGCCTTTTGGACCTCATAGGCCATCCTCTGGGACAGGACGAGGATGAAGCTATACCACTTCTTTCCAATAGGCTTCATCTGGTCCATTAGAAAGATTTATATTCTTGAATTATCCCTGGGAGTCCAACAATTATGTCTGGGCTACTTTAAGGTCAAGGTGATTAGACTGTCTCTCACATACCATCCACTATATCCTTCAAACTGATAATTTTTCTCATTGTTTTTCTTAAAGGCATACTCATGGAAAGAAATATGCCCACCCGCGACCCACCCTAGGGGATGAGGGAATGGAAATCACAGCACACCAGAATCTTCAGAAATCTCCTTCAATCTCTCCATCAGTTTTGCTCAAGTATTTAATAATCCCAATAGTAATTTTCTCTTTGTCTTCTTCTTTTACATTGATCACGATAGCCTTGTACTTTAGACTTGTGGTTCCTATTGTCTTCGGGTCTCAGCTGAACTTCCACCCAAATGTATTCAATTACCTATAGGATTTGAAATGAGCTAAGTTTTTTTTTGTTTGTTTTACAAGGCAGCTTAAATGTATTTCTGTACCACATTAGTGCATTTAAAAAACAGATCATAAAATGTTCAGCCCCTAATTGTCAAGTTCTGTAATCCACATCAGTAATGAATAGAATCAGTCCCTCAGCACTGCTTTGTGACATGTTGATATAGACTGAAGGATATAGTATTTTCATGAAACTTTACAGGAGGAAAAGTCCTTGCACACCTAGTCTCTCATGTACTCATTATTTCAAATGACTGGGAAAGATAAATACCCACATACACTTCTGGCTATATCATTAAAATGACTCAGAGTATTAAATAGTCTCCATTGTTATACCCCATTTACTCAACTGGATAAGCCATTTTTACCAAGTTTAATTTAATTATAATGATGAGAATTAATGGTGGTTGGAAGGAATACAACTATAAAGTAGTCCTATGGTATGTATAACTTGTTTGTCTTATGTTTGCTAACAAAAAGCATCTGGTTAATTTTAAAAACCAGTAACACAAACAATATGGAAAAGCATGGTATAGCAGAAAAAGCCCTGGGCTTGAAATAATTATCCAGTTGAAGTCTGTATTCCCACTTCTCTTACTTAGACTATTTTATAGGTATTTCCAAAGTTATTTTAACAAGCATTTACTTGTTTTAAAGATTTTATTTATTTAGTTTTAGAGAGGGGAAGGGATGGAGAAAGAGAGGGAAACATCAATGTGTGGCTACCTCTCGCACGACCCTGCTGGGGACCTGGTCTGCCACCCTGGAGTGCGCCCTGGCTGGAAATTAAACCAGCAACCCTTTGGTTTGAAAGCCACCACTCAGTCCACTGAGCCACACCAGCCAGGGCCAGCATTTACTTTTATATGAGCATGTACGCATGTGTGTATATTTATAGACAGCCATGTAACACTTCAGTTATCTTCTGATGATAATACTTTATCTAGAGTGTTTCTGTCCTAGAAAAAAGCCTTCAAAAATAAAACAACAGTATATCAACCTATAGGAGTCTAGTAAACTCACTTAATCTGTCAGATTCTTGGTTTCTTTTTAATCTGTAAAATAGGGATAAAATGCCAGTTAACCAACTCACCAGATTTCTTGGGACCTGATGAGATAATTTATGTAAAATAGCTCCATGAAATGGCCCAAGAGTGAAGTGGGTTGTATCATGCTCCTAAACAAACCAACACAAAAATTCAAAATCAACCTAGCAATATCTCATGGGACTTTATCTCTGAAATTTCTGGACTGCTATTAGAGATCCTTTACATTTCAACGGTAACATGCTTTACCACTAGATATCACCACTTAGAGAACTTTATGTAGAGGAATGTTTTGTAAAACTTCTCATTTGGCAGATTCATTGCACCACTAGTGAAAGGCTATAAAATTATATTTTCATTAACGAAAGAACTTTAAAAAATCAAAATGATTTAATATTTGCAATTTAGCTGACTGAATTTGCAATTTAGCTGCCTTCAGTAGGCAGAGGTGTCTCGCAGACCAGGAGTTCATCTGCAATTTGGAAGGTGATCTTTCTCCTAGAAAATTGAAATGCTGTAAAAAAACTTTATGTGACACTAAACTGCTTCATTCCAAAAACTCAGAGCTTTCTAATATGACAAGTTTTAAAATTTTTCTAGCCTCCAATCTTATCATGTAAACCAAATTGTTAAGACTTAACTTCGAAATTTCTGATCCTAATAAAAATATGACATTTAACAATTCCTTCCCAGTCCTGCAATTTGCAGAAGTTAGAAATGAGAACAGCACTTTTTTTGTCCTAGCTTTCATTCTGTTTCATATGAATCTGAAATAGCATATTGAATTGATTTAAATCGGAACCCGCCGAAGGAAGCTGGCTAAAGACACAGAGGCTAACTACAGTCTGGGACCAGACTGGTTTGTCTAATAATGTAGTTGTTGTCACAGTAAATGACTACACACACAGAGTTTGTCTAGTGAGACATTTGGCTTGAAATAAACACTCTGAGAATGGGATCCAAACATCAACTGGGCCAAAAGTAGCCTGAAGCTCTGCCAACCTAATGCTAATTCAACTAAGAGTAACATGCTTTTTTGTTTCACAACAAATGAGTGTTTGAATCTATTACACTGAGTCTGAAGATGATTTCAGAAACACGTCTGATGAGAACGTTATCCCCACTGCAGTAGGCCTGGAACCTAACTTTCCTGTCAAATGTCACTTACCCACTTTGGTGTTCTAGAAGTGGAAAGAAAGATCCAGGGATAGAGAACGCAAATACTTTGGCTCTGTAATTTGATTCAGAAAAAAAGGCCCATGTTTAACCACTTTATTTTGTAATACCTATTTTATAACTTAACGTAGAGATTATTTCTTTGTCTGTAATAGCTCTGGACCACCTTCCTAAAATTTTGTTAAAAACAAGACAGACTTGCCCTGGCTGTGCTTCAGTGGATTGGGTGCCAGACTGCGAAGCAAAGGGTCACTGGTTTGACTCTCAGTCAGGGCACATGCCTAGGTTTCGGGCCAGGTCCCCAGTAGAGGGCGCACAAGGGCCAACCACACATTGATGTCTCTCCCCCTTTATCCTCTCTCCCTTTCCCTCCCTCTAAAAATAAATAAATAAATAAAACCTTTTAAGAAAAGCAAGACAAACAATAAAAACTAGCAACATAGGCAAAAATAGTTTATCTGGGTTCTCTTTGTGTCACTTATCTTGGAATACTCTATATTTGCATTTGTGGATTTTTTAATGACATAGAACTGAATAGAATCATCTCAAGATGATGGTAAAATATTAGTAAATAAAGGATGTAACAGTTATTTAGATGGATGTGTGTGTGTGTGTGTGTGTGTGTGTGTGTGTGTAGTCCAGCAGAAGTAAAGTGTGCTTGAGTGTGGTTGGTAGGGTAATAATATGGGTGTAATAATTTATACTTTTAATTTAAACATTTTACCTAAAATGTCATGTGGTATGCTTGAGTGTAATACTACTATGTTATATAATTACACGCTTATAATTTGTAATAAAAGCTTTTGTAACAAAAAAGGGGTGTTATTTGTGCTGGACCCTGTGTGTGTGCATGTTTGTGTATATATATATAAAATCAAATATCAGACTTTCCAAATTACTTAAAGACTAAAGGGAAATACATGTTTAATCAACATCAAATGTAATTACTAGGAAGGTGCTGATATACTGTGTATACCACTGACATACATTGATAATCTAGGACAACATAGAGAGAAAATACCTAGTTAAATATGAGTAACAACGCCTGCTTATAAAACACCACACCAATACTTCCCACACAGCATTGCTAATGGTGTTTGTCTTCCTGTTCAAAATAATGAACTAGGTGTTAGTTTTCTGTATTTCTGTCAAATACAGGTATGGCTCTTTATTTAGCAACAGGCAAAAAACTGGATAATTTCTGTTTTCCATTCAACTTATGATGTCATCCTTGGGACCATACCAAGTGACAAAATATGTGAGGCCCATTTCAAAATAAAAAGATTGGGTCCCCTTACTCAAATAAAGAATTTCAAGATGGCAACAACAAAGCATGGGTTCCTTCTAAGCCCAGGGCACCGTGCAACTACACAGACCGCAGACTCATGACGCCAGCCACACCAGGGTCCACCACCCAAACTTCCTATTGACTTGCATTTGTGCTGCTAATAGAATCACAAAAGACACGGTGGGTAGTTACTAAAGCATCATTCCTTGTCAACTCAATCAATGGAAAGTTACCCTCCCACTGAGCCCACCCATATCTATTTATCTGCCACATCAAAATGAACAGGCTGTTGAAAACATGGCAGCAAGGATAAGAAGAGGGGGAATTAAGACACACATCAAGCCCCGAGTTTCCTGCCTTTGATAGAAAAGCACAATAGTGTACTGTTTACAGCATCCTTTCATTCCTTTGCTAGAGAGATCTGGCTCACACCACTGGAAACTTGTAAAAGGATGCAACTCTGGAGAAAGGAATTTAGAAACATTTGCTCATTTTCAGAACTTTTCTTCCTACATTCAGATAATAAATATCTATAATAGCTGAATTAAAACTCTTGAACTTTAAACTACCTTATTCTTAAATCATTCAAACACACATAATGCATTCACCTAAAATAGGAATAAAGCCTTTAAGACCATGGCAAGTTTAAATTAACTGATCTATGTATATGAACTTTGTGAAAAACCCAAACTCAGCTCTTCCATCATCATCAGAAATGCTGTATATTACTGACATAAATGTGTAGTGTGGGGCACTAGCGATTAGGCAGGGAAATCCCTCCTTCAATGTGATCAACAGGCACACCTCAGTAATGATGGTTCTTTTACTGTTTGTTCACTTATTGGCAGGTTTTTTTCAGTGTTTCAAAGCTTCACTAATTCACATGATTATATCAGAATATTTAAATCCTTAACTTCATTAGATCTAACTTTATTTGTTAAGTGAGGATGTTTTCCATGTCCTTTCATCCAAAATGCCATGATAGACCTTTGATAAGACAGTATCATAAATTGATTTACTACAGGGTATGTATGCTTCTAAGAAAAAATATAGTAACTAAAGAAGGGGGAAAGGATTTATACTTTTAAAAAAGTTCTCAAAAATTAGCATACAAAATCAAAGATCATAGACACATTTTATCTTCATATTTTTTTGAATGACACTATCAGTCCAATTTAAAAATCCATTTGAAGTTTTTTATGTGCATTTCTAAAATTCAAATGTGAGATAAATAATAATTATATTTATTACATACTTTTTGGTCATAGAAATGTGTGGCAGATATAGTAATATCTGTCAATTTCTTAGAAGACAAATCAGAATTGTCCCCTTGATCAATTACTCTTACTCTACCTTAAATTCACAAATAAGAACTCAATAAATACATGAAGATCAGAAAGAGAACATGAAAATAATGGCAATAGGATGCTTAACAATTGGGTAGCCATAGATCAGCAATATTCAAATTTTAATGGTTCTCAGTAAAAATTATTGCTCTCTTCTCCCTTTGAAACCTGATCAACCAGTTAGCAACCACTCATTACAACAAATCTTTCCTGAGGGCAATTTTGTCTAAATGATACAAAAATAAAGTACACTTCAATATAAATTGGTACTCCTCTGAAGAAAATATGAGAAAGAATGCTAACAAATTCCCACCTATGTACATGCTCATAAATGGCATTTAATTTATATTAAATATAAATATCTTTGCATGAGAAGAAATACTTATGATATATAGAATCTAGCCCCTGGTATTTTCCACTCTAACTCACTTAGTTAATAACATTTTCTTAACTAAGAAGGGTTTTTCAAATTTAGTATGTCCAATATAATGCCTAAATATGTTATTTAAAGTAGTGTAGGGGGTATTATTTAGTATACTCCAAATTAGTATATTCTCTACCAGTCAAGAGTCTAAATTTTCACACTAATTTGATGCAACAGTAATTTTCTATTAATAGAGCCTACCTCTGCTTTAAAAAAAATCAGTATCTATATATAATTAAAGCTCATAAAATAAAAAGTGTTGGTTCATTTCAACTTTTAAAGCATTACAAAAGATTGACTAAAGAGAGAAGGTATTAAAGTACATTTTAAAAATATTAAATTAATAATGAGAAATATTTTTAACAAAATTAATTATGCTTCTCTTAGATTGCTAAATAATAACTAATTAGAAATATTCCTTTTGACTTACCATGCAAACTTCTTAAAAAACAAACCATTTAGAGTAGATTTCAATGTAGCAAGCATTAGTAGAACAACTGGCTTTTCTGATGTGTTTTACCTCATATCAGGTCCATAATATTATCATTCTATAGAATTTAGTTTATTATAATTAAATTTTTAAATGTTAAATTTCAGTGAATGTTAGAGCTTCAGCATGATTTTGGGGGGACACATTCAGGTAATGAAAGCACATTGTGATTTTAACATAGCACGTGCATATGTGTGTACATACACATATGTAAATATAAATGTGTGTGTGCATATATGTTTTCCATACATAATATTATTATATACCCTGTTTTTAAGAGTTCAAATTCTTTAATTTAGTAATTTAGTGTTTTACGTTTCAATATTTTATTTATTTTTTTGAGGACTTACTGTGTATCACAAATGAATTGCATCTTATTTACTTTTCCAAAATTTATGCTTAAGACACCTTTATATGTTAGGCAATCAACCCATACCTAGAACTGAGTTAATTAGTGCCCCATTCTATAGTCAACAAGAACCAGAATATTTATTACTTCTGACATTTCTTAAAACTTCTTACATCGAGACACTAAGTAGACACTGAAACAGAAAAGTTTATTTTATTATCTACTTAAAAATGATGATTGCTTGTTTATACTATTTTGCTTAACACATTTCTTAAATATCTGTGCTTAAATAAATTTGTTCTATGTGCAGTTATACAACTTATATTACTGAGTGTATTATGAAATCTGAACTGTCAAGTGAGCTTTCAGAAAAGGTTCTGAGAATATCAGACATCCATGCCTTCATTTGATGCATAAGTCATTGTGATACATATTTGAACTTTATAGCACTCATTCCCAAATCCAAAGTTTGGAAATGTTCTATATAGGGTTGGGCAAAAGTAGTTTCACCGTCATGAGCATGCGAAATAATTATTATATTACTATTTATAAATTATTATATCATTTTCCATATGAATAACCGTACACCATTCAACAAAAAAAAAAAATACAAATTGTCTTCTCATACATTAACATCTTTCTAAAAACAGTTCCAAAGAGTAAATTCAAAATTACACAATTCACTATTCCAATGTATGAATTGGGGACATAAGAATGAAGGACCCTAGACAGCCCACCATTAGGTTCGATAGAAATAAAATTAAAATTTTAAGGTTGCACCATAAATTTTACTTTGCAAATACATTTATTTGAATTTTTTAAAATAATTTTGACTTATTTTGGAATGTCTTATACTTATTGTTCCCAATGTATATGTGAGTTGCTTTAAGTCTAGGAGAATGAGATCTTTTCAAGTTTTCCAATCAACAAGTCAAAAGTTTGGATCATTTCCTCATAAGCCTTTGTCTTTTCAGGCAGGGTTTTTGCTTTTTCATTTCAAGCACATCCTTTTAGAGAAGTTCATTTCTACCTCTGCACTCAGAAGAACAATCTCGTTATTCCCAAAGTCCTGCTCTAGACTTCAAACTAAATTATCCTTCCAGTGATGTGGTAACAATCGGCCCTGCACCATGGCTTGGCTCACACTTAACCTCGTTGACTCAATGGCTCCCTTTCCAGGCAGATGACAAGCACTATGAGGACAGGAGATGCTCTATTCTCAACACACGGCACAGAGCCTGGCTCAGTAAATGCATGCTGAAAGAATGGATAATAGGTGAAAGCCATCATTTAACTGTATTGCTTGGGGTTTTTTCAGGGGGGAGGTATTTGTTAGTGCAGACTTGGAGATTTTACTCCACGCTCAGGTTTCTAGGTTACAAATGTTTAATGTGCTGTAAAATGATTCACACAATTGTCATGTGTCTCCAGTTCATGGCAATGGCTTTTATGCCTTGTAGCCAGAAGGGCAAATATTTTTTAAAGCTTAAACAAAATTTACCAACTAAATCATCTTAATAGGATACTTATTTCAAAGAATTTCAGTAGAAGTGTGGATTTTATATTAAGAGAATATTTACAAAAACAAAATTACCTTTCTCACAGTGTTACTTTTAATCAAAAATTCTACACTCTTGCAGATTCTATCAGGAAATGGAATTGATACTTATTGGTCTATATCCCCAATGTTCATTCTGAAAAAATTCCTTAGGGTCCCAGTGAAACTACATACACACATTTAAACAATAATTCCAGAATTTCAATTGCCTCAACACTTGTGTCCTCTAGGCTTCTTGTTTTCTTTATCTAGTTTACTAAGAAAACTCCATTCATTCTATATTAGAAGCTACTTTCTTTGGGGGCTGTTACTTTGGGATACTGTCATAAGATGAGAATGTGGAATGTCACATCATGTTTGGCTTCTTACATTGTACAAGTGAAAACTAATGTTTTTCAGTAGTTCCTTTAAGGATCCTAAAGTAAAAGATGCTGAGATCGTTGAAACTATCCACATAGTTGTACTAGAAAAATTAACAATTCACACAGTCAAGTGACTTACCCTGCATATCAGTAATTTGATTACTAAAGCATGTACTGGACAGTGACAATGATATTGAAGATATTTTTCAGAAGATAAAATAAGTATCTAGGTCATTAATAAAAGTTGTAAAAATTAAAATGTTACTCTTCGTGACCGTATAGATGGACCTGGAGAACATTATGCTAAGTGAGATAAGCCAGTCAGCCAAAGACAAATACCACATGATTTCACACATATGTAGAGTCTAATGAACAAACTGAACTAATGAGTAAAATAGAGACAGGCTCATAGACAGAGAGAGAATGGCAGCTATGGGTAGAGGGAGAAGGTTAGTGGGTGGAGGGATTGAGCAAAAAGGAAAAAGGACTCATGGTCATGGAGAACAGTGCGGTGATTGTGGGGCTTAAGGGAGGTATAAGGGGGATGAAATGTCAATGGAAAAGATAGAATTAATTCTTTTAAACGACTAAAAGAACAAAAAATAGATACCATGTGAAAATGGGGGGAAATGTTGTAGAACTTTAAAACAATCTGAGCAAATTAGTAGGTCTAGTGACATAACAATGTTCGTGACACTGAACTCCACTTAACTCCACAGGAACAAGTTCATGAGGAGGGCAGATGAAAACACAATGCAGCTATGCGTGAAGGCACAATGATAAGTGTGCTCAGAGAAACTCTTCGTCATATCGGTGACTAATGTTACAGTCACCACAGGCGGTGCCGTGGGAGCTTTGTAACTTAGCTACTATCTTTTAGCAAGTGATGCCGGAAGGTTCCCAAAGCTGACAGTGACAGTCTGAATCAGACAGGTGTCATCTCTGAGATAAAGGGAGAAGACCACAGGTAAAGGTTCAGCTAGTAGTGTCAACAGTTGGTGACCATGGTAAAATCACATGCATCTACCATGGGAAAATAACGCATGGCTCATTTCAGTTAATACTGCAATATAGGAGCAGCAGTTAACTATGACATGCGTGTGCCTTATTTTTGCCTACACATGGAGGTCTGCTCTATGAAGTGTCTGGGTTAGTGTACAAATACCTACATGAAAATGATTATGATGAAAATGGCAAACTAACTATAATTATAATTCTGCATACACATCTATTACAATACTCTTTAAATAAAGTCTGTGCATTTGAAACTGTGTCTTGTTAGCTTTGCATTTGTGTGGTCAAATTTAAGGAGAGTGATGAAACAATGCAAAGGGAATCCTTAATTCAGGCACATGTTCACTAGGTGGGGATAGACACTTACTAGACCATGTGGATTTAAAATACTGAGCCAACACGATTGGAAGATTTGCCCATGGTTCTGATTTTGCTCTTGAGTTTTTTTCAAAATCACCAAAAATATATTAAAACCTGAATAATATTTTGGGATTCTGTGTTTAATCATGTAAGATCAAGTTTTCTAAAATAGCAAATTCTGGAACCCAATCTACAGCTCTTAATTATGTTGTGGTAAAAACTTTATTTTTTCTCATCTTGATTAGACTAAATGCCCTTTCACTCTCATCCTGAATTGTTTTGCCCGTGTCTCCTGGGGGCTAATTCAGACCTGCCGTACAATAGGCCATCCTTATTAAAACGCACACAGCTTAGCTATTGGAACCAAAGAAACAACCTTTGTTTAACTTTCAAGCCTATAAATTGGGTACGTATTCAATAAGTATTTATGAAGCACCTACTCACTCTGGATCTGGCACTGGCTAGAGCCTACACTGATGGCTTCCCCTGCCACTACGGAGCCTGTGGAACTGGTGAGACTCTGTGCTCTTTGCTGTGCTGTTCTATTGACTCTCCTTCTGGTTACCCCCAACTCAGCTAAACCACATAATCCAGAACAAACAAGTATAAAAGTAACATTGATACTGGGGAGAAAGGGACTCTTTAGGTCTTAGAAAAACTAAATGTACTAGAAATTTCATCATGCCTCCACTTCTTTCTCTTTTTCTTGGTTATCATTCCATGAATCTTTGTCATTTCACTATATATAAATCCATTTATCAGTAAAGAATACTTTTAAAATCATTATGATTCATTCTATTCTCCTCTGGCTTTTTTTTTTTTTTTTTTTTTTTTTTTTTTTTTTTTTTTTTTTTTTTTTTTTTTTTTTTTTTTTTTTTTTTTTTTTTTTTTGCTAGTCTGTATGTCTTTTTAAATCAGAATTTGGAACAGGAAAGTTTATGTATTCTTCATTTCTTTGTCACCGTCCAGTACATGCTTTAGTAACCAAATTATCGATATGCAGGGTAAGACACTTGATTGCGTGAATTGTTACTTCTCAGTTCCACTATAATCATACAATTTTCTTCTAAATCAATTCACATTTGAACCACTTATCTTCAGAAATGTCTTCTTACATCAAAAATTACTGAGAATTCTCATCTCCTTCATTTACACAAAAACTGAACTCCTTTGCAAAGTATTTTGGACTAATAACTTTGGAAGTATATTATTTGCCATTGTTCTTTTTAAGTTTTAATATGATACCGTTCTTCATAGAGGCTTAAATCATACCTCAAAATATAATTTCCGACTTTCTTTGTTAGTTCTTAAATTCATTTTATTGTGAAATGTATGTTAAAATAGCTATCGTAAAGGACTGTGGCTATAACATACAAACTGGGCCCCTTTTCACTGTACATTTGCTCCTAGATATTCATTTCAATATGTTTTAATAATTTATTTCTGTAGATGAATCACAGAAAGTGATATTTTAGTTGAAGTCTTTCAAAAATTCTCATCTCTGTTTCCCTGCCTCTGTTCCTCTCTCTCTCTCCATGCATGCACACAGGAACTTTGGGGAACTTTGATATTAATAATGAATATATATATACACATATATATATTTATTATATATTTGTCATATATGCACGCACACATACACACATGTGTGTGAATACCACTTATTGATAAGGCATATAGTTTGTACCACTATCCATACTCCTTCACTATCATCCCTTTTAAAGGAAAGCCTGTGTTTAAAAAAATAACTCTTTCAGATCAGGAGTGTAGTCTAGCGTCACAGAATAGAACTGCAGCTAACTGGCCCACTGGCCCACCATAAGGCATGGGCTGCAGGATCACCACACTCCAGCCAACCAGTGCTGCCAGATGCCAGCAGATATAAACAAATGTTAGACACTTGTTCTTGCACATGGAACAATATTTTCTCATAAATTAATACTTCAGATGCTTTAAGTTACAGGATAACATGTCCAAAGGTCTTATGCACTTATGTACATTATTTAATAGTATCTACTTGTAGAGATACCTGTTTTACACCAGTTTTGTAGAGAATCAATTTATCATTCCATTCCATTTCTAATGCAGTAGTCCAACCCAACCCAGAATGCATTATTGATATGGAAATGAGTATAATTAGCAGCGTAAATGATCTGTTATTTATGATACAAGTCAGAGCTGTAAATCACCATTGGTTCACTATCATTACTATGCAAATAGAAGAAGCCAGTTAATGGTCCATGAGTTAAAAACAGGCCACTTGCTTGCTCATTTGCAAATGAAAGGCAAGGGTGAAAGTTTAAAGTAGAGATGATAGTTTATCATATTGTCAGTCCTAGCACTTGAACTTAAGGCAAACTCAGACACACAAATATTACAGTTGCACTAGTTTTAAAACACACCCTCCTTTCCCTATGGCATATGCCTTGAGCATATTCTAATGGCACTGTCAAATTAATCTTTAGTTTCTTCAAATTTGCACAGCAGGGATTGGATTGGGAATGTGTGAGAGTACTTATAAGTGTTTTTCAGTGTAGGAGATACTCTTAATGTCCTATTATGAAATAAAATAACACCATGGGTCAAACAATTCACTTCATTTTCCTATAAATAAATTTCATTTTTTATAAGAAGGTAAAGTAGCAATGATTTGAGTACCCAAAAACTAAAAGAAATATTCATAGCTTTATTAGAAATTATTCAGCATACCTAAAAGAATTGTTCTGCAGTTCTTGCTTGGTTCCTTTGTTTAATTTTTCCGGGGAATGTCAGTTTCTGAGAACTTTGAGTACATTAACTGCAGCACAGACTTGCCCAGTAAAGTGGGAACAAACACAGGATGCACAATAACTAGAGGAGGAAGAAAGACTGAGGGCAACGGCAAATTCTGAAGCTTCCACTTTCACAGATCTGATCATTTTAAAACTATTTAGATGACTTACACAAATATAAAACAATAATAATGTCTTTTTGTTGGAGTAGGTGAGATTTTAATCTCACTTAGATAAATTAGCTACATCTTTGCAACTTTAAATGGAGAATCAATTACAGAATTTTATTTCTCTTATTAATTTTTATTAAACTGATGTTTCAGAATGACTCACAAGAGGTTCAATAATTTTATATAAAGGAAATGATCATTTATTGAAATATATTAATATGGTAGGATATACATTTTCCTTCATTATATTTTTAAATTACACATACCCAGTGGTTGGATTCTAGGTGTTAGTTCATCTTTTGAGCTATTAACTTACCTTCTGTAAATACTATATTTTTACTCCTTTAATTTCTAGGTGAAGGCTATACCATTGGGTTCCCTGACTTCACTGGATTATCCAATGATAACCTTCCCTTCTGGCTTTAGTTTTAAAAACATTAAACCCATTGAGAAGATTAAACCACAAGGAGGGTGAATAGTTGGGGGTTGCCCACGTGTTAGTATAAAGAAGAGAAGAAACAGATGGGTACCCAGCAAACTAGGGAAGAGAAGGGAAGTTTCAGGCATTATAGAGAGAAGAGTCTAGGTCTCATCCCCTGGCAGCCCTTTTAGGAAATGATCTGATATCAGGAGACTGGAGTTTATTCCCCAGTTCATGAAAGTCCTAGCAACCATGACACAATAAAATTAGGAAAATTCAAGGAAAGCTAATAGAAAAGTTATTAATGTTCAAGTTGTGGGCAGAGTAGGGAAATAACAAAAGATAGTGCAGGAATGGGACCAGCACATCAGAGCTGGCAGCAGCCACTGGCGCAATGGGTCTAAACCACAGAATAGAGACTTCAGAACGAGGAGAGCCTTTTAAAGTCAGCTCCCTTTTAGAGCAGCGATGACCTTCTTCTATTGAAGGACAAGGACCAAGGTGTCATGGAAAGGGAAGCAGGAGAACAAATTCTCAACCTCAATATCCTTTCTCACTCTGATTTCCTGCTGTGGCTTCCCAAGTGGATAAACTTAAGTAGAACCCAGAAAGCAGAGAAGTCCACTGATAATTACCTAAGTGCTGGCCTCCCACTGAGCAGAACTGCAAAGGCAAGATTCCCAAGAAAGTAGTGGGTCTTCAAGGGGTCATACGAGTTTAGATAGGTGTACATTCCAAAGGTGACTGTCACAGAACCCCAAAATTATTGTCCTCCCTCAAAATCTTATAGGGTATTTGACAATATTTTTTAAGCTCTAATACAATATATGGATTGTCCTGAACATTTTTCCTAAATTATCTTTCTTTCCCTTTATAGTAGTTTGAGGTAAGTCCTATCATTTTATAGACTAGAAAACTGAGGCACAGAGTGGTAATTACACATAATAAATATTTAGTTTTTGTTTTAATTACTTTCTCTAATTAAAATGTATCATCACATTTAAGTCAAATATTAGAAAGCATTATACAGTCTCAAAGAAATTAGAAAGCATTAGACCTCAAAGAGATTGCAAGTTTGGTTCTCGAATATCTCGATAAAGCAAGTATCTCGATAAAGCAAGTCAGAATTTCTTGCTGGTGAAGGATCTTTCCTTCAATTAATAAAAATGTATCACCTGTGAAGAATAATTAAGCAAAGCACTATAAAATGAGGTGTGCCTATATGTGGTTGTTCAGTGAAGAGGATCTAGAACCAGACCCAGGCAGGTTTGCACACAATTGTCATAGTTTCATGTTCTTTAGCAAGATAATTTGTTTTTATTCCTTTGTCTTTGAAATTCCACATCCTCTCTCTCAGCAATTCCTGCAGTCTCTCTCTACATTTAAAATGTATCTAGAATCACACTCCTTACCACATCTACCTGCTACTATTCTGAACAAAGCCAATACATTTTCTTGCCCGGATTCCTGCCTGGGGCCCCCATCAGTGTATTCTCAACCAAAGAGCCAGGGTAATCCTCATAGACTGTAGGTCAAATCAGGTCATTCCACTTCTCAGAACTCCCCAGTGGATTGTCGCATATCTGAAAATAACATCCAAAGACACTACATGCCTTTCTTCCCCTGTTATTTCCATAGCCGCATCTCTAATGACTTGGATTTTCTTATCCCACCATACCGATTAGTTCTTGCAATTTCCTCAAACAGAACCATTACAAGAACTAAGCACTTGCTGACGTAACACTCTGGACAACCCTTTTAATAGCTTTTTCATGTCCCTCTGATCTTCACTCAGACATCACTGTTTCAGAAGGTTTTTCCCTGGCCACCCCGTACAAAGCTACAGTCTTGCTTTCTCAACATTCATCACATTCTTTCTTGATTTATTGTTCTCTGTAACACACCGTCTAGTGCCCCATGTGAATTATTTTTTTGTCTCCTTCCAAGACAATATAGACTCTACCAGGTCAAGAATTTTAACTGCTTTGTGCATGACTGTTTCCCAGTGACTGAAACATTCGTTGAATAAAACTTTGAATGAAAAGTCAGGGAATGACACTATCTTTTTGTAGTCCAGGTAGTCTGTGCTTATTCTTTCTCTGTACCTGTCTCCTGAGGAATGACTTTCCCTAAAAAGAGGTGGGAGTGAAACTCAATGACCATAATGATATAGTAATGTTTATACTTATTAAGAAAGATCAATATAATTTAATAATTATCAAAGCCATTTTAGATATAATTTTAAATGACTTTTACCCCAATGTGTAATCTTAAAAAAAATAAAACTATGACTTTATGTTTCTGTACCGTACACACTACTGACTGCAATTTGCTTTAGAGTAACGTTTAATGTGATTAAACTGTGACTATCCAGGATCATGCTGCTGTACAACTTTTTCACCCAACTGCGAATCATAAGTCATCCCAAATTATTCAGTGGGTGCTCTCTCTATATAATGCTCCCAGTGACCCACTCTGCTAAGTGTTAAATAATTTGGCTTCTGTAAATACAGCCTTGAATTTTCTAATTTAAAGGCAAAATCAGACTTCATAATGTCTAAATGTCACCAACAACAGTAACTAACAGTTACATTAGCTTATTGAGAATTAGTTGATAAAAATTCAATTAGATTTTTAAATCATCATTGCAAATTACTGAACTCTATTACCAAGAAACATATTTTACATCACTAATGACCCATAGATATTGTAGAGGGAAAATTTTTTTAAGGGATGACCTCTAAGAGACCTACTTTTAGTTTGCTTGTTCAATGAAGAATCACTCATCTAATTAGCTTGCCTCATCTCTTTCTTGGATTATTCAGAGGAGCAGAGAGAAAGGCAGCTAAAAACTCTGGGAATCATCTCTGAGTCTAATAATACAATACAACATCTTTCATACAAAGTATATAATCTTAGTTATGTGGTTGAAATTAAATACTATAATAGAAGGGACAGGGATGTAAATGAACATGCATGAGGGACCCATGGATGGAGCCAAGGGGGGATTGGATTGAGGGTAGGAGGTGGGTGTGGATAGGGTGGGGGAAAGTGGTGGTGGGAAAATGGAGGCAACTGTATTTGAACATCAATAAAAAAAGTAAAAATAAAAAAATTATATTATGAGCTTACATTGTAATAAATGTAAAAATCTATGAAACAAAAAAATACTATAATATAAAGAGTTATATATTATAGAGGCATAATATTTTAGAAACTTAATACTGAATTTAGTTAAATTCCTTCCTTTATAAGAGCAGCCATTATAGGATAATTGATACTTTCTAAAGTATTTTCTAAAATTCCATTAACCCAAATTTCCATAATGGATATTGTTATTCAAGTTTCAGCCAGCATCTATTATCAGTGTGACCATTCATGTAGAAGCTACATAAAGTATGAGAGACATTAAATGTAGAACATTTTCCTAAGATCAATATATATATTTTAACTGGAGAAACCACTGAGGTAAATTTAACAATTTTCATATCTGCTGGAAAGCATATATAACTTCTGAAAAGCTTAACACATTCAACCACTTGCATTTTATAGACAGAAACATCTTCACATTTAAAAATTGACAAACTAAAAAAATGTTACAAATTGTATCTCCTCTTAACACAAGTTTCACACTTTATTTATTCTTCACTTCACACACCAGGTCCTCAGCAAGAAGCGCCGATCTAAGAAAAAAAAATGGTTCCTTGTCAAAAGTTCTTTCTTGAGAGAATTTTGATCTATGTACAATTCATTGTCAGTGAAAAACACATATATATCTTGAAACGCAAGAAAATACCATGTACCATTTCTTGGCTCTATAGCAAATCAATAGGAAGGTGCAGCTACTCAGGACAGCAGATCAAGCACACTGAAATCTCCACACTGCGCTGTCATGAATGAATTCTACGGAATGGCAATGCGCACTCTAAATTCCAAGCCTGTGTTTACGGATGGTTTTGTCATGCGTTCTCAAAGCCATGACTGGAGAGAAGAATGCCCAAAGAGATACTTTAATTTTGAGAATTATTTTTCTCTCTTCACCCATTAAACTACCTCTCAAGAAACCAGTAATTCACAAAGTGAAATTAAGCAAGGTGACTCAATTACGAAGCTTTATGTTCCAGTTCCTGTCCGTGCTTTAAAAAGGCATGTTAAAAATCGTTTTGCTCCTTAGTAGTCAGCAGGAGAACAACCAATTTACAGTGGAATTTCATGTTGTGGATCCATAGTCTTGTAACCTGGAGTTCCAGGGATCACTAACAGTTAAATCAGAGTGGTTATGATGAATTCCGAAATTTCATGACTGCATGAACAGAAACATTATCTCATGTGAGCAGCAAGTGTTTGAATTTGAGAGGTGCTAGAAAGAGAAAGCTACAATCAAATTAAAATATTTGTCCCTGAAGTACCTAGATGAAGCTTATGGGGACTACAGGTTTTCTTCAGCATATCATAATATCAACGATTAAGAAAAAGTACTAGAATTAATATTTTCTCCTGTATTATATATTTGAAACATTATATATTTGGAACATCTCTGGAGGGGTCATAAGAGGAGACAAGGACTTTCTGACACAGAACTTCAGGAGCCATAGGGGTATGGGTGGAGAAGGTGTGGAAAAGAATTAACCACACTGTTTTTACCACGACCTGGAATCAGTCGAGTCAAGAAACCTCACTCATACACATATACACATAAACACCAAAATTCACATTCTTCTCATGAAGGTCATTCCCAGTACAACTGATGGAAGACATGTTGTGTGTAGTTATTGTAAACAGACTGTTAGATAAAAAATGTAAAATGTTAAAAATTTTACTACTCCAGATTTTCCATATTTCATCATTTTCTGAAGAAAACTGTTAAGGAAAAAAAATTACCAAGTCCAGATTTATGTGATCTAAAAATGAACCAAAACTTTTTTCTACTTAAAAGTGTATTACTCAAATAATGGGAATACCTCACTAATTATTCATTCACATGTCTTTTAGGAAAGAGATAGTGTTGTTTCTATGTCTCGCAGGCTTTAAAAAAAAGCTAATACCTCAGAAGACAAGATTTAAAATCAGTACATGGCCAGAGGAAATCACGAACAAGGTGACTCTCACGTTCTCCTAGTGACCCCGTGTGTTTGGTCACCATCTCCTGCCGTCCCACCTGATTCTCAGGTACAACCTCTAAGGGGTCCATCATCATCACAAAACTCTGATCTCTTTTTTTTTTTTAAATCATGGGCAACATTTAATAGGGAAGAAATATTTTGTACTGCAAGCACCTGCTTATTTGGAATATACATTGTTGTCTTTCCCTAGAATTCTAATTTAGTGACATCAAAGGAACATCTCCCATTGAATCTAGAAAACTAACATAAATTCTTAGTAACATTTCTGTTATGGCAAATGTAATAATTAAATGGAGAACATAATTATGAAAAACCTATACTTGTAGAAATAAAAACATGTATAAAGCTAATGATGAAAGCTAATATTGATTGAGCACATACTAATACTACACTCTAGACAAAGTATTTCCATATATTTCCTAATTTACTCATGTTGGCCCCTGAGACAGATATCAATACTATTTAGACTTTTTTAAAAAGTCTAAAAATTATACCTGGCTCAAGATCCACACCTAACACTTGACCCCGTGGTTCTCTGATCACAACATTCCTGCTCCAAATCTTCAATTTTAGTATGACATACACTGCTTATAACACTTATAAATACACATTTAAAAATAATGGTATCAAAAAGAAAGAAAAATTATAACCCTTTGGTATGTTACGGAAAGTTTCCAGATATGTCAGGGCCTAAAAATGATTCTCTGCTGAGAATCTTGCCCAATGAATAAGAAATTCAGTACATGTCCCAAGACAAGAGAGTAATTCAATCATAAATGCAGGGGTAGAATGTGATGTAAAAATGTGTCAACCATTATAAATATTTAATAAAGAGAAGACCAGAAATTGATGAATATGTTAGTACAGGTAATTTCTAGAAAGGATTTCTATCAACACGGGAAGGAAAAATAAATAAATAAATACATACATACATATATACATACATAAAATAAAAAAAAAACATAATATGGGTACTGTATGTTAGTGGAATGAGTAAATAATTATGGCCAAATAAACATATATAAGTAAAATACATAATTAGTAATTATATTTCTATATTCCATACTATTAAAATAAGCAATATTTCCTAATTAATATTGACTAGAAAAAATGTTAAACAGTTCTGAGGAAAATTAATTAGGACATGGTTGAAAGAAAGCCCAAAGACATGAATTAAATTAAATATCTTTCTAACAGAGGATTTCCCACAAACTCATCACTTATAATTCTGTTCTTCATCATAAGTTAATTGTTACAGCAAGTAATGATATCGATATTTATTATTATATCATACGAAGACAAGAAAGTGCATAGGCCCCCAAACCTGTTCATTAAAAATATATAAATGAAATAATTTTATAGTAATCACCTAAAATTTTAACATCTTAGATATTCTCTCTCTCAATCTTTGCCCATATACAGAGATGGACAAAAGTAGGTTAAATTATCAGCCATCATTAGCTAAAAGATGAATCTTAGGTAAGGCTACAAAATAATAACAATAACAATTAAAAGAGGACAAATAATACAAATAATTTATATAATAATAAATAAGTAAACAATAATATGAGAATGAACTGTTTTGTGTATTCACAACTGTAGACCTACCTTTGCCCACCAACTAGATACATAATTTTACCATAACATAGATACCACTTATGTTTTTCTTTTTTGCATTACATGTTACATGCATTTTGTATATTTAGATGCATTTCCTCATAAATTCTATATTAAAGGCTATGAAATATTATATAAAGGTGTTGTACCAAATTCATTAAAACATTTCCCAATCAATGGACATTTCATAAGTAATGATGCAATGAATATAAGTTGCTCACCCTAAACCTCCAATATGTGGAGAACAAGCCTGCCTCTGTGTCACGTAATTTTTTTGCGGGGAGAGAGATTAGTGACAGCACGGTTTGCTTGCCCTCGATGCACTTGCACTGTTTGTTTCTTTGCTGTGTTAAAAAACAGTGTTGACATAACCATAATTTAGTGTAGAATTCGTGAAGATTTATTGTTAACCACACTGTAACTTCTGTCATGTTTTACAACACATTTAAACAACAAAAATTATGAGGAAAACATGCAATAATTTCTGATAGGATGTAATTGTAAATATTGACTACAAGTAGCATATATTTATCTGAAATGAAATGATTCAACTAGATTTTTTGAGTTTAGTACAAGTAGTAACTTTACAAGTCACAGGGAGTTATATGAAAATACTAAATGCCATTACTAAATTCCTGCTTACTTGTCAATGTTTTAAATTGGTTATCACCAACACTTACCACGGCCCTGCAAGGTAGGTGACACCCCTGTCATACATAACATATGAAGTTCAATACTCTCCCCAAATAATATAAGTAAATACATATTGGACATGAAGAAAAAACATTATTTACAGATGTTATAATTATCTGCATGGAATAATCCAAGAAGTTAACTGGAAAACTTTTAGAACTAATATGATAGTTTAATATGTTTGCCAGATATAAGATATATATATATATATATATATATATATATATATATACACACAAAAAAAAATCAATAGGTTTCCATTTCCAAAATAAAGAATAAAATCATATTCATATTAATACAAAAAGCTATAAACTTCCCAGCAAAGAACTTAATGAAAAATTCAAAAGACAAGTAAATGTATAAATTTTATTGAATGAATAGAAAATCTGAATCTATAGAACAAAATGTAATGTTATTTTTGTAAACATTTAAGCAATCCTCCTGTTAATCTATACATTTAATATAATTGCAATCAAGATGATAATTTGGTGGGGTGGTACTTTTTGGGGAAAAGGTAAAACTTAAGAACATAATGCTCTTATCAAACCAGAAAAACTGTACATGAAGAGCCATTAAATTCTTTGCATAGTGAAACATTGTGATACTGGTGCCAAAACAATTAGAATAAAGAAGCAAAATAGAGAATCTATCCAGAAAGGGATTTGTTTCTACATAGAATTAAACACATGATAAACATAGCATCTAAAATCAATGGGAAATGATGGAGTTTGCAGTAAATTGTGTTTTAAAACTGGATGTTGATGTCTGTTTGATACTCAGAGAGACCAAGTAACTAACCCAGGTAACAAGTTAGAAAATAAGTAGTAACTAGCTTTGAACTCTAAAGAACATACTTTAAACACTGCACATCACTATTTCTCAAAGTCTGCCTTAGATACCCTACACAAGTCCTCATTGAGAGAGAAGGTGCACGTTTTCAGATAAGTAAAGTGAATTCAGAATAGTTAAAAGACTGCCTCCAGGTTATCCTGATAGTGGTGGTGTTGATGATAGAACTACACCTTTAATTCATAGCTCATACAAATTCAAAATTTAATATTCTGCCTCATTTCTAAATTTGCCATAAAATGTGTTTCTAGATCTAATTTCCAGATTTCTCATTAATTCAATCAAACTACTTGATTTTTTTTAGCACTCCTATTAATACACATATTTACCTGTGATCTAGATAAAAATGTGTCTAATATTTAATATCTATAAAGCATTTGTCGAGGTGAATTCATAGATTCTGAGATGTGCCTTTCTCTATTTCAAAACATCTCATTTAGATCACTAAGGTATAAATATTTTTTTGTAATAGCTTCAACTTAACTGTTAAAACACATTATTTCTGAAAACATAAAGTCCATACAATATTTGTCAGGTACAGCTCTGAAGAAAACATAATAATGTGATAGAGTGAGTGCTTCTGGTGGGGATGGAAGAAGATTATGTTTCTTTGCTGTGTTAAAGAAACACAGATGGAAGAAATAGAAGATTCTCTATTTTTCACACAAGTATTAAGTGCTCCATGAATGGTTACTTAATCTAATTGAATGGAATTACACTATCATTTTTTTGTGAAGTAGATTTCAATATCACATTGAATCTTGTCATTCATAATAATGTGATAGAGTGAGTGCTTCTGGTGGGGATGGAAGAAGGAAGTTTTGGTTTAATAAGAATAATAAGGAAAGACCTTCTTGAGGAAATGTCCGTAGAGTATATTATAATGAGATTCAAGTGGTCATCCAGGACCTAAGGAAAAAGAGTTCAAGAAGAACCACAAAAATACAAATATAAAAGCCCGGGGTTTTACATGGAGTAAGCTTGTTCCACATTTGAAGGTAGAAAAAGAAAACTGGTGTAATAGCATCGGAAACTGGGGGTGGGGACATGTACTAGAATATGATGCTCTCAGACAGGGAGTCAAAGACTGGTACACTCAGTGCCCCGGAGGATATGACAACACATTTGCAACTCAAATAAAAACAAAAGAAAAGTCAAGGAGAATCTGTGAGAACCATGTTTAACAGTATAATGACAACACCATACCTAACTGTTCCAAAGGGAAAACGATATCCTAACATAGACAGGGTAGCTGAAAACCTAGCCAATCCTTCATTTTAAAGAAAAATAAAAGTTCAGCAGATGTAGGCTCCATGTACTCTACTAGTTTTTGTAAAATCTCATAATTTTAGTATTGGAATAAATATGATTTAAAGTTAGGTAAACTTGAAGTGCCAATAGTGAATGGAACTGATAAGTAATATCTAACCCACATGTCTCTCTTTAACATATTTGAAAAGTGTCCATTGGGAGTTAACAGGAAGAAATAGTTTGATTTTAATCGGGAAAGATGTCAATACAAAAGACAACTAATTGGTACCAAATATTTTAAAATATAAATGAATACCTCCACTTAAAGTATCTAGCTAATTCTTCTAAGTCCTTCTTGATCTAATCTTTCTCTCTAAAACACTGTGGCTTATTAAGCTAATGAAGAGTAATATTTACATTTCCTCAGTAATATTTTCAAAATGTTCTTCTGTCTTTCTATTATTTACTACACTTTACGCCAAGGAAAAGGTTTCCCATCAGCATTATTTTTTGGTTTCTTTAAAAGTAACATTTGGATATATTTGATTCAATTTATAAAGGAATAAACACATTAAGTACTATGATCTATGATAGAGATTTAAGAGTTATAAATGTAGTAAGAAAATGCATAAATAATTTAATGAGCATTCCAACAGTGAAGGGTGTCACTTACGTAGGACACTAAAAAACTAACTCTTCATAAAAGACATATAGATCTATTCAATAAGAGTGTGTGTGCATTTTACAAAGATTATGCTAGTTGAAAACACTGCTTTCTTCCATATTGATTTTCCAGTGCCTAAAACTTATAGGATGTCTTAATTACTTTCATTTATTTATCTGAGATTTTTCACACAAGTATTAAGTGCTCCATGAATGGTTACTTAATCTAATTGAATGGAATTACACTATCATTTTTTTGTGAAGTAGATTTCAATATCACATTGAATCTGGTATTAAGATGTCTTGTTCAGAAACTACTATAAAGGACACATGGACAAAACCAAGGGGAAGGGTGGAAGCAAGGGAGGGAGGTGGGTTTGAAGGAGGTGGGGGGAGGGGTGGGGAGAAAATACAAACTGTAATTGAACAACAGTAAAATAATTTAAATAAAATTTTTGAAAAAAGATGTCTTGTTTCAAACTCAAACCCAGTGCCTTAAGAAATAAGGCACTGAATTGTGACTGAATTCAGTCACTTGGTAACTGAATTATTCAAAGGATTCCATTATGAGAAGGTTCAATTCAAATATTGAACTCTAAGATAATTAGAGGATCCCTATGCTAATGTTATCATGATGTTCCAGTTTGCAGTCACACTTCTAAGGGATATTCACATGCAAAAAAATAGTAATGATTTTAATTCATGTGTCAAGTCTAAATTTTTGTTCCTGTTGTTCTGTGTCTTCAACAGAGTTGACTTCTAAAGGGGAACACTGGAAAAAATAAGCATGCAAACTCAGCATCAGGAAGTATTCCAAATAAATGCCAATATAATTTTACAAAGCAAAATATTTCTTGAAGACTGTTGAAAGATTTATTTTGACCTCACATTTGCTAATCATGCCAGATTTTACAGAATACCACCATTTGTTATCTGCAAAGCAAAAGTACAAATGAATAAACTGTATCCAGCCATGTGTATAATCCTCCCTCAGTTGATCTTTGGGGCATTGTACCATGGTGGGAGTGCGACTTTCTCTGCCTCTTCTATGTAACATAAAAAAGGTATTAACTTTCACTTAAAAAGAAATAATGAAAGAAAGAAAAAGCAGCTGCTGTTTGTACATCAACACCAGGCATGGAGATTCTATACTGCATCCTAGGAGAAACCAGGGAGCCAAAATAATGAGCTTAAAACCTAGGGAAAAAACAATCTGTGACTATGTTTCAATTATTCGAAGGCAGTTACTCAATAATCTCTTACATGATACAAGCATCTTTTCCTTTGTAAGATGTGCTACTTTGTCCACCCCAGAATTTTGTCTTTAATTGTTGTTAAGTTCTTTGTTCGAGATTTTATAGCTTCATCCTCTGGTACTTCCAGATTCTCTTTCTGTTGGGTTTTCTAGCATGTCTTCAGTTAGGTTACATTCAGTTTTCCACTTTGATATTTAGCCTCTGCCTCCATCTTTTCTCCCCACCTAATGCATATGCAGTCATTTATCTTTTCATAGTTCTATTCAGTCTAAGTTCTGATTTTGTGTGTGGATTTTTTGTCTTTTAAAAAGGAAGTGTGGCTTCTCTCATTTTCCCATAACTCATTAAAATATCCGAATTTCTTTTCCCAGTACTTATATCTTCTTTATTACTGAATAGTACAAAGCATCACCTTGAAAGAGATTTACTTACCAATTTGATGTATCTTAGCAATGTATTTCCAGTTTGTTCTGAAATCAGATGCATATTAACCAAGTAAAGCGTCACTAGAAGAATTGCTTTATTGCCAATAATAAGTATCAGCTGACTTCTGAAATTTCGATGGCAGGCATTTGATTACAAGTCATTTTGGCAATTTGTGATGAAAAAAATACCACAATTTCTATAATAAGTAAAGTTTTTGAAAGGAAAAGCTAATTAAGTCAAATGTGCATTTCTCCTAAAAGAATGAAGACTATATTTAATTATATACAGCTTTCCTCAGTGAGATGATAATTACAAATAGCACCCCAAGTTATAATTTCTATTGGATGTTTTCTGAACTGAATTTAATGGATTTCATATGGTTATTTTTATTATTGCTTTTATTTAATTATCATAATTTGCATTATTTACATTTGTATGATTATTTACCTAAGCTTTCCTGTAGACTCTATTCACAGTACATTAACTTTTACACTATTCATACTTCAATAACTTTTGACCCTCAAGAACAAAAGGTATCAAACTCTACTCAGTGATCCATGACCAACATGAAAAAATGGCATTCACGTGTATAAATATTCTCATACAGGTATAAAGACTGGATGAACACCCTCCCCACTATCACACATTTTGTAATTATAATTCATAATTATAATTGTTCATCTATAATATATGCATAATAGATGTTTACTATATATTTGGGATATATGTAGTTTTGCAAGTATATTATTCACTTCTTTTTTCTCCCAATCCATAAATCATTAGCAGAATGAGAATAAGTTATGGAAATAACCTTGCCTATATTCAAATTTATTTGAAAAGAAGTAAATCATTAAAAAAAATGGCACTTAACTATTCCTGGGTACAAATTACTTGGGACATACTTCAGAAGGGATCGTGATGTCTCGTGAGCCTAGGAATGGCTAACCCAGGGTTTCATTTCAAACCCATTAGAAGTCAGGGAGCCACAGTCATAATGATATAAATTCTAACAGTGGTGAGAGTCAGGCTACAGGAAGTCTTTGTGGTAGGCAGAATAACAACTCCCAGGGATAATGACTCCCAGATGATGCCCTAATCCCTGGGATTTGAGAATATGTTAAATTTACATGGCAAGGGGATTTAAATGCTTGAGATGTGCGATTATAATGGATTTACTGAGGCAGCCCAAGGTGATCAAAAGGGTATTTATAAGGGAAAGAGAAAGGCAGCAAGCTCAGTGTTAAAGATATAAGAAAGGAAGGAGATATAGAAGGGAGGGGATTGGGGGCCAAAGCTGGGAAATGTGGACAGCCAGGAGAAGAAGCTGGAAAAGACAAAATAGATTATTTTCAAGGGCCTCCAGAAGGCACTGATTTTGACCTGGTGAAACCCATTTTCGACTTCTGACTTCCAGAGTTCTGAGAAAACAAACCTGCGTTGTTTTAAACTACTAAGGGTAAGCATTTGTTATGGCAGCAGTAACAACAGTCTTTAGGTGGGGAAGGTACCTTAATATACGTTGAATATGTCTCTTCAAGCATCTGACTCCCTGCCTCATAAGAACTTAGTGGACAGTGACTTAATTACAGTCCTCATTCAGTGAGATAAGAGTATTTGCTTCGTATACATGGTGATTTAATTGTCCACTTCATGAAATCAGAACTATCCATTTGGTTTCATTCTTCCTGTTTTTCCCTACCTGCTACATAAAACAACTCAATGAAATCAAAGGTCCTTATGATTTTGATTAAATTTAGCTTTAAATCCTAGCTCTAGAAATCATTTGTCTTGCTCTGAATATATGCCCCTCGGAGACCTAGTCTACCTCCCTGATAAGTAGCAACCCTGGGGGCAGCAGAGGACAGTAGCCTGGAACTGACTCAGATCACAAAGTCCAGTCATCGGACAGGCTAAAGATAACATCTCAGGTTGTGTTTCATCTTCTGAGCCCTAAGGTGGAATGATCTTTCCCATGAAACTAAGAACACTGGAACAGTTCTCAGAACTGTCCTCAAGACGGGAAGTGGGTTATTCGCTTACATCACCTCCAACCAGACAGCTCCCAGCGCCACCCTGAACCATAACCCACAGTATCTTGTGATTTTTGCCCTATATAGTCTAAAACCTACAGGCCATTGTGGAATTTGGACTTTTGAGCATTAGCTTCTCATTCTTTTGGATGGTGCCAATTACAATAAAATAGCTAATCTTTCTCCACTGCAATTTTCAGTGTCTAGTGTTGGCTCTGCTAGTGCTGGATAGACATACTTTTTCCATGTGATAACATTAATGAATGAGAATGCATGAAAATTTGGGCAAATTAGAAGAGAAAGTGAAAAGTAAAGAATATAAATGAATGATATTATTTGCTTTAAGAATAAACTAATTAGTACTGGTTACATTAATTTTATTTAGCAACTTTAACTTAAGTATATACATTTCCATAGTGATTATTACTTCTTTTCTTATTTTATTTTAATTGTTGTTCAAGTACAGTTTTCTGTCTTTTACTCCCATCCCAGCCCACCCCCCAGCCCTCCCCACCTCCTTCCCATTTCCACTCCCCCCTAGTTTTTTTCCACGTCTTTCATACTTGTTCCTATTGATTATCACTTCTATAGAAAACTATATTTATTTAATGAAAATGACTATTTCTAATGTTTCTGGTAAAGATTAATCTCCTAGCTCCATTCTTCCATTTTAAAAAGTATGGATTCTTCTAATTTTGCTCTACATTATGAATTCTTAGTTTTATAATCATTCCACTGAAATGTAATGCAATATAGCACAAAAAGTAAACACTCTCTTTCCAGTTAGTAAGATATATAACATACTTTTATGTTCAAAACATATCACTTTATATTCCTGTTATAGTTCTACCCAGAAATCCTTCAGTTAAGAGACACATTTTAAAAAGAGAAAAGGTGGTTATACAAAATGTAATATACTGGCTGTACGTCATTCCTGCCATAAAGTGTATTTCTTAATAAACAAACCTGCCCTTTACTTATGTGTTAAAGGAACCAACTGAAGGGAACTGTGCTGCTACTTCACCTCCAACAGGGTTGAAACAAGGATCCTTCCCAGGTGATACCAGATAAACACGCGGAAGACACAAAACACATTGAAATGCTGAGGGAATATGGCTATCCTGAGGCCATTTTCACTACAGATTAGCAGAAAGCCAGATGCAGTTGAGTATTTAATATTATATCATGTTACACTTAATATTCATGTCTAAAATATGTTAAGAAACAGAAGGGCATGGCAGTTTCCCTATAACCTATGTCACCAATATGTTAAGCAAAAGGAAGTTATTGTTTTGATAAAACCACTTAACACATTAAGTTTGTAAATAAATCAACAAATATTAATCAGAGTGATTATGATATCCTAGGCACTCTAAAGCACAGTAGAAACTTGAAAATGAGGAACGATTTAAATAAAAGTGAGTAAGAGAAGGAGCCGGCCTTGTTTTATAGTCCAGTTGTTGGGAAGGCTATGCATGCCAGCACAATTGTTGAGGACTATGCTACACATTTTGTGCAAGAATAACCCCCTAATGTTCTGCAATAAAGTTGAAAACCGTTTAAAAAGCAAGTGGATTGTTGAACTATGTTTACAAAAGAATAGTATAAAAAAGTGTTTCTAACTCTGTCTCCTAATGTTGAGAAAGCATCAACTGCTTGTTTAGACTCTATGATATTAAATAGAATTAAGAAATTTAAAATATATCTCAGTGGAAAAGACTGAATTGATATAAACATGGCCTAGTCCTATGTAAGGTCCTTCTTATCTTTTTAGCTAATTCCACCCATCATCACATTTTTGATGCAGAACTAAGAAGATTACATAGTGATAAGTATACTAGGGATTAAAGCACAGCAGTTATGTTCTTTTCTTTTTATTAGTTCATTAGTTAATAAATTTTAACAGTATTAAAATTAACCCACACTCAGTTTATCCCTCATAGTTATATTTTTAATAACCCAATTGTACTATATAAAAAGCTAAAACTAGAAAACACACAGTTAAGAAACATCACCAGCTTCACTAAAAATCATTAACTCCAGCATCTGAAGCAGTGTACCAACATTTCCCAACGGTTAGGTACAGCTGAACTTCA
This sequence comes from Tonatia bakeri, assembly GCA_004024845.1. NCBI lineage: Eukaryota > Metazoa > Chordata > Mammalia > Chiroptera > Phyllostomidae > Tonatia > Tonatia bakeri. The sequence continues at coordinate 556,120 of PVIA01000068.1, forward strand.
ACAACGCAGTAAAATACTATACTTCACACTTGACCATACATTCCTCTCATTTCTGCCTAGTTGCTACAGGGCACGGCTATTCATATCCACAAAGCCTATTGGATTTACATGCGAGGGGAGAATGGGTTGAAATGAAGGTTGTATCACAAGAGAAGGCGTGAAGCACAATAGAACAGCACAAGGGAATGATTGTCTGAGGCACCTCTCACGTACATTGCATGGGTTGGGAGTGTCCAGTTCCTTTTCAGATATTTATCAGGGGCAGTTAACTATCATTCTTTTTGTTGCAGAAAATAAATGGATAGGGGTGGGGCAAGATGTCATGAGTAGGGCAGAAAGTTATGTGTGGAATGAAGGGGGAGGATGATGGGAGGGAATAATTTACCAAGGTTCTTTAAATCATGCAAGCTAATGACCTTGCACATTTTATTCACACGCACCCTTTGCAATCTCCACAGAGACTTAAACACTTGTGACGATGTCAGAGTCTTCTGAACAGATTAAAGTACAATGCCTTTTGAACTCAAAGTTTAAACTTGTCAAAATAAAATGTAAATCTTTTGATACCTTTGTAGAGGGATGGGGGGAGAGATATTTGTGCCTGTAATTTTTGGTTTTAAAATTACATGTTTTATAAATACATGTTTATAAAACCAACACATATATCCAAATGCGTAAGTAAATATAAGCAAGAAACAGAATACATTTAGCTCCTGACCAACATATAAGTCAGTGACATTTAATAACAGCTCAGAACATCTTTATCTCAATATGAAGAAGGATATTGGAGACTACTTAGAATGTATTATCCTTGTAATACACTCAGAACTGTATATTTACATATAAATTTTAGTGTGTTTATATACACCAATGCCTATCGATGAAGTTTAGAACCAACATTTGAAACTGCACCTTAGGATATAAATTCACTCTAAGTTTACAAATATTTGAGCAATTAATTTCTTTCAGTAAGACAGGTCCACATGCTAGAAATATTAAAATAATTGAAGGAAATTAAAGATTACTTTTAAAACTGAAATATTCAGGACAAATCACAACTATTTGTATACAAGAAAATATAAAAGGTAGCATTACTAACCTTGCCCTCAACACTACACAATTTGTAAGCAAAAATTTTAATTCTTTACCACACTTAGTTTATTGGAACAAACTCATATTATAAAATGAGATAAGACTGTTCAAATTCTATCTCTGATATTTCCTAGTTATGCAACCTAGGGCACATCACTTAACATGTCAGAGCTAAGTAATTTCAGCTATAAATAAATAAATAAATAAATAAACCCAAGAATAATATTTACCTACCTAGAGCATTGCATGAGGATGATGTAACTGCATAAAATGTTATATGATGATAAAAGTATCAAGCATATAAATATGTAACTGTTAGTACTCACATCTTCTCCTCACCCCATTCTCCTGCACACTCTAACTCTGGAAGTCCATTTTGAAGAGGGACCTCTGCTAATTTCCCATTCGAGGTCTTTGAGGTCTGTGCAAAGGACTGTAGAAGATAAACAACCTCCTTCTGCCTTCAATAATTGAGCTATTTTGAAAATGCACAGAGGGCTGTACCTATTAATTGTACTTACATTAGAGCAAGCAAAAGAATTTCCCAAAGCAGGTAACGTGATTGCTTATTAAGCTCAGTGTGTTTTGTTTTGTTTTTAAATGGGGTTCATATTTTCTTATATTTTGTTGATATCCACCAAACTTTGATATTAGTCTGTTTTATTTTTGTGAGATTTGTGATAAGTAATTTGTCATTTCTTCATATAATAAACAATTTATACTTTCTATTGTTCCATAAGATTATTGTATCAGAGCTTTTTGTTATTGCTATTATTTTAAAATTTAAAAATATTTTTACCTAGCTTTCAAAGAAATGTATTTGAGCACTGCAGAAAAAATTAGGATTGAGAATATAAAAGGTGTAGTTGACTTTATTCATGTTTAGAATATTTAAACCTAATTTTGTCAATCTTTTAAATATTTGACACAGAACAGAGCACGCAAGTATTTTCTGCCTACTGCCCAAAATCACTGAGTACATCACAAAATTGCAAAACTTTTATACATCAACATATACAATATTGTATTTCTTAACTTCTATAACTTACCATGGTGGGGCACTAAAAAGATAACAATTTGTCTTCCTTTTCACTGAGAAGACAGACGGATTTAGGATGATTTTTCTTTCATACAACCCAAAACATGCTGTCAAATTGAAAGATTCATTGACTGCTTAGCATGAAAATGCCAATTTGAAAAGCTAGCTAATATCTGAGAGTCCCTGCCACACTGATACATTTCAGAAAAGAATATTTATGCATAAATCCCACACATTTTTAGAACCTGTATAAGAATATGAAAACTTTTGAATTATGAGCTCCTGTAGAAAGGTGAAAATTGATTCGGCAATAAATAATATTTTAATCTATTTCAAAAATAGCTTAAAAGATTCCCATGAGCCTATTATGAGAACTGTTCATTAATCTAAAATTTTAACTTCTAGTAGCTATAACCACAATCTATTAACTTCACATTTCTTCCAGCCCTAGCTGCTGGACCAAATCAGCAAACAGGAGCAATGTAGTTAGTATTGTGCAAGAACACACTAACAAACAGTGTAAACTTAGTCATTACCCAGACTTATTTAGTGAAAAGTCAGTCATTTTCACTTTCTTGGTTTGTCTTCATGTCAACAAAGCAAAGCAGTTGGACTCCATTTCTGTTCAGATCTACTTTGAGTCTACGATTCCCTGAATTTTTCTTCTCTTTCTTGTTTTTTTGTAATATAAAACATCAGGAAAAATGACTATCATATTGGAACTCATTTTACAGGAGAATAATATGTGCCATACATTTTAAAACAGAATGCAAAGTGTCAATATTAAGACACTAAGAAATAATAATAATTAGCATGGCAAATCTGGTCCAAGCTATAACAGATTCTTGATCCTCCCTCATTTGCCAGTTAAACATTACTTAATGGATCTCGCTTTTCTATTTGACATCAAGGACCTCAGTATATTTCTCCATTCATGAAAAACTAAGAACACTAGTTTAGATGATGTTATTTTCTCATTCTTCTTCCACCCTTCTGACAATCTGATCACTTTCAAAAGATTGTTGCCCAACCCCAGGTGTGTTTCCCTCAATATTCTGCTTCAAGCACACATTATGCGTCTTTCCAACCCTCACTAAGAGGTTTCATGTGTTCACTTGGTTTTAATTATCAACTAATATCTTGATGATTCCCACATCTTTATCTCAGGCTCTGAGCCTTCCCCTAAACTACAGTCACATGCCTAGCTATTTACCAACATGAATTATCAAACAACTCAAACTCAGCCTAAAAAATGTGTTATCACCCTCCTAATCCTAGCTTTACTCCCATTTTCTCAATCTCTGTAGAAGGCAAGGTCTCGCCCTGAGAACCGTAACAGACATTTCTGCAGTGATGAAATACCCTGCATCCGCCACGCCCAGCAAGGTAGTGACTAGACACAGGGTTGCTGAGCATGTGAAACGCAGTGAACAAAGAGCTGAATGAGGAGCTGAATACTTGATTTGGGCATTCTAAACTTCTTAGCCACTAAAACAGTGTTTGGGGTTGTACTAAATTCCTGCTGATTTCCATTACCAAAGATGGGAGAGAAGGAGAAAAGATTGTGGATAAAACATAAACCACAGAAATGAGAAAATTCTAAACCACAGATGCACCTTCAATTTATTTTTTATTGAATTGCATAGAAAAACGAATGAAGTGTTAATTTTAGAAAATGTAGTTACAAAGCAATAGAGAATACCAGTGTCTAACTTCTCCCTTAAGAATAAAATAAGTATTAAAGCAACATGTTGTTAAAAATATCATACATTCATTTGTTTACTTGACAAATATTTATCAAGCACTTGCTAGGTTCATGGCACCTTGCTAGGTGCTGGGTATTCTGCAAATAAATAAATAAATAAACAAACACCATCTCTACTAGGGGTGTCAAATTCATTTTCACCCGAGGGCCGCACCAGCCTCCTGGTCACCTTCAAAGGGCCAAATGTAATTTTAGGACTGTATAAATGTAACTACTCCCTAACAGTTAAGCGAGAGCTCAGTGCTGCCACTGGGTAGAAACAAGTGCTGGGTAGATAAAACAAGGTCAAGGGCCCCCACAGGCTTTGTATTTGCCACCTGTGAGTCTATACTCTCAAATATCTTTAATACAGTGGTTTCTCTACCAAGCTGCCTTTCTTTCTTGGTTTAAAAATTCAAATGTATTTCACACTTGAAGGAGAAGTAGGGAAAATGAATCAGGGAAAAACAAACACAAATATTTCTCTCCTGGGGAAATAGTGCTTTCAAGTAAACTGCAGCACACCTTTATTTAAAGCAGCACTTTGTTTTTATTAAATCTAATGTTTTTTTTTGTTACTGAAACCTTTTGGAATGAAAGAAAATGTAATTTCAAGAAACAGCTTCAAAAGATTTTTTCTAACTACTTGACAGAAGATGAAATTGGTGTAAATAACAGCAATAAAATATACATTAACAACAACCTATGTAGATATACTTTTAGTTTTATAATCACTACAGCAAAACTATATGACAGTTGTCAGAAAATATGGCATGCCTTAAGTAAGTGCAATATTTTTGGAGTACAAATACTGATGGAATAATAGGATAAGTGACAGGTAGAAGTACAAATGTATAAGAGCTGATTAATTATCACAGAATTGTACTCTCAACTGATTATTATTCTTAAGTATAAAAAAGATTGAGTATGCTGTTTATAAATACCACAGTGTTTCTTTCATTAGTTATCTTCCCTTCAAAAAAATTACTAGGTTGATTATTGTGAAGGTTAAGAAACAAATACTCTGCTAGAAGTATTCAAATACAGAAATAACTCACAACTAAATAACAAAAAAGAATACAGTTATTTACACTTAAATATATACAATTTTACAGGGTTTTTAAGGACAATAAACATATTTTAGTTTATTTCTTTATATGTGTGTATGTATATATTTCTCTCTATATCCACAAAGTTTTTAAAAACTCATTGGCAGTGTGTTCTATAATGTGCTATAAAGAAGAAATTATAAACTGCAGTTTTCCTATTATATAGAAAAAGTTTATTATAATGGCATTTATTTACTAAATCTAAATATGAGATATTCTAATATGCGTAAGTTAGGGTTTTATTGTAACCATGCCTGGAAGTCTGCATCATTCATTCACCACAATATTCACTCCCTTATTGGCCCACCAGTGTAAATGTCACAGAAATGTATAATAATCTTCATCCTACCAACTTGAAGGTAGGGTACCTCAGAATACCCTAGTTATCTTTAATGACCCATCACAGAGTAAATGTTTTTAAATGTGTATGTAAATAACTCCTGAAATTAATTAAAGACTAATTTTAAAAACTAATTAGCTAATTAGTTTTTTGGTTCCAACTATATCAAAATGTATGTTAAAGCCTTAAACCATGAATAATCCAAATAAAATCATTAAGGACTTTAGAGTCCTCCCATTACATTCCATTTCTGTGCTCTCCACATGACTGTTTCCTAGCTCATCACCTCACCCATGCAAGTCCCTGCACTGGCCTTCCGGTCATTTCAACTCCTCCCTTCTGGACTGCCCCACGTTTGGCTAAATCTTTGTGACGTTACCACACTGAGTATCCTACAGAAGTGAACACCCCAAGCTAGACACCAAGGCGATGATGAGTTTTATTTCATTTTAATAGCTTTCTTCATGATTGCCTTTGATAGCCCCATAATTAGTGTCATTAAATTGCAACCTGTCAGCCTATTGGCATAATATGATTTGTCTCTAAATCTTTTATTTTCAAGACCCACATTAAAATGCATCCAACTTTTTTCAATCAACTAAGACTATTTTCCCTTGAATGGCTTTTTCTTTGCCTAGAAGTATTTGAGATGACGACAGTCTTGATCCTGAAGATGATTTGAAAAATAGGATGCTGGCAATATCTATCTCCCTACAGCATTCCAGGAATACTACTGTATTATTTTTTTTTTACAATTCTGATGTGGTGACATAATTTCTTGTAATATTTAAAGTATTTGCAACATAATTAACATCTATTTTATGTCATAAAGTAACAGGAATCAGCAATTGTTCTTCTTGCCATGGATTCTAAAGCACTTTTCACAGTTTATTTCACCAAATTTATGAATGCCTACTATGTTTTATGTACACTGCCATGTGCTGAGCATATGGATAAAACAGAAATAAACATTCAGAAAGCAAATAAGCATGAATAAAGGAGAAAAATCTCAACAAAAACTGTAAAACTAAAATAGGTTTTCAAAGTACCATACGAAGTTAGCTAAGGGACTAATTCATTTACTTCAGGGAGTAGGGAATCAGGAAAAACTAATGACAAGCGTTTTATTTCTAGTTGGGCTTTGGGATTTATGTAAGAATCGATAAGAAACATCTGGTGAAGTAAAGTGGAGCAAGAGGAAGAGCAAAGAGGGTACACAGACAAGTAAGTGCATCATTTCTTAAAGAAAACTGAGAAATCCAGTGTGGTAACAACAAAGGCTGATGTAGGTATGGAGGAAAAGGAATTGTGAAAAGCAGAATGCAGACTGCTGTGGAGAAAGGACCCGTAGGTCATGCCTAGAGGTTTGGAACTTATTGTTCTGTCAGCAGTGGAAGCTTTGGTGCAAGAGTCCATACTCAGGTCTGTGTTGGGAAAGTTCACTCATAAGCAGTGCCAAATAGGTATAGGGGCTAGGGGTTGGAGGGACCAACTGCAAGACAATTGGCTGCTGTAACAGTTCCAGATGGAAACCAAAATTTAGGCAGTGCAACTTAAGAAGGAAAGAAAAAGCTGAGCAGAAGAGGAAAAAGTCTGGGAAACAAAACTTAAAAGCCGGAGACGTGGTAAAACATAAGACCCCAATACCGACAACGTAAGAGGTACAAACTAATTATTTTGTTTGCGTCCCCAGCCATTTTCACCCAACGAATGACTCATTTCAATTAGTGACAATTCATGATGCAGTTCAAGCAGTGATGATGGGTCCCTGTTTCATATTGTGGAACTACCATACCACCAATGATACATGCGAGGACATTGAGAATTTTTAAATTTAAGCTTAATCACCATGTCTAAATATTAAATATAGAGAAATAAGAAATAAGTAGAAAGGTAATAACTAAATGACGTTCAAACCTTCCCCGAGGTAGAACAATTCCCCACTCGCTCCTACGGAATGATACATTCTGTACACAGTGCTTGTCTACCAGCAGTCAGCACCTCTGGAGGCGGATTACAGAAATGGCCTCCCCTGATTAACTGGTTGGAGTGAGTCAGCAAGGATTAGTTTTGCATGGGAGGGTATCAGTAATCCTAGGAAGTCTCGAAATAATGACTCTGCTTATCTTGCGATCCAATCATCTTACCGAAGAGTTATTGAGATGTTTAATTATTACTTTGAAATTAAGTAGGCAATTTTGTTCTACTTTTATTCACGATTATGTTACATTTTTAAGTAGTTTTCACAATTAATATTGGTATATTTCTTATCTAAGTAGATTTATTTCTTATATGAAACCTCTCTTTCTCTCTTCTTATGGACGAGTGAATATTTCCAAGGCAAGTTCCATCCCAGTAGAATTATTTTGCAGTTACTTCCAGATTTTTTCTTGTTGTTCTTCACATTTGTAAACAAGTACAAGATATTTTTTCATAGCATTTGTGAGATTAATACTTCCACATTTCAACATAGACATATCAGGTTAGCAGCCTGAGGATCAATGGGGGGATAATTTCTTATATTCATTTTCACACTTCAAGGCTCACAGTTTTAAAGTTCTAATTCTAAAAGCATCAACTCCTGCTGAGTGGTAATTCACTCTGACATAGCTAGAAGTACCTCACATATTTCAGGCAACTATGTCAGTTTCCTAGAAGAAAGTTTTGAGTCCATCTGCCTAAAATATTTTTTTAGTTACCACCAGAATTTTAAATGTTTCTTTCCTCACAAAATCACAGGTGGTCAATAACAATGTTTGCAAACAGCAATGTTTTACACATAGTAGGCACTGGACCTAGAGAGGATTATGCTAAGTGAAATAAGCCAAACCGTGAAAGACAAATACAATGATCTCATTCATATGTAGAATCTAATGAACAAAATAAATTGACAAATAAAATAGAAAAAGAGGAATGGATACCTGGAACAGGCTGACAGCTGTGAGAAAGGAGAGAGGAGGGAAGGACTGGATGAAAGAAGGTACAGGGATTCGCCAAAGAACATACATGCATAACCCACGGACACAGATGACGGTGTGGGGATGGCCAGAGCAAAGGGGGGGCTGGTGAGGGCTGTGTGGAGGTGGGCAGAGGGGCAGAAGAGGACATCTGCAATAGTGTGAACAATAAAAATAAAGTTAAAAATGTTTGTCTAAATTGATCATTTTAAAAATCACTAGTGTATTACAATCTATTTAGAAGGGAAATGTAAGAAAAAAAACTTAGAAAGGAACATTTAAACTATCGCAACTGGGAAATCAGCAGACTATTTGAAATAATGTTAGAATGACAGTCAAGCTAGGTTCTTACATAGTTCTCTCACCATCTTGCTCTATGATACTATAAAAGCCACATGATCAAAATGAGCATCACTGTGAAGCAGATAGTATTAACAGTGTTGAAGAATGAGCACAGGGAGTCCAGAAAATAAGACGCTTTGGTTTGCAACCAAGCATTTATATTCGCCCTTCTGGGTTCCCTTCCTCATTTTAAAATGAGAGTTGAAATAAATGGCCTCCTAGTTCCTCACTAGAACATTATAATTTCATGAAGGGGACAATAAGTAATTGCATGATTAAAATTGCTGAAGTTTACCATTTTATCATATGTGAAAAGTTCCTAAGTTTGGTTTTATTTGAAATTTGCCGGTTAGGCAAATATGAATAAACAAATGGGAACACAAACAGCAATAGTCACAGGATACCTGTGTGTTGAATAAATAAATAAGTAACTGAATGAGTGAGGAAGCAAAAATAGTTTTACTATAATAAGTAATATTTTATATCTATTATTTGCAATGTGTCTTCCTGCAAATTATGCACGTACCCATTTCATCTTATAAAGAATCCTTTGAAAAACTTAGTAAGTAACTTACTCCGAATCACCAAGACATACAAAAGGTGCTTCAAAGCCAAGCATCTGGAATCATCAGAGTAGGTCTGATACTTACTATGAATATTTCTCCACTTTCTGTTTTCCTGCTTCTCCAGGTTTCATGGACTTCCTAATCAATACCCTTCTGTGCTTTTCACCAATTGCACTTTTATTACTATCCTCTGACTATTCAAAATATGCATACACATCTTTTGATCACTCTCTTTTTCCCTGACACATTCTCTTTTCCAGCTTAGTTTGCTACAAACTTTTTTTAAATTTTATATTTCACTTAAAACTGATATAATAGTGTTAAATTTTAACATAAAATGGAGGCCAGGCTTGATAATTTCCTGAATAGACAAAACCATTCCAGTCATATAAGAAACAAAACTAAATCTAGCTTATTTCATGAACATAAGTGAAACAGGTTATTTCTTGTAAACACCTCTGACAATCATAAAAGAAACTTGCCATCTTCCTAAAAATGGTGTGAGATAATGACTTTTAACCAGCCTCCTCACCATCTGGAAACCCCCCATTGTACTAACCAATTGTAAAGTTTAACAACTTCCTCATTTTCACTTGGTAAGCTATCCTGTAAATTCATGCCCCTGAGCTGCATATCATTTTTTGGTTTTGAAAGCTCAGGTTTTGTGAACTGTTCTTGTATGCACAATACACTCCTATGAAGAATGATATATTGATTTGGTGGTTTTAATTTTGCTATTTCTGGGTTTTTGACAATAGCTAATAATCTCAGTACTATACCTAACCAATAGCCCCCCAAAAAAGATAACCATACATTTTAAGTAAAATTTGAACCAGAGCCACCAATGTCTACAGGCTCTGGAAGTATTTAAAGCACTCTAAAAGTTCTCAAAAGCCTTTATTCTGTTTTAAAGAAAACCTATTTTATAATAATATTCAACAACTACCATCCCATTTTACGAGTATAAAAATATGATTACAATTTCAACAATAATAATTTCCTTTTATTATTTGAAACTATACTATTTTATGTGCACTAGATATAGATTTTTTAGGGCTGGACTCAAAACTAACAGTTTCATAGGGACTTCTAGACATTCAAGATAATTTAAAATTCAATTTAACCATTTGAACGTGACAGATTTCCTTTATAACTTACCTGCCATATTATCATTTTTTAAAAAAATATTCAATGATACAGTTGTTTCTTCAGAAAATAATTATTTTCTATTATATCAGTAGGCCAATGTTGATTTTTAGATTGTTGTAAGGATTAATCAAATCCATTTTTCTAAAGTTTTAACTCTTTTAATATTTAATCTAAAGAAAGATGAATCAAAAGAAGCCAAACACCCAAGAAATAGATTTTTCTGTATATTATTTAACTTACTAAGGAAGTACTTCTTAAAATCTACATACAATACAATTATGACAGTTTTCAACTAATAAACATCTCAATAAGTATTCTAATTACTACGAATAGGACCATCTTATTATTTGTAGATGTTGCATTAAATAACGTTTTGAATGTTTAGGATCAGAAATACCCCAGTTTTTCTCCAAAAATGAAACCATTACATGATTTCCACATTTCCATATCTCTTAGGATAACATGGTTTCAGAGAATTAATCACTTGGAAACACTTGGGGATAAAATTAAATGAAGTTATAGTTTTATACTGATTGTACATTTCCTTTCATCAAGTTTCCCCCAAAGATATAATATCTGCCACATATATGAACATTACTGCTACTGTGGAACTGTGATTGCAACTTCAGAGCAATGTGACGGGAACTTATTAGTTGCAGTTCTGAAAGGTGCTAATACGGCTTGGGTTCCAAATGTACTTAGCACTATAAAAAGCTTTTCAGATTTTCATTTCCTGGGTTACTGTTTTCGAAAGACAATCACTGCACAAGTAAATCTCTTGCAGCTATTGATTACGTATTAAGGGTGTTTATGTTTTGGGAGGGTAAGACCTCAAATTTGAGACCAATGTATTGATTTGTGTATTTGTGTTTTTAACAATATACATACATTTCAGATTCTCAACACCTTTAGTAATCTAGTCTCACCATACATTTTCAACCTTTCTTTCTCAACCTTTTCATCCTGCAAGAGGCAAGGGGCACGGCTTTTGGGACATTCAGTGCTTATCCTGTTTCTAATATATTCACTAAGCTCTTCTTTTGGAAAGAACACTAGGTTTCTTTAGCTCTACTTATTGATAAAGCCAAACTAAACTTTTCAAAATTTTCATGAGACTGTAGCTTATATTGACCCTGACATTCTCTGAAATTCAATTGCACATGTAGTCTACAATATCACACAAGTTCACAATAGGTCATTCTTTTGTTTGTTCATTTTAGGCCTGTTCATTATACCTCTACAAGTAGGATGTAAATTTCTTGCGAAGAGAGGTCAAGTCTATTATTTTGTGATTTGTTGTTACCCACTCCAGATCAAGATATAACCAGCAGTAAGACCTTATACTGTTCCAAAGAATGCAAGGATACTTTTCTGACAGCACACTGAGCTAGGGAATAGTACCAGCTTCTCTGTGTTTTACCCAGTCACAACTCCACTATCATCAGCTCTAGCATGGAACAGTGTCTGCCTTATTTAGGGAACCTATTTTCTACTTACTCCAACCAAATACTTTAAGCAGGGCTGCCTATCATAGTACCAACTTCTCCTAGCTACACAGTTTTACAAATAACGAGACCTAAGCCAATCAGAAACATTCCCTGAGGAATTTCCTACTGGAATTAAGGAGAGGATTTGATTCTCTATGAATGGCAAAGTTTAAAATATGGGGCTGGAAGATGCTGGCAGTTTGTTTCCACTCTGTAAAATTGATCTGGGTGAGCTACACTAACAAGGATGAGAAAAATAGACAGGAGAAAACCAGGGAGGGGGATTCCTAGAACTGATACAATAATCTCTGAGGTTGATATATGTCCTTACTTTTCCAGAAGATGGGTAAATGGAACCCTTTATGGACATACAAGGTCTACCTGGAAAAAGTCCAGCCATTATTAATACAATGAGAACAATTTGTGTGATATTGATGTCACCTGGCAGCCAAGAAGAGTGGACTGGAATGCACATGTGTGAACAATGATGGCTTCACTGTACTAGTCTCTGGGGGTGTTAGATTCTATTGAATGAGCATGTATACTGTGTGCCCATCACATTTGAAATGAATGAGCAAGTAGAGCAACGAATCTGCATCAAATTCTGCATTAAGTCTGAACATTCTTCCTATCTGGATGATTAAGAAGGCTGTAGTAATGGACAACTGGCGATCGGCAGCTTCATCATGACAACGTGCCCACTCATGCATCACATCTTGTGCAGAGTTTGCCAATGAAACTTCAAATCACCCAGGCGACTCAGCCCCCTACAGTGTAGATTTGATTTTCCTGTGACTTCTGGCTTTTCCCAAAACTAAAATCACCTTTGAAAGGGAAGAGATTTCAGACCATCAATGGGATTCAGGAAAATACTACAGGGGTGCTCATAGCAGTTGGGAGAACTGTGTGAGGGCCCAACATGCCTACTTTAAACAGGACTGAGGCATCATTGTCCTATGTACAATGTTTCTTATATCTTGTGTCTTCTTCAATAAATGTCTCTGTTTTTAACATTGTGTGGCTGGATACTTTCTGGACAAATCTCATATATCCAAAGGTTCAGAACACAGGGAAAGGAGTATGTATTGTTTCAATGTCTTTGCTTCTGGGTATGGACATGTTGTAAATTTAGCTCAAGGAACAGAAATCATTTCTGTAAACAAGAAGTAGATGCAAATAAAAGCTGTTCTTTAAAATGTAAATGATGTTACTATTTATAAGTAAAATAGCAATGAGATTATCACCTTTAGCTTTTTCTACAAGTAATACAGATACTTCATAGAACGTAGAAATATGAGAAAAACGCTACACTTGGCCTAGACCCAGAATAGCATCAACATTCACGGGAATGTCAGGTGTGGTTAGAAAAACTCAGACGCGAGAGAGAATGAGAGCAGGTCACCTCCTGTCTCACGTTTTGGCCAGAGACACATTTCACAGAGACAAGGCAGTCGAGCGGGGCCTATTCATCTCTCGTATTCGCCCTCCTACTTGGGGGAGAACTGGTGCCTTATTCATTTCTAAAACTTGAGAAATTTCCCAAGTAGTTTTAAGAAGTGCCCTTTTTTTAATATCTAAACCCTCATCTCAGAAAAACAACTATAAGCAAAGTAAAAATAAACATTAGAAAGAAATACTTGTAACACAAATAACAAAAGGCTAATATCTTAATGTAAGGGTTAATATAACAATATTCTTATTTAAGAAACAATATCAGTTCAGTCTATGTTTATTAACACAAAATTCTAAAAAGGAGATCCTTTCAGAATGCTCATGCTTCAGTCTTAAGATATCATTCCTGTCAACTCAACAAATAGCTATTTATAAATACCTATGTGTACTTTATGTATTGCACCATTTTTCCAATCTGTATACAAAATAAAAACCCATCAGGTCACAGCTCGCTATTGCAGATGATTGTATATGACACACATTACATTATGGTATCACAGATTTAAGTACCAAAGGTGGTGAGATTATTTAAACCTGGAAATCTGTAAACAAGAGTTTGCAGCTCTATAGCACTATAGATAAAGTGGGATTTTTTTTTCAATATATGTGTACCTACAAACTTAAATGGATACAGAGGACTGAATATTTGTAATAGGTTAAACTGATCACAAAGTGGAAAACAGGCTCGTGTTTAACCCTAACGTAGAGTAAAACAGGTAAATGGGAAAGAGTAATACTAAGCAGATGATTTAAAATAATAATTGGTTTCACGTTGTTAACATATATATTATAGGTTTGCATCTTGTAGTCCTAAAGAAATAGAAATCCATGATGAGCACAGATAATATAATAACTTGCTACAATTAAGAAGTTGTTTAAAATACACTTGCTATAGCTATTACTACTAAGAGTACAACTAATGCATCAAGATCTCTGCAATACTGAACGTTAAGTGTGATCTGCCACAGTTTGGCTTCCCAGAGTGGCCCTTTCTCTTGCATCTCCACAAAGTAATAACCCAGCAATTTAAATGAAAAGGTCAGGTTGCCCCCCCCCAAATTTACTGAAGCACATTTAATGAATAAAATTGCACAGTGTTTAATCAGTGTATTGTGGTGATTGTATATACATACCAACTGTGAAAGGATTCCCACCATCTAGTTAATTAACATATCTAGCTCTTCACATTTTTTATGTTTTATTTTGTAAGAACATTTAACTCTCTTAGCAAATTTCTATTATACAGCACAGTGTTATAACTATAGTCACCAAATTTATATTAGATTCTCAGAACATATTATCTTATAGCTGCAAGTGCATACCCTTTACCAACCTCTCCCTGTCTATGTATATAAAATCTTTATATATTCATTCACTGATGGACACTTAGGTTGTTTCCATAAATTGGCCATTGTAATTAATGCTGCAGTGAACAGGGGAGTGTGGATATGTCTTCATTATCGTGATTTGCATTTCCTTTGGGTATAAGGACCAGACTGTTTTTAAAATCTGTGCCACTGTAAGATAAGTGAAGCAAGTAGCCAAACCCTAACATGGTCTATTCCTTCTCCACCTATCACTGTTTTTGTTGTTATTTTATCTGGGGCAGAAATCACAAAAGAAATTCAAAGTTCCATTGTACATACATAGATCCTTTTACTGGTAATATATTAATACTAATAACAATGCTAGAGTATATATAATATTACTTTCCCAATTTTTATAACTGTTTTCTATTTTCATAATAGTCAATAGCAAATCTAAATCACATTTACTCAATCATTCAGTCAATAAACAAAGATAAAAGAGATTTTGACTCCGGCTGTCTGTCATTCCCTCTGACTCAGACTAGAGACAATGTCCCTGGCACGTGAAATCTCTACTACTGTAAATGAGCAGAGCGCACTTCTGTCACAGAAATCAGGCAGTCGGTTTGTATGTCAACTCTCCATCACTTCATAATGGTGTTTAATTTGTTAAATATATAACATGCCGAATCTAACACATGCCAATCAAATGCATTCAAACTACATTACTAGTCTCCAAGCTTATTGGTTGTAGGTTTGTTTAATAAATGGATATTATACCTATGAAAGATAAGTCTATAGAAGGTTTTTTTTTTTAATTCCACTTGTCTACTAAGGGACGAGGACAGAGGGAGGGAGCTAAAATGTATTAAAATTGTATATATATCAACCCTTTGATGGAGATACTACTATGCCAATTGCACAATTAAGGAAACAGAGCTTAGAAATGGCGAATAGATTGCACAGAATTGCACTGTTGCTTCTGGACTTCCCTTATTTCTTATAAGCAAGTAGGCAGAAAATAAACTAACTAAGTATTTAACTTGAGAAGTTTGGGGTTCCATAAGTAAAATCACCCACCTGACAGAATTTTTAATGATGGCAAATGCTGAGTTAGAAAGCTTACAAATGAAGAGAGCAATGCCTCTCAAACTGCCCATGCTAAAGGAATGGGCTGCTTGTTCAGTTTCAACTGCCACTCTGCAATATTTTTAAAACTCATAGTTACTAGAAAAAATAAATTACTGTAAAAATGATCATGTGCTTAAACGTCACAGCAATGTCGAATTGGCATACAATTTTCTAAAGGCTTTCTCTCAATTTTTTGTACTTATCTATAGAACAGCAACAATCCATAGACCACATTTAGGAAACTGCACTAGAGGACAGATGCTAAACAGTTTACCATGTTAGCTTGTATGCAAGCAAATTCATGTATGTACCTAGACTCCATTAAAGTTTTTAAGAATTCCTGTCCCCTAAGGTAATTGTTGTGAAATCTTGTTACTTCATTAAGTTGTTTTTCATGCTAGTTAATATACAAGAAAATAAAGGTCTGCATAAGATTAAGAGACTTGTAAATAAAATGAAAATATATTATCTTACTAGACCAGATAGAAAAGCATAAGCTGTCAACCAAGACAACATTCATTTTTGTTTTCTATGTTTGTGTGTAAACGAAATTAATTAAGCACCAACATACAACAGCGTTAATTAATTTTTAATAGAATTACTATTCTGTGGTTAAAATTATTTCATCTTTTTTTCTGACAGGCTCAGGGATACGATTTGCTCTTACTGAATATAGTGAAAATCATAGCAATGGAGAAACGAGATGACGAATGTTGCGTCTGCCTTTCTGTGGAAGCTGGCACGGTAAAACGGGCTTCCATGCTTGCCGCGTCCCACAACGTAGCATCAGTTCATAACAGATCCCAACTGCACTGCGCAAAGTAAAACTTTGTTTTTACGTCACAAAATCTGGGCAATGATTCTAAAAAGATTGTGATAATTCAATTCAGAAAACAAGAAATATTAAATAGATTTTTCCCACAGTATTGTAAGAAGCTTTGTTAGCATACTATATAATGACATTGTTATTTAGTTTTTAATTTTCTTTTTCAAATCTATTAACCGTAGAGTACACTTAAGCACAATAGTTAGGGTAATAAGACTAGTATTTACCGATTATTCTAAATAATTATCAACATTTTTTTGTGATTTGGGAATAAAACTATCTTATTAATTTTGGTATATGAGTAAAACTACAGCTTACTGATATTGAAATTTTCATTTGCTTAGCATTTCCTTTTCTCAGAGCATATAAAGAACATCTAATAAGTGTTTATGGTAAAGATTTGAACTAATCAAACAATATCTATTAAAATCTTTGCAGAGCTATTACTATTGTGAAAAATATTTCATGACATCATAAAACTGATGTGTTTTAATATTTTTACTAACTCTGAATAGATAGCTTTGATAAATACTTTAAAATAGCTAACAAAAGTCAATAATTTGTAGAAAATTTATTTAAATTATACTTTAATACCAAATGAAATATAATATAAAGGCTTGAAAATCATAAAATATAAAATCAACCTATTTTTCCAATTATTTCATTGATGGCACTATTTCAATTTAATTGCCTTAAATCAAGAAGATAATATATTAGAGTTGGGTGATGGAAAAGCCATTTAATAGCTCAATATGCCTCTGAAAATTCAGGCAAGATAGTGATTTATTCATATATTCACTCAGCAATGTCACAAATAGGGCACCTTTGCAAACAGGAATTCAGTAAATGATTGTTTCATTAAAACATGTTAATATAGGGGACATACAAGAGTAATAAGATTCAAAACAGCTAGTTTCTTGGTTACTAAAATGACGCTGATTATATCTGCCACACACTGGTATTAACGTCAAGTTCAGTTAATATTGGTATTACTGAAACAGCCAACGTGGTATGGTGTTAATATCTCTCAGCTGCCAAAGACACAGGCTGTGTCATGACAGAAACCAAAAGCCTGGGAGGTGGTGGTGGGGGGTGTGCGTTTCAGAATCACGCTGTGTATTAACAGTTTCTATGAAGAAACTTTCTAAGAATGGTGGGGTCTTCTGTCTTCTTGATTAACTCCTACTCTCATAATTTCAATATCTACAGAAGTCCTTCAGCCCTGATCTCTCCCAATAAATTCAAGTTCTTGTTTTCAGTTGTCTGACGGTTAGGTGTTTCCAATAGAACAGTCCATAGACACCTTAAATTAAACTTGCAAAAACGTAAATTAGTCACCTTTTCCTGACCCCTGGCCAGTCTCTTTCCCACGGTCTCTATTTCTGTTGGTGGTGTCAACTCTTCCCTGCACTCAAGCTACAAAACCTGAAAATCTTCCTAATTCTTGCTTCTCCTTTATTATCCAGATCCCTCGGAGTGTTTCCTCTAACACCTCCTGTGAGGCTGGCTCCACGGACATGCAACCTGTGCAACCACACTGGGCTGCTTGCTTAGAAGCACCCCATGCTGCTCTGCTGTTCTACTGTCACCATCTTGAAAGTGTGAATACTTTTTTTTTAACAAGGAGCCCTGCATTTTTGCATTGGTTCCTGAAAATTATGTGGCCAGTTCTTCCTCCAGTACCCTTTATGCTCTGTCAAATCTGTGTTATAATCCTTCAACACACCATGGAATTTCTCACTTCCATGTCTTTGTTCTCATTTTCCCTCTGCTGTGCATGTCTCATTTGCTGACCAAATCCTCAAGTACTATTTTCTGCCACCACCTGACCCCACAGCAGGTCTTCCCTGTATAATGAAGCTAGGGTAAGCACTCCCATTATAGTACCACAGCAAAAGCTGTATTATTTCAATTACAAGACTGCATGATTACCTGTTTTGGTATCTCATGTTTGATGAGCTCATGCAAAAGAAGGAAGTAGGAATTATTTTGTGACTAATATTTTGTGACTAATACACAAAATACAGAATTATTTTGTTATATTCACAAATAACATGGTGAAAAAAGTGTAACTGGTGTTTACTCTCATGAATGTGTTTTCAGAAGAAAAAGCCATTAAAGTTTTGATTTTTAAGCAAATGAATACATGTATTATCAATTCTAAATCCCAAATGGTCTTGGGAATTATCCACTTCTCCCTAGTTTTTTCTTCACCCCCAATCAGTCTGATAGCTTTCATCTCTGGCTTGAACTATTGTTAAGGGCCCTTGTGCCCTCCTTCAGCCCATTCTCCACAATGCTGTCAGAAGAATCTATAAAACAAAAATCAGACTGTGTATCCATCACAATTATTCCTGGACTATATCCCCCAAATTTCAGCTCAAATATTACTTTGTTGGTACTGTCTAGAATAATTACTTGACCCCATTAATTAAATCAAGCCACTCCCCACCCACACACACTTTTAATGTCTCTCAACATACTTTTTCTTTCTAGCACTTAGCTGAGTTTATAATTTAGAACTTTTAGTGAGATGTATTAATAAAGACAGTCTTCCTCACTAGATCAAAAATTTTGAGTTAGGGATGATGTCTACTTTGCTCCACATTCTATCACCTGGCAGATAGTAGGTACCTAAAAAGAATTTGTTAAGTTAATGTTGAATAGCAGTATTTTGTAAAAAAAGAAATAAATAAAAATTTAAAAGTGACATGGGAACTTCAAAGACTATCCTGGAAATAGACATTATTCTCATTCTTCTCTGCCCTCTCTAATACAACAGTGTGTATTGATTGGCCTCATCTGTGGTTCTTCGCATTGCACCTCATCACACTGTGAATATGGTAGGCACCCGGTGCATCCCTCGTGTCCTATTCAGTTCATACATCCGGGTTCTTCCCTGAAGGCCCTGCTGCTTGTGTGAGCATTGTGGAGAGTGATGCAGAAGGCCCACAAGTTCATGAACAATAAACACCTCTTCCCTCAAATACTTCTCTGTGAAGCAAAACCTAAAGATGATACCAATTCAGAAACCTATGTTCAGTTATGAGGATCCTGTTTAACCATTTTCCTGCTTGCCATTTTGCTTTCAGAATGGCTTTGAAAACATTGATTCTTATATGTTCTAAATCCCTAAGCCTCAGTTTCCTCATCTACAACATGTTCTAGTGATGGTGCCTGCATTATAGTGTGACTGCAAGGATTAAATGAGATGATCTACATAGAACAGTGTAATGTTTCTCAACTAAATATGACTGACTATCAAATCTTAGCTAAAAATAAAAACTACTCAAAATTTTGTTAAGAGTCTGGAAATCACAGAGACATGAATTAAAAATGACAGAACACCGTAGGGTTCAAACGGAAAGGCAAAAACCAAAGCTGAACTTTATCTGCGTCTGTCTGTCAGGCAGTTTGATTGGTTCTCATTAGTTTCTCTCTGGTGCCTTGTTTTCCTCTCTGTACTTCTTCCACGCTGGTAGCTGTGCAAAACAATACCTCCAGATAAAGAAGCCAAAAGGAACTGTTACAATTAATTTAACTGAGAACTAGGCATGGAAGATAAACACGCAGTACACCCTCAGGACCACAAACACTTTACATTTATCTCTATTTACCCACATGTCAATTAATGAACCGACTGGCTATCAGTATTTTAATAAGAAGTAATCATTTCCAGCAAGAGTTGCCAAGTTCCTATATTTCAAATCTACATTCTGTGGTGACTTTTAAAGGGAAAAATAAAAAACATGTTTTTAAAAGTAATGTTCCGTTCTTGAATATTTCTACTTTATTGCTTTGAATCTCCCAAGTTCAAATGAGACAATTAAATGCTGTGTCTTTTTTTGTTCAGAGGCGAGATGAAGGTAATTTGCTGCTTCATGCATCTGTTTCCTCATCAGCACAGTGAGGACTCAGCTAATTAGGGGATGGAAACAATATGGTCATATGGATAGGCCAGATTGCTTGTCACTTGGTTTTTCAATATGTGGGCTCCGTTTTGAGGACAGGAAACGGATAGTGATTCTCTGGCATCTCTCTTGCGGTGCATGAAAAGAAAGAACTAGGAAGTGCTCAGATGTTTGCCTGCTTATTTTTAGCATTATTCCTAAGAATAATCTTACTGGACTGAGTCATTTGTTTTGTCTTTACAAGTGTTCTTCATTGGAAAGCTTCACCCAAGACTAGTAACTTCCATCAAGAGCACCAAGCCACTCTGAACTCAATGCATTATTTTGAAATATTCTATGAACCAGAGAAAATGTAATCCAAAGATAGGTGAATGTGCCACATTTTCAGAAAGTCCAGATTGATTGAATTGGTTCATTAGGGAGAAAGTAACATCTGAAAATATATGATTAATTCCAGACCTATCTTCTGGTGCCAGTCTGACCTCAGTCACTTCCATAAGGCAGAAACACAGAATGTCCACTCACAGGCCTGGCTTGGAAACGTCAGCTAGTCCAATTACATTCTCTCTCTTGAATATCTGAGAAATTCTAAATGGAAGAGTGGAAAAGAAGGTGAAAATATACACTGAGAGATTCACAAGTAAGCATAAGGCAAAAGTTGTAAATGCAAAATATGAGTGAGCAAGAGTAGCTACATGATAGAGATAGTAGTCTAGAAAAGTACAGAGAAAAGCAGTGATTCTGAAAGAGAGAGAGAAAGAGGGAGGGGGAGAGATGGACAGACAGACAGACAGATGAACACTGGCTTCTATTCCAAACAGCCGCAGGGCCCTACTCCTGTAAAAGTCCCTGATTCCTAGTGCCCTACGCCTTCAGGTACCAGATCCAGTGGAGCCCCAGCATTCTGCATGTCCTATCCTTGATCTTCCCTAAGACCACTGTCTCCCTTATTAATAACATCATAAGCTGAATACCACCAACTGCTCCAGTGGGATTTGGTCACCAGTTTTCCAAGACATAAGTAAAAATTGGCTGATATACTTTCATCTCAATCATCTGTTTGAAAATCTGCAAAGATTGATTTGGGAATAGCAACAGACTAATTGTCTACTCTTCAGCCCTAGCTTTGAGGTCCCACTTCTACTATATTCTCTCTGTCTAAACCCTAAATTTTGCCTTCAGCACCGTTGTGCTTTTTCTGCATCATGATTACCCCACTGGGAACTATAAGAACTCCTGTACTCCCCAAAGTACACACTTAGGGGTGTTTGTATGGCCAACTTTATAAAAATTTGGAACATAAGGTATGGTATATTACAGCAAATAACTTAAAGACCAGACATCCCTATTCTTAAAGTCCCTCAACTATTCAATCATAAAGGAGTTCTACTCATTTCCTCTACTCAAGTTCCACTTCCTGTCCTGTTGTTAGGTTTGATTTCACTCCCCTGATTTCTTCTAATCAAACCCTAGTAATCTCTTAGAGCTGTCTTTCCCTTAGTTTAGTCCCCCAGACTATGACCAGGAAATCGTATTTCCACAACCTGTTAAACATCCCAATTAAACCAGGCTCTGAAAGATAACCTCTTTCCTCCCCCCAAAATTCTGATAGTGCAACTTGAGAAACATAACTTTTTATGAAAACAAGAGACCCCACATTCAGATTTACTGTGTCCTAAAAACTATGCTTAAAAGTCATTAACTCATTTAATTCTTATATCTCCCTTATGTTGAAGATTCTATCAATATCCCTGTGTTAGTGATAAGGAAACTTGCAATATCCCTGTGTTAGCAAGTACAGGGCTGAACATATGGAAAAAATCTGAACTAGAAGCACAGCCTCCACTCACGACCACTACAGTTCTGTCTGTCTAGATGTCCCGTAGGTAACCCATAATAAAGCCGATATGCTGATGACAGAAAACACATTTAACGTTTTGTTGGGATGTGTTCTGTAGAGACCATAAGCTCTAGAACTGCTAAAGACTAGCATAGACAGAAGCAGAATGCAAAGAAGGTTTGACGACAGAGAATGTTAACAGAGGATTAAATCATCATTTATGGTGATTTTTGCCTAATAAAAGGTCATGGTCATACATTGTACATCTCCAATGCAGTCCCATGTGTTACTGAAAGACATTGCTGTATTTATTATAGTTCTACTTTTCTGTCATGTTTACAAGCAAACAAAAATTCTAAAGGCATTTCTGATTTCAATACAGTAAAAGCAAAAACAAATTTCTCACTTTTAGCTTTTATGTAAATTAAAAATTACTTAGGTAATGTTCTATTCTCAACTCTGCCTTTAGGCAAGTAGATAATGTGAAAGGAAGAGAACATGTTTAAAATACTTTCTCATAATTTGAAAAAATGTGCTTCTTCTATTCAATAAAATATGACATTTCTTTGAATATCTATGTAAAGCAAAGAATCCCATCGCTTGTGAAACGAGACCTTATTAATATAAGCATACTATCAAGTGCACTTTCCTGGAAAGGCACAGTATATAAGGGGCTTGGTATATATTGGGGCAACCAACAGAAGGCAGTGTGGCTGGAACACAGAGAAGAGCAGTGACAAAAATTTAAGAAAAGAAAACACTGTGTCAGGCACAGCTTTCTCAGCCAAGATGGAGAGGGGTTTTTTTGCTTGTTGGTTGGTTTTTAGAGAAATAAGAAATCTCTCAAGATAACTGGGTAATATTCTCCATGAGTCTTCAAATAAGAACTAAAGAGCTCTATTATTACCACAACCGTTTAAAGGTCATGCCTTATTATATAATGGTTGTGTGTCCTGAAGTATGCATGTAAATAGCATGTATGTGAATTGCATTGCGGTGTGCTGTGGCCCTTGCCAATGACCAGGAGATCCCATGGAGAAGCACACAAGCAAGCCAAACGTGCTGTTGGCACCACTGACACTCTGTACTGCTATGGCCTTTGCCTTGAGCATCTTAAAATGGTATCATTGCTCGTTTTACTGCTGTATTTGATTATCTATTTAAGTTTACTTGAAAGCTTTTAAAAAGAAATGATTTCACACTACTAATCTTACGGTTATGCAGTTAGCAATTAATGACAATGTGCTATTTGCTAGAAGGAATACGCATCTGAAGCCAAGTTTCCTGAAGCAGCTTTTGAATTTACATAAGCAGAACTGTACTTTCAATTTTTAAGTGTTTAAAAATTTATATTTTCTAAGCAAAATTGAATATGCTGATGTGAAGTTAGATCTAAAAAGTGTGTGTGTGTGTGTGTGTATATATATATATATATATATATATAAAGTGATATGTTACATGCCATTTATATATCATAAATTATGGGTGTATAACTTATATATCACACATGCATATGTGCATATATATATATATACACACAAACATATAAATTACTTTGAAAGCAGATTGTAATGCACTAATACATAAAACCTTTCCAAAGGTATAAATTGTTCATTATTTGATAATGAAAATAATTACATGGAAGTTTTATGCTATGTGAATTAGGAACGCTAACATACGAGACACAGGAAAGAGGAATACATTTTAATTCCAGCATGGAGAGGTCCTAAATAGAATGTTTCTGTCTCTGCTGAGGACAGAAGAGAAACTCTAATAGAAGGCACTGACCCTGAATCAAATTCCAGTTCCTCCGATATCAAAAACACTACCAATGGGAAATTTATCCCCTTTCAGCTCTAAACCACTCAACTCTAAAATAGCAAGACACTTTGCAAAGCTGCAACAAGATAAAAAGAGATAATAATTTGACACCAAGAATAAACTCAATGCCCATTTTCTTCTCATCTCTTTTATAAAATTACTTCAGCAGCATGCCATGAAAGAAAGTATTCACAGCAATGTTTTCCAAAGATGAAGTAGCCACAAACAATTGCTGTGAACTTTTATGGAGCCATGAAGTATTCAAGGAAAGACAGAAAAATGGCATTTACATCAAAATATTTCCAGATTAAAATATGGTTAAAGAGCTGAGCAGTGGTAAACTGTACTTAGATATCTAGCATTAGTTTGTTGAGTCCTCTACACAACGGGCCTGGGGTGGTAAGCATCAATCAAGACTTGTGAACCTACAGATGGCGTACTGCAGCATTGCACACGAGAAACCTAGATAATCTTTATTGACCAGTGTCACCCCAATAATGTTCAATAAAAATGTTTTAAAAATAAAAAAATAATCAGGGAAAAAATCAGCACAAAGGAAAAAAAAACACTTGTGAACTGAAAATGCTAAGTTAATGAGGTAATAGTACACACCACACTTTTTGATAAATTTCCTGCACATTTATGCCTTGGTTTAGGCACAGTTCTTTGAACATTTGGAGTTCATGTTAAACCTTATTCAAAAATCATAAGCTTGTCAGTAGATAATCATCAGCATGTTCCAAATCATAAGCATGTCAGTGAATATGATACATTTCACTTGGGAAAGGATGCACATTGACTGGGCTAAGTTTAAAAATCCAACCCAAAGCAAACAAACAAAAATATCTTGCCGAGTCTTCTGGCTGAACAAGGTGTGCGGAAATAATGGCACAACTGAATTTTCTTAGGAAAAGGAATACTTCTTCAGCTGGTGGGAGAATATAAGTAAGGTTTAAAGGAATTGGGAGTGTGGTGTAATAATCAGTGATAACCTCTATAATTTGTGTGTAGCAGATTACAATTAAACTATTTGAAAATTCTTAATCAAATTTTCTTCTTTACTAACACCCTGAAATAAATTCTATTATTTTAAATATGAAAAAATTGAAACTCCAAAAGGTTTATAGCATTTTGACGATCACACAAAGACAAATAAACCTCAGAAAGTTCAGCAACATACTTGTAGCTAGAGGGACATAAGACATTTAGTTAAACTTCCTTGTTGATATTTTTGTAGAACTTAAAGATTTGATTAAAATCAGATAGGCCATGTCTCACAAGTTCTAGAATGAGTATCTTCTATTCCCTAGCCTAATATTCTTACCATCACACCATTCTGCCTGTCTAGTAGCTAAACAGGACAAGGTGAGTGGCTGGGACCAATCATCTCACTGCTCTCCGTGAGCTTAAAACAAAGAGACAGGTACCCACAGAGTGACTACTTAACCCAAGCTACTCTCGGAGCAAAGGTTGTACCATCTGCTGAGTTTCCATCCCCATCTTCCTGTGAAATTAACTGGAACAGATGACTGACATGTTGTTCTCAGTGCTCATCATTTTTTCAGGAAGAAAATTAAAAAGATAATTAAGTAAAGAACATTTGGGATTCATAAGGACCACTGATTATGTTTCAAAGGTGAACCCATGTCTATGATATGTGATCCTCACAGAATTTCCTTTGTTAGACTGTTTGTTACCTGAAGAAAGATTATTCTGAGAGGGTTTTCCTGATGCTGTTTTTTTGTGTTTATTTTGACATTAGGTTTTTAAAACCTCATTAGTACTAAAGACATATCCTAAATTTCTCATGTATTTGTACCTAATAAATCAAGTTCTTAAGCATGATGCTTTCAGTCCCATTAACCAACTCTCCACATTTCTCCATAGAAAATTATCTATAACTCAGACACCAAATATTTTCTGTCCTCTTGGCTAAAGATACTGTCCTACATTGCATCCTTATCTCTTCTTGGATGCCTGCTAAAAGTCTCTAGTCTCTTTCTATTTCCATTAATTTCAAAAGTACACAGTCTAATGCTGTTACTGTACTTCTTAAACACATCAATTGCTTCTGGCATAGTAGTAATGTTCGATTTCTTGATTTGGATGCTTGTTATACAGGTATATTCAGTTTGTGAGAATGTATCAATCTCATACTAATGATCTGTGCATTTTTTCTGTATGTGTATGATGCTTCAATTTTTTAAATCTAAAAACAAAAAAACTTAATGTCCTAAATATCATTTGAGACTATAGGTTGCCATTTGAAATCTACTGTATAATATGTTTCCTTCAAATAAGGATACAAGAGTGAACAGAATTGAAACTTTAGTGTGTCCTAAACCCAAAGCAAGGTTTGCTTGTGAATAGTAAGTAGTATAACATTCCTCTTCTTCCATGATCCAAGTTTCTAGTGTTTTCTCTCATCTCCGTATGAGTTTTCTATCCAAATATTCATTGCAAGGTAAATTTATAAGTGTCACAAACCATTGATATTTTGAGTTTATTAAATGTTTCAATGATAGAAATTTTTGCTGCTATTTAGATTTCTCTCCAGCTTCTCACCTCTTCTTTCTTGTATTTTTTTTTTATTTCAGGGAAAATCACTTAAAAAGTAAAGAAGTTTTTAAATAGTGTAGCATATAATAATAAAAATTATTTGAATTAAAAAGAAACTCTATCATGTCTCTGCCTAGAGGGAGAAGAAAATTGTGTGGGCATTACTTCAAAGGCCCTTCTGGATCAGGACTACCTTACCTTTCCCATCTTCACCTGCCTCCCTCCCACTCACACATTCCACCTACCTTGTGCACACTGGTCACACTAAACCACTGGCTTCTCCATCACCTCCACTCCTCCCATCACCCATTTCTGTCCCCGCTTCCTGGAGTGGTGTGTTGGCCACTGCCTTTCCTCTGGGCTCCTACACCCTTGATTTCCAACATGACTATGTTGTAAAAACTACAATACTGTCCCCTCCTCTCTCTGGCCATAGTGACAATCCCAAAAATGAATTTATCAGCAAAGCGCAACCATGTGAAAGTCTTCTCCAACACTTTTCTTCTGGAGTAAATAGGAAAACAACAAAGTTATGATTTCATTAATGGAAAAGCAAGAGAGAATAAAGATAAGACAGAAGGCAGCAGAGACATGAGATAGCATTTTGATGCTCCGATTCTAAGAACTCTGATTCCAATCACTGAAGTTCTGAAAAATCCCAAATTTTCAGTAGTTCTCTTAATTCTATTAGCTCCACAGTTATCTACTCTGTGAAGCCCTCTCTGGAAGTCTGCACCTCCCATTCCTCACAGAGGGACAGTCAGTCCCTGCCTCGTCTGCATTGCTATGGCTTTATAAGAAGTAGCACTGACCTAAAGTTACTTGTTTTACTAGT
The DNA here is from genome assembly GCA_004024845.1 of Tonatia bakeri. Lineage (NCBI taxonomy): Eukaryota > Metazoa > Chordata > Mammalia > Chiroptera > Phyllostomidae > Tonatia > Tonatia bakeri. Next base: position 583,627 of record PVIA01000068.1, read on the forward strand.
GTGCATGCTCAACTAGAACTATAAATGCTTTGAAGACATGCATTTATATCAGGTGCATTGTCCTCTTTGTGCTTAGCCCACAAGAAAAAAACATTCAACATCTATTGATTAGATTATAAAAATGAACTACCCAGAAAAGAACACAGAAACTGGATGAGTAAGTAAAAACACCAAGTGATTTCAATGACCCCAATATCTATATGTCAGTAATATAATGATGCTATTAAAATTATATGTTATAAAAAGCTAAAATAGGTTTTATTTTAAAAGTACATGAGGTATACTAATAGGCCAGGAGGACACTACCACTTAAGCAAAACTGGCCCTTAAAACTAAATAACAGACAGTCTGGCAGAGGAGAAATTTCACAGGGATGGTGGGAAAACAGGAGATAATAGAAACGATACAAACAAAATAAGGGAGGGACAATACAGGAATGAAAGTAAGACCTTAAGAACATTAGGGTAAGCAGGAGCATATAACTTGAAAAAAGTGAGGACAGAATAAAGGATAAAATAAACACAAAACACTTAAAGCTAAAACATCTACTATACAAGTGGGGATAAACATGCTGTATCACTTTTATTAGAATTAAAGTGCAATCTTATAATTGCCATGGATATTAAACAGGTCACCAAAGATATTACAAAATCAATATTTCCCAAACAAAAGAGTCTATGATTTTTCAACAAAAATAATTTTGTTGTCATTTTCCCCCAGGAGAATCTGAATGATTAATATGAATATTTTAAGGACAGCTTTGAATCAAGTTTTGCCCCATACTTCAGGACTGAATTAGCATCGCCACCCCATTGCCACCAGGTGGGACTTGATTTGCTTTAGTGTGCTACTGAGAAAAGAAAGCTGGGAGACTGAAGAATGGATGAATTAGCACCAAGTGAACATGGAAGGTGACGAAGGTGAGCATTGTGAAATATGCGAAAGATGAAGAAATCGGTGGGAGGACTGAGCCACTGGGGCAGATAGAAGGGAGCAGTGAATGCGGGGAACTGGGAAGGCTGTGTCTCTGAGAGTCGGGACCACACTAGAGCAAAAATGACATCATTGCTTTAAAGGAACAATATGCATTGAAATTTTTGTTGGCTTTATCATTTTGTTTAATTCATTTTTTAGTTTTATGGTTGAAACTAAGCTATAGTTCCAGTTTACTAGTAGCTTTTTAGTTTACACTATATTTAAAATAATTTTTAAAAAACACCAGAATTAAAAAGAACAGGAGAGAGAAATATCCCTCATTTTGGCATTCTGTAGTTTATTTTTTTCCTTTTATAGTTTTCACTTTTACACATATTTGCAAATACATATATATTTTTTCTCCTAAGGATTTTTTAAAGGCAATTACTGAATTAGATGATCTATTGATACATCTTGTAATGCTGTGATCCTACACTGGAAAAGACAGTAGTATACCAGAATATTTGGTTTGCTTTAGGGAGAGGGAAGCAAGGAATTATAACAGCATTAAACATTCTGTTTTAAGCAATAATTCAGTAAAATAAAGCATGTTTTAATTATATGTTGTCATTTTTCTATATACTAAATATCTTCTTTCATTCCTATTTTCTTTAAGGTTGTGGGTGGAAAGTAGCTTTTATGTTTTACCTCATGGAAAAACACTTTAAAATCAGAATGTATAATTGGCTTTAATAAATGTTTCTTCTACAGGAAGAAAACTTAGAATGGAGAGGCAAAACAAATGAAAACTAACATTTTAAATGGTGTCTGTATAGAGCTGAAAGGTTTTTGAGAAACTAATATTTACTACATTCCCATCAAGTTAAACATTCATTTAATTGTTTTCTTTATTCAAAAAGGTATGTTGAGAATCTATATGTGGGAGCAATGCTCTGAGACCTGGACGAGCAACTCTGAATATGATCCACGATACATGCCGCCCAGGTGTCTAGAGTTTAGAGAAGGAACGAGAGAAACAGCAAATGTCGACTGGCATGAGAGCATAAGGAGGGGCTCCTGGAAAGAGCAGTCTAACATATCCAGTACTGAGTTTAGCTGACATTATCTCTATCTTCACAGATACCATTTAATGTGCTTCCTGCTATTCCAGTTTTACTTATGAGAAAACTGCATGATATACAGAAACACTTTGTCTCAAATCATGACTTTGTTCCACTTACTCTCTAGCTTTCCTGGGTTTTCTCTACTTTGTGTCTCTAAGCAATGACTTCATTATTTTTCAAACCACAGGAAACATAAGCTTTCTCCTTACCCTTTCAGCCAAGCGTATCACAAAAGTAGCCTGCATTCATTTTGTCAGGCCGCTCGCCTCCAAATCAGACTCTGCTCTGTGCCTTCTAACCTGTCATTTCACCTACACTGCTTTCAGCCCACTGATAACCCCCAACCCACCCACCCTGTGGCTACCTTCTAATTTTAATTCTTCTTGACTTCTGAACACTTCGAATTATATCTTCTGTGAAGAAACTCTTCCCTCTCTTGGCTTCCAAGATACTACTCTACCCAGCTTTTCCTGCTACTTCTTTTCACTTTTTACTTGGTTTCCTCCCTGGGATCTCTTTCGCCAGGAGGTTAAAGGCCATTCGAGGAGAACATCTGTGAAGTCCTCCTGAACTCTTTTCACTTCCTTGTTGGGGACCATCCTGCCTGGTCTCAGGAAGCTGTGACCCCCTGTGACTTAGGCTGAGGGAGAAACCTCCGGATCAGGAGCTACTAAGGAGACAAAAACTTATTCCCCTGGCATGAACGCTACCTGTTTGTTCTGTGCCTGGCCTTTAATGCTAGATCAGTTTCCAATGACGGGTAAAACTTCTCAGGGAGAAGCGACCTAGGACAGGGGATGATCTCATAAAGGCCTCTGTGGAATAAGTCTCACAAGACTGTGGAAATAAATGAAGGGGCTGTGAAAAGGAAGGTGATCGGCATCTACCCCTGCCCCCTTTTAGCCTGAGTCTTTGTACTCAGATGTGAGAAATCCAAGTCTCCTTGCTGCCAGAGTCCCCAGCGCTTAGCAAACAGCCAAAGGGGCCAGTTTGGACCGGAGACTGCGGACCCCCAGGATAATCAGGCCTGGGACAAAGAATATGCAAGTTCCTGTAAGATCTGTTTGCTGGAGGATGTTATTAACTTGGAATTTGTAGGCATAGTCAGGAAACCTTTAAAACCTGTAGTCTTTTCACATGATAAAACTCCAATCTCTGCCCAGAATCACAACAGAAACTCTGTTAACATCCTTGTAAGATACGTGTTCCCTTTGATCCCTTCTGCCAGACTGTCAATCCACAATCTGTGACTGCTTTCTCAATAAAAAGCCACTGGCACAAAGGATGAGGCTTCCCCTTAGAAGGGTTAGCCCGGAGCGGCTCAAAGAATTGGAGAGTGAGTGCTCCGTCTGTGACTTCCACTCAGAAAACTGTTTCTGTGCATGATTATTTCTATAGTGGGTTTTAAGCGTGTCCATAGCCAGCCAAAGGGAAAAGGTTGTGTTCTGTGTGCTTCAGTCAGACAGCTGGGACTAAAGCCAGGTTTGAAAATCGCTATAGTTAGTCAGACAGCCGGGTGATCCAAGTGAGGTTTGAAAATCGCTACACTTCCTCATTCCTGAAACAATTTCTAAAGGTGGTAGATCCCTAAATCTCCTATTAATCCTGTCATTTACAAGTTGAGGTCCTCACTCTCTCCCACCTGAGCAATTAGGAATCTTTTCATTATACTCATGCCTATAGCTCTGACCCCTATAGTCCACCATCCGTACTGCTGTCCAAGTGATTCTCTTTTTTTAAAGATTTTATTTATTTAATTTTAGAGAGAGGAGAAGGGAGGGAGAAAGAGAGGGAGAGAAACATCAGTGTGTGGTTGCTTCTCACGTGGCTCCCACTGGGGACCTGGCCTGCAACCTAGGCATGTGCCCTCACTGGGAATTGAACCAGCGACCCTTTGGTTCGCAGCCCGCACTCAATCCACTGAGCTGCACCAGCCAGGGCTAAGTGATTTTTTAAAATCACAAGTCTGCTCAGGATGCTTCTCCAAACAAGTTTGGGAATAGTGTACGGTCTAAAAGAAACAATTTATAGACAGTGTACTTCAAATCATCCTATGAAACTATACAATTAGGATCTGGGTTACAAAAGACAGAAAATGGTTAACTTGACCGCACAAGAATCGGAACTTTACCAGATAACTCACTGAATCAAAAGTAAGTTTGGAGAAGCTTCAATAAGACCCAAAGAAGGTAAGGTCTTCAAATAAGACCCAACAAATTCCTACCATAGAAATATTCGGCTTACAAAACCCATCACCATTGTAATGGCCACTCCTAACTCATGAATGGACATTCATTTCCTCATATCCAAATTCTTGAATTCATTACAACTACCTTGAGAAATCTCTACTGCACCTTCCCATTTGTGTTACTCCCTGAAAACCTAAGCTCTGAGCAGAAGTATCTGAATGGTCACACATAGGTCAGGGACACAGAGAGGATAACGCCCACCTCGGCTTCATAATGGATGGCCAAATCTTGCCACCCATCTTTCTTAAGATGCCTCCCCCAAAAAGAATTAACCTGCTCAGCAACTGATAAACATCAATTCACACCCCCATTTGGCTTAACCAAAATTAATTCTCTAAAGCTACAGGGGGAAAAAGTCATTAAGAAGGAAAGGAGCACTGACTGGTGTGGTTCAGTGGTTAGGCATCATCCTGCAAACTCCAATTCGCTGGTTTGATTCCAGGTCAGGGCACAGGCCCAGGTTGCAGGCCAGGTCCCTGGTTGGGGGCGTGACAGAGTCAACTGATCAATATTTCTCTTGTACATTGATGTTTTTTCCCCGTCTTGCTCCTTCCCTCCCCCTCTCTCTAAAAATAAATAAATGGAATCTAAAAAAGAGTTTAAAGGAATAATTGTGGGGTGTAATGAAAAAAATAAGATAGAATTGGCATCGATGATCCCTCCCCCTTAAACCCCACAATTGGACCTGACATTCATGATTAAAGATGTTTTTCTGACAGTAGATGCAACTGGTAATGTATACCATACTAACAACCCAACATGACTTGTCCTTCCCAGGGAGCTCACTCTAAGTTGTTTCCGCATCAGGTGGCAAGGTTGACGCTGACTGAAGGCTCAATATATGACTAAATACGCAGAACACTCACTAAAAGAATGCTACTAAGACTCAGACCCCTTAGAGTGCTTCCCTATAGCCCTCTCTCCCAAATTCTGAGCCATAAAGATTAACAATCTATTAAATGCATTTTCTCAAATCTATTAGATTAGAGATGAGGTATAAGATGTTTATCTTTCCTGGCTCATCAACTTTATCCCACAGGGAAGATCTGCATATATCAGAAACCCAAATATTTATCTTGCCAGATCATGATAGCCAATAAAAATGAACTCTAATTTGTTATACATGTAAATAAAAACATAATTATTATCTAAAACTTAGACATCAGTATAGGTAGGACATTTTTATTTCAGAATAGAAAAAAAACACAAAATAATGAATCTATATCATCATGCCTGATATATATTCTCTCTCTCTTTCCGTGTGTGTGTGTGTATACCTTTCCAAGGTTGGCTAATCATAAACAGAACTTTAAGATAACATTTCTACAATGGAAAACTTCCTCTGCAACTCAAGACCAAATCTCCCCATTGCTTGAAGTGCAGTGCTCCTTTATATGGTCACAAAGGCCTTCCGGTCTACTATCCATGTTCTCCTTTTATCACTTCCCTCACTTTTCTTCCAGTATCTAAGAACATTATATTCTAACAATACTGAACTCCTTATAGTTCCCTAAAACCATTATACTGTCTTTAGTCCTAGCTCTTACTACTACTTGGAATGATTCAGACACAAATATTTTCTAACTGTTATTCGCAAAAGCATCTCTGGCGAAGGCTTCCCTTGCCTGTCCCCCAGCTAAGGAACATAACGAATCATTTTCTACATTTTGTGTTTCACACACACATTTCCATTAGTCTGTGTACTATATTTTCCATAATGGTTGAAATCTATACTTTATTCATTGTTATAGCCAACAGGAGCACAGTGTCTGGCACATAGGGAACTATCAAGTAGATAAGAATGAACAGAACAAATAACTATTTAAAAGCATCTCTACTGTTTCTGCCTCCCTCTGCTTTTCATTCCTTTTACTTGTTTCTCTTTGATGTTCTCATGGACTCACTGTCTTATTCTTTCTGCCCTCTATTCTACCCAGATAATTATACCTGGAATTTCAAACCTCTGTCTCTTATTAGTAAAAATATTACTTTTTGAATAGACAGAGTATTCTCTATTTACTGACAGTTTTGGGATGTAATTTCAATGTAAATTCAAAATGAACTTTTAAAAATAATTCAGTCTATATATTATAATACATATAGTATACAAAAGACATTTTCTGAAAGCAAATTTGATTTGCATGTTTGATAGTGCCATAAAACATAAAAAGTACCCAAAAAGTCCTGAAAGTATAGTAAACTTCAACAGTACTCAGGATTTCCATGAAACCTTTTCTTTTATAAGTAACTTCAGGCTTCAATTAGTTCTTTACAGGATCATATTAAGAAATGGTCAAAAACTCATGTATGTAGTTTTCAGTAATTGCTTTTAAATCCTCTGTGAAATCAAATGGTCCTCTACTAAAGTTTTCTTTTTCTATTTTAATGTTAGAAATCCTTGGTATGGAAGTGAAAATGATTTTTGTCTTGCAATGGATTTAATTTCTCTTTTATCCTAGAGTCAATCTAAACCTGTTTTACTCTGATCCTCTTTTTATATCATGGCTGCTATACTATCTTCTTCCCTTTTAAAAGTAAGATGGTCACATTTTAAAGGGTGATGTTGCAAGACAGTCTAGCATCTAATCGAGGCTAGCTTTATAATTAATCAAAATGGACTGAATAATCACCAGCAAAGGAAAAGATGCAAATGTTTGCATTGTTTTAGTCCTAAGAAATGGAAGTTTGCAAACCAGATTATTTTCAAATACATCCAGAACCTGTCCTATATGAATATAGAATCTGTTAGGTACAAATTTTCTTAAAAATAGATAATAAGGACTCATTCTGATTCCTAGATTTATTTTATTAATATTTAACTTCAGCCCTGGCTGGCATAGCTCAGTGGATTGAGTGTGGGCTGTGAACCAAGGCATCGCAGGTTCGATTCCCAGTCAGGGCACATGCCTGGGTTGCAGGCCACGGCCTCCAGCAACCGCACATTGATGTTTCTCTCTCTCTCTCTTTCTCTTTCCTTTCTCTCTCTAAAAATAAAAATAAATTAAAAAAATATTTAACTTCATATAATCAAAGTTAAAAACAATACAAAGTTAGAGCCTGTATAACTCAGGATCCTCATCATTTTAAAGGTGATAGTTTCTTCTCCCAGGTATAGTAATAAGTTGCATAGGCTTTTGTTTGTTTGTTCTGTTTTTGGTTTTTGGCACCAGAAAAAAATAAAAAGGAACTCATTTCACAAAGGTTAAAAATGGAGATTACTGCTTTAAAGTAGGGGAACTTTTAAAAACATTAAGCTTGCCATAGGGCTATCTTGGTAGATAATAATTTCAGTGGAATTTTAAAATTTCTCTAAAGAGTATATGTAGAAGCAGATTACTGCCTTTAATTGATTCACCATCTAGAATTTTCTGCTTTTAAAATTATAGTCTAGAAAGTTATTTTTGTTCCTACAAGGGAGAGTCTATTATTTTTGGCAAACTCTTCCTTTAGTTTCTACGATATCTTCCGAAACTTAGATGCAGAGTTTTATTTCTTTATCCACCCAGCAATATGAACACTCGAAACTATTGATATTCCAAAGAACACATAAAATCTGGAGTGTATACATTTCCTAACCCTGGTCTCCATTTCACAGCATTTCTGAATACTCTCTTTGTCATAAGAACAAATATTCCTTGTTGTATATAAATGTCGCATAAAAAAGACATATTCAAGCAGATTCTTGAAATGGTATTTAAAAATATATATCAGTTTTGGCATTCTCTTAAAATCAGAGACAAAACAGACATATGTTGGAGATTCAGTATTAGGGAGTAAAGATTATACAAATTTTGTGTCATAAAAATAGATTTTATGAAAATAAATGTGAAACTCTAAGGAAAATATTAAATTTTATTAAAATAAAAGAAAAAATTGGTTAGAAGTTGCAAACAGTGCACTTAAACATTTAAACACAAGCAATACATTAGATTTTAAATAATGGATTTTCAAATCAACAGTAGACTATAACATAACAGTGTTTGACAGCAAAATAATTTTATTTGAATCTTTGAAAATCTATCATAACTAACTGAAATTTAAACTCCATAAGAAAAGAGATTTCATACATCCTAGTATCAATTGTTCTGCCAGAAAGAAAGAAAATTAAGAGCCTAATATAAATATTATGACTGATTTTATAAGTAGGTATTGATTGCCATGTAATTGAAATCATATGGCTATGTCTGTATGTACATAAATGCTAAACCATGAGAAAAATAAAAATGGGTGTCCTGATATGACTAGCATACATTTAAAATGACTTAATCAGATTTATCATTTTCCACGAGTAAAACTTAGGTAGGGTAAAGGTGTAATTTGGAGAAAGGAAACCATGCTTCAAGTTTACATCTCCACTTACTCACTTTAGAACTCTCAATAACTTATGTAATTACTCAGGTTTGAGCTGAGCATTTACTAAAACAGAAGCATTTTACTAAATGCTTTAGCATTTTACTAAAACAACTGTTTCTTTAAGACGAAGAGGCTAATGTAGACAAACAAGACTTCATAGATTGTATATTACAGAATAAATCTAAGGAAATAAGGAAATAGTAGAGAGATGACCACTTTTTTAACCCATAGAGTAGTTGTTTATTATAATATACTAAATACTTTATTATAACAAAGTTTATTATAATGAATACTAAAAAAATCTTGTTCAAATATAATTATTATTTCTTGGTGCTAAGAAGTATGCTAGCTTTCTTAAATTTTAATTTCAGTGCTAAGTGTTCTTAATGAATGTATGGTATTAAATACATTTTGATTATTTGATTCATATTTCTTGAAATCTAGGTATACCTACACTTGTATAAATGAAGAACTAAATTAATTAGTTAAATAATTCCACAACAAAGGAACTACATTTTATGTTTAAAATGGTTTTAATTCCTTATTAGAAGCTGTTTTTATAAAAGTCTGTCCATATATACATGTTCACATACAAACTATACACTACTTTCCTTTATGCTTCTCAACAATAAAAGTGTCTTACAATACACATTCAATTTTTATTATTGACATTTAATTCAAAGAAAAGAACAAGTATAAAATTATTATATTATTTGGAAATAATGTTCATTTTATCAAGTATGTTTTATTTAAAACTACAACATCTGAAACTTCTAAACACTACTTGTTATGACCTGATAAATTTTGTTACCATTGTATATATAGGAAAAAATGTATAAATATATGAATTATTCCATTTATAGTAAAAATATACTCAATATCAGTCATATAGAGTTTATCTAGTAATTACTTTTCAGATATACACTTCAATTTCATAGCAAATTTAACATTGGCATTTTAAAATTTATTTTTTGAAGACAGTCAAGGATTAGCATTAGAATTCACCAAAATCTAATGAACATAATTCACTCTATCATGACACTATAAAAATTGTTGTTGACATTCTTTAAATTAAAACTTTTTTGTAACTATACCTTTTAGTTTATGCTTTGTCTTCATTACAAAATGTGATTTAAGTGGTAATTTTAGAATTTCCATTAATCAATTGTTCTTTTCAGCCTGAAAGAAAACCTTTTAATATTTGACTTTTAAAGTGAAGGAGAAATTAGTAACACATTAACAAAATCAAATAAAGTGGCATTTTGGTAATATGTAATACACCATTAAAAGAAACACAAACAACATTTTTATTAAAAAGATACACATATACCATGGCAGGCTGACAGCCCTGTGGGGGTGGGGGGGGTGGGATCAAGCGAAAAAGAAAAAGGACTCATGGACACAAACAGCAGTGTGGTGATTGGGGGTAGGGGGTGGAGGTGGAAGAGGGTATAAGGGGAACAAATGGTAATGAAAAAGTATAACACAAATAAACTATTAAAAAAAGAATATGTACATCACAAAAAATAATAGTCAGTAGAACCAATATATATGCATTTAATAAAAATGTTATTCATAGATGACTTATTGATAACAAAAGCAATCTATTTTCCATGTTGAACCAGGGTAAAAACTAGATTACTTCAATAAGGGTAATATCAACAAGCTAATCAAATGAACTTTATTCTAAGTATCATAGGTATGTTCTCTATCCATTGAGTGTTTACAGTGAAAAATATAAAATGCAGAAATGTAGAAACAGACTCCACAGATAGCTACCATTATTGAATATGTTTCAAGAAAACAAAAATGTACTGGAATTAATATTAAGATAACTTAATGTATTTTTTTCTTACCACAAAATAATGACCTCAGTTAAAATAAATTGCTAGAAATTAGTGACCAACTGAGGTTAATGGCCTGAAACTATAGGTTAGGCAATTACCTCCACCCAGTCATTCATTAATCCCCAGGAAACAGCCAGGTCTACAATTGTAACTGCTCAGTTATAACCCAAATGGAACTATGAGAGATGAGAGCAGCAATATGATTGGTTAATGTGCAAAAATTAAGTTCTCCATGAATGCCTCATACATATCAATTAAAACTGCATCACCCTTAAAAAAAACTCATATGCTGATATTTCTTTTCCAATTTCAGATCATAATAGCAATAATGACTTTGATGGTGGGCATTTTCTGGGAATTAATGGCAGCAGATGTTAATGGTCCTTGGCTGTACCTTGAGCCATCCATTCCTCCCTGTTAGTCATTAATACCTAGGAAATACCCAGCTATTGCTTAATTAACTTTATAATATAGTTAATGTATGTATGACACAATAGAATGATTTTTATTTATAAGCTTCCAAAAAACAAACCCTTTAACTCAAAAAAAGCCTTGCAAAAATCCAGTTTCAGATTTCTGAAACATACACTGAAAATTAAGAATGAGGAGGTGACATCAGCAAGATGGAGGGCTAGAGGACCCAAAAGTTCATCTTACCAAGCAGAAACAATAAATAACTACACACTGAAGAAAATAACTCATGGACAGCTCTGGACTACAACAAAGCAGCAAAAACCCTGTGGAGCTCAAAAACAGAGGATGGCCACATAGAAAAGAACAGGAAGCCTATTACCTGCGTCACCCCATCCTCCACTCCAGAGAATCATGAAACCAGGGGGAATAGCCTCAGAGGAATTTCACCCCCTGGGAAAAAAGGAGAGTAGGCCAACCCCAGCAAGCCTTACCACTGCAGATGTGTTCAGCCTTTGCCGTAGTGGTCTCCCACATTCTTCACCAATGCTGATCCCAGCAGATGGAGCTGCCTAGTGTCCCCTCAAAGCAACCACTCTGGCGATAACATGGTTGCTGTGGTTGCTGATGGACCTGCCTTCTGGGGCTCCAGTAGCTTGTATGTCCCAAAGTCTCTGAGAGAAACACCACATCACCTCATCATATTTGGGACCAGATCTGCCACTGATCTACATCCTACCCTTGGGTCCCATGACTTGGTTGTGATCCCTCATTGACAATGCCACACTGCCACCACTGTGAGCTCCAATCCCTTCCTGGATGGGGTCTCTGATGGGTTATGGCCAGGGAATGCTGCTACAGTACTAAGCCCAGCTTTACTATGAATAATTATTTGCCAACAAACTAAAAAAGCCTAGAAGTGGATACATTCCTAGAAACATACAAGACTACCAAGATTGAATTATAAAGAAATAGAAAACCTGAACAGAACAATAATTAAGGAGACTGAATCTGTAACAAAACAAACAAACAAACAAACAAACAAACAAAAAATACTTTCCATTGCAGAAAGGGTTTCCTAGTGAATTTTATCAAATATTAAAAAAAAAAGCCCTGGTTGGCATAGCTCAGTGGATTGAGCGTGGGCTGTGAACCAAAGCATCGCAGGTTCAATTCCCAGTCAGGACACATCCCTGGGTTGCAGGCCACAGCCCCCAGCAACCACACATTGATGTTTCTCTCTCTCTCTCTTTCTTCTTCCCTTCCCTCTCTAAAAATAAATAAATAAAATCTTTAAAAAAAGAAATATCTTTAAAAAAAAGATTAATGCCAATCCTTTTCAAACTCTTCCAAAAACAAACAGAGAGGAATACTCCCAAATTCATTTCACAAGGCCAGCATTATCCTGATGACAAAGTCAGAGAGCACTATAAGAAAAGAACATTACAGACCAATATTCCTGGTGAATACCCATGGAAAAATGTTCAACCAAATATGAGCAAACTCAATTCAGTAGCACATTAAAAGAATCATTCACAACGATCAAGTTGGGTTTATCTTTGTCATACAAGGATGATTAAACATATGCAAATCAATATAGTGACATATCACATTAATAGAATAAAAGATAAAAATAATATAATCATCTCAATAGACATGGAAAAAGCATTTGACAAAATACAACAAACTTTCATGACAAAAACCCTCAATAAGTTGGGTATAGAAGGAACATAATTCAATATTATGAAGTCCATATACAACAAACCCACAACTAACATCACACTCAAAGATGTATGTTTTCAAAGATGAAAGAATGAAATATTTTTTCTCTAAACTCAGGAACAAGGCAAGGGTTCCCCCTGTCACCACTCCCATTCAACATAGTTCCTGAAGTCCTAGCTAGAGCGATCAAGCAAGATAAAGACCTAAAAGGCATCCAAACTAAAATGAAAGAAATAAAACTGTCATTATTTGCAGAGGATATGATCTTATGTCTAGAAAACCCTAAGGACTCTACTAAAAAACTGTTACAACAAATAAATTCAGTAAAATTTCAGGATATAAAATTAAAATACAAAAGTCAGTTGCATTTCTATACACTGACAACTATCTGAAAGAGAAAATAAGGAAGCCATCTAATTTACAATAGCATTGTAAACAATAAAACACTTAAGAATACATTTAACCAAGAAGCTGAAGAGCCTGCACACTGAAAACTGTAAGACATGTAATGCAATAGATTGAAGAAGACAAATAAATAGAGAAAGATCATGTTCTTGGGTTGGAAGAATTAAAATCGTATAAATTTTTTCATACTATCTAAAGTGATCTACTAAATCATTGCAATCTCCCCCCAAAATTCAAATTACATTTTTCACAGAAATAGAACAAACTGTGCTAAAACAGCATATAACCACAAAAGATCCTAAATATCCAAAGCAATCTTGAGAAAGAGGAATGCAGCTGGAGGCAACACACTGATTTCAAATTATATTACAAAGCTATAGTAATCAAAACAGTATGGCAGTGACATAAAAACAGGGTCACAGACCAGTGGAACAGTATAGAGAGCCTGGACATAAACCTATGTATATATGGTCAAATAAATTTTGTCAAGGGTTTCAAGAACACATAATTGGGGAAAGGACAGTCTTTTCAATAAATGATGCTGGAAAATAAAATATCCACATGCAAAAGAATGAAACTGGACCTCTGTATTATATCACTAATGAAAATTAACTGAAATAGATTAAAAATTTAAATGTAAAAACTGAAACCAAAAAAACCCTAGCAGAAAACATGGGGGGAAGGAACTTTGACACTGTTCTCGTCAATAATATTTTAAATTTTTATTTCTACCCCCCACCTCCCTCTCCTTTGGCAACCATGAGCTTGTTTTCTATGTCTATGGGCCTCCCTCTGTTTTGTTTGATTTATTAGTTTTGTATTTTTAGATTCCACATATAAGTGAAATGACATGGTATTTTCCTTTCTCTGACTTTTTTTGTTTAGCATAATACTCTCTAGGTCCATCCATGTTGTCACAAATAGCAAAATTTTAATTGTATATATCACATCTCCTTGATCCATTCATCTACTGGTGGGGCTCCTGGTTGCTTCCATATCTCAGACATGACTTCTTATATAAGATGACAAAAGCATAGGCAATAAAAACTAAAATAAACAAGTGGAACTATAAACTAAATAGCTGCACAGTAAAGGATACAATCATATGTTGAGAAGGCAGCCTACAAAATGGGAGAAAATATTTGCAAACCATATATCTAGTGAGTTTATATTCAAAATATAGAAATAACTTGTGCAACTCAATCATAAAAAGTAAACAATACATTTTTAAAAATGGGCAAGGGACCTGAATAGATTTTTCCAAAGAAGACATACAAATGGCCAACAAGTATATGAAAAGGTGTTCAATATCATTAATCACCAGGTAAATGCAAATCAACCTCATGCTTGTTAGGATGGCTATTACCAAAAAGACAAGAGATAGATGTTGGTGAGGATGTAGAGTAAAGGGAACCCTTATCAACTGTTGGTGGGAATTAAAATATTATTGCCATTATGGAAAACAGCATGTCAGTTCCTGGAAAAAAATAAAAGATAAAACTACCAAATCATTCAGCAATTCCAATCCTGAGTGTATACTTTATGGTATGCATCCCTTACATGTGGGTTTTTTTTTCATCCAACTTTATAGAAACAGAATAGAATGGTGGTTGCCAGGTGCTGGAGAATAGAGGACACGGGGTGATGTAGGTCAAAATATCCACATTTTCAGTTCTAAGAAGTTCTGAGGATGTAGTATTCATCATGGGGACAATGGTTAATAAATAATACGGTGTTGTATACTTGAAATTTGCTGAGACTAGACCTTAAGCAATCTCACCACACACAAAATGTTATCTATGTTGAATACATGACATTATGGATGTTAATTATCATGATCTTGTTGATCATTCTACAATGTTTTTGCATATCCAATAATCGTATTTTATACTTTAAATATATGCAATTATATGTGTCAATTATTCCTCAATAAAATTAAAAACTAATTATGAATTCCTTTCTAGTCATGGGATTAGAATAAAAGGTATGATTTAATATAACCCTAGTGAGTAATGTAGTATTAATATTACTATTGAAAAATTACATAATTATGTAGAAATGGTAGAGTTGTATCTTCTTTCCTTTTTCAAAATTTTAATAGATAAAAATCTACTAAAATGTGCAGGTGGGGGACATTGGCAGCATTCATAGATTATAAAAGGTGTGTCAGTTTTATATTTGTGTTGAGAGAATTTGTAGAATTAGAGCTTTTAAAATTTTTGATATGGAAAGAACCTAGACACCATTTAAAAGACAATGCCTGTTTTTAACAGATGAGGAGCTGAGAAATCCCAAGGAGCGAAGTAGTTAGCTTGAGTCACATGGTCACTGCAGAACAAAGGGGAAGAAGCTGTGTATCAGCTGTCTCTCTTCCAACTTGAGCCACTTTCAGCAGCCCATGACATCTGTCTGCGTAGGTCACAGCTGTACCTGTTAGTGGTTTTGGGCAATTGCTATGTTTCATCTCAATGCATCGAATGGACAGCCAAGCTTCTTGAAACTCGAAAGTAATAATTTATAGTCCAATTTTGCTCTTTTGGAGAGAGTTTTATAAGCTAATTTTTAAAAACAGCTTTAACGTGGCTAGCATAGTGGATGAGCACGGGCCTATGAACTAAAGGGTCGCCAGTTTGATTCCCAGTCAGCACATGCCTGGGTTGCGGGCCAGGTCCCCAGCAAGGGGCTCGAGAGTGGCAACCACACCTTGATGTTTCTTTCCCTCTCTTTCTCCTTCCCTTCCCCTCTCTCTAAAGATAAATAAAATCTTTTAAAAAAACAGCTTTAAAACTTTTTATATTTCAATTTACACAAATTTTTAATAATCTAACAAGGCTTTTAAAGTTTTTTTTTTCCTGCCATTTGGTTTTCATGTAGTAAGGACACTTTAGAACCCAAGTGGGAAATGTGTTCAAGGTACTTAGCTATAACAATATGTGTTTTTGTTTATTATTCAAGCAGAAAATCCAAGCAGTGACTAATGAAATATTTTTCTCCTTGTAAATCTTAATGTTTTTGTTTTTGTTCTACATTGAATGCTGAAATTAATTAAACACCAGATTAATTTTTTTTCAATTACAAATGAAAGGGACTGTGGGAAATCCTGCATTTCAGACTGCTCTTCTGGTGCAACTAAAGCTGCCTTCAAGGAAGATCTAGCCCCTGATAAGGGATTATTCTAATTCCCTCAATTACTTATTCTGATGCTTATTTAGCATCATTATGATTGTCAAGCCTTTTTTTCCCCCCTCAGTAAAACCTGAGGAAATAAAAAAGAAACTATTGTTTTTACGGAAGAAAACCCCCTTCTCCTTACCTACGTGCTCCTTCTCTGCTCCACAGGACTCTGAGCATGTGGCCAGGGTTCGTGAATGGGAATCATTTGCTTGTGTAAGGGTAGTTTCACTTGATAAGTTTTAGCGCCCATTCTTCCTCAGGGGAAGAACAGAAATTACCTGAAATTGTAAACCTACTATTTTATTAGCCCATTAAGGGGGCATTTTTCAACCCTACCAGCAGCTAATTAAAGGAACACAGTATCTGTCTACAAACCATCTGGTCTACTAAATGTTGTTGACAAGTGTATCTGTTTTGTGCTGCATACAGTTACATGTTTTAAGTTAGTGCTTAGCCGAGAGAGAAAGCTACCTGGCTGATCATGCGTTTTGCCTCACCTGATGGCACTTGTGAGCTCACTACTGATGCCTAAAATTATCCTTGTCACGTAATTACAGACTTCAGGAAAGATCAGATCCAGAATATATTAACTTTCCTACGAAATCAAGATCTCTTAAATTATACAGATAAGTGTCACACATGTACATAATTACAAGGTTAGGATTCCATTTTTACCTTTAAGCATGTACTTAGCAAATGTAACAGTGTAATATGTATTACTATTTATTGTTTATTAATTTTTACAGATTTCAGTTTTATTTTGCTGATTTCTCTCACAAAAGTAACAACCAGAGGTTTAAATTATGACTTTTATAATTACGCTGTAAAATTTTGATTAAAAATTACATATAAAAATGAATGAAGTTAATGTTTCTATAAATACAAGTGTCTTGGAACATGAGATTCCAATGTCTATGATAGGGATATAAAAAATGTTAAATTCTTAAACATACAATTGATAAAGTTTTTATTTCACTCTATGCATTTTAGGATGGATGAAAAATTTTTTAACAGAGAACAGAAATAGAGAGTAAGTCTGAAAATGGAAATGAAAAAATATAGTTGACTGTTGGTTCCCTTGATCCAAAAACATGTGTATTGTGGCACTTATGGTCATACATGCACATAAATGAGTACTTCTTGGGTCTTGAATGCATCATACCATTACTTGCAAATAATACCTTTGCTAAGAGTAAAAGTACTAGAAACCACAGCCTGATAGAAACTCATGGGTCTATATGTTGAACAGAGACATCTGTCAACCCAAAATTTTGAGGAACTATAGGTCACAATAAGTAGATTTTCAAGCCTTCCCAACACACATACCTAATGGGAGAATATTAGAAAAAATTTCATCCTCATATAACTTTGATGATTCATTCCTTTTAAAACTCAGGTGAGTAAGTATTTATATTCCAGTTTCTCTCCCCAATCACTGAAAAAACAAAAACATAAAACAAATATGAAGTCCATCTCCATGATGACTTTATAAATGTATTTAAATAGGAAAGAACCTAATTTACATGATCTACTAAAATGTTTTCCTAATTTGCTTAGACTCTATGTCCTACACAGCCATTCTTTTTTCAGATCACAGTTAATACTTTCTCTTAAAAAAAAAAACACTATATTAGGAACATCTGCTTGAATATTACTTTTTATTTTAAATACTACTTTTGTTTCTGTTTTTCTGGATCACAATGAGAATCAGTACAAACTGAGAATTCTTAAACTTAAATCCATTTTTTGTGTCTTCATTAACCCAGACATGAATTTCTTAAGACATGACAAGCACGAATATTCAGGTGAACCAACATGAGCATGTAAATATTACTGATTCAAAATGTGAAAATTTTGAGCAAATATCTTTCACAATGATATCTGGACAAAGTTCAATGTATTTGTAGTATGTGTAAGCCCTACATCCTAGCTCCATTTCATGAATGAAATATCACTGTACCATTCAGAATTTACCCAAAGTATCAATCAGTTTTTTAAAAAAGAATTACTATAAGATTTGGAAAGGAAATAAAAAAGATCTTCTTGATATTTTCACAATATCATGAATATCTAGGGACACAATATAGCAAACTGAAAATTGGAGGCAAGTGGCCAAATTCAACAAGGAAATAGGCTATTTTTTCCTATATAAAGAAAATTAACTTGCACACATGGCAAAGTTGGGTGTATTTAAACATATCTCACATTTCCAAATGTAGGTTTTTTAAAAAATTAATAAATCTACCATGGTTCATTGGAATAATGTGGTGCTAGCCTTCGGCTAGGACCTGCATTCTCCAGTCCCTACTACTCCCTACTACTCCTGAATATATCACACCAGCCAATTATCATTTACATTTTCATCCTACAGGGAAATAAATGGCTTCATAATTTTGGTGTGTTTGTGTGCACACATGTGTGTGCGCATGTACACACTGAACTTTCTGATGGATGCAAGGATTTTTTATCCCCCCGTCGGAATTTCCTGTGTTCACCTATTTTGAACCTTCAGTCTTTCAAATGAAAATATCCATGAATCAAATAAGCTACTGTTCTACTAAGGAGAGGGGATTAAGTTTTCTTGCTCTTTATTTTTAGAGAGTGGCTTACATTCCCCAACCTGACTAATTTGACATTATATTTAAGCTATTTAAATCCAAAAATCTATTAAAATAGACTATAGCCAATATAGAGTAAAGAAAAATAAAATCCTCTAAATCTCTAAATGACTCACCAGAGAATTACAATATAATTCCTTTTTGCAAAAATAGTTCAAGTATTTTCAGTCAACTTCTATTATTTTCATTTACATATATATATATATTTCATCTTAGGGCCAGGAGTTTTACCATGAATAATACCTTTATTCTAAGCAATTATGATTAATTATATTATTTCACTTATGGAGTGACCCAAAGTATAGTGAGATAGTCTTTTTATGATAATGCATTAATATTTATATATTTCTGGAAATCCATCAGGATATTTGAGAGTTCTATAAGAAATAAGTTTCATAACCTTTATAACCTTACCCAAATAACTTATTAAAAAAAGCATTTTTCTTTAGTTTCAGAGACCTTACTTTGTAGTGGTAAGTAATCGTGGTGCCCAGAAGAAAATGCACATGAGGTTGTGGGTCCCCAAATGATCTAAGCCTCAAAATCACCTAAGCAATTACAAAAACACATTCCTAGGCCCATATATACTGAGATTCTGATCAAGTAAGTCAGAGTAAATGAATAAATCAGAATCTCTCAGAGCAGGCTCTGGCAATAGTATTTTATTTAAAGCTCTCCACATAATTATAATTTTCAGTAGGGTTGAGAACCACTGGCATAGATAAAAGCAGTAACATTGAAAAAAATTCCTCTCCTGCGGCATTATTTATGACAGCCAAGATCTGGAAACAGCCTAAGTATCCATCAATACATGAGTGGATAACAAAACTGTGGTACAATTACACAATGGAATACCATGTTGCCATAGAAAAAAAAGGAAATCTTCCCTTTGCGACAGCATGGACAGACCTGGAGAGTACTGTGCATAAGCCAGTCAGAGAAAAACAAATACTATATCATCTAACTTATATGTGGAATGTGATGGACAAAATAAACTTAAAAACAAAATAGAAACAGAGGCATTGATACATGGGACAGATTGACAGCTGTCAGAGAGGGGTGAAGAGAGGGAGATTGGATGACAGATGGAGAACGGACTAGCCAAAGAACATACATGCATTACCCATGGCCAGAGGGAAGGAGGGTTGAATGTGGGCAAAGGGGGGAGGGATAGGGACATCTGTAATAGTGTCAACAATAAAAATAAAGTTTAAAAAAGAGGAAAAAAGAAAAATAAAAAAATATTCATGTACATGGACAAAAGTGTGGTGACTGCCAGGAGGAGGAGAGAGAGGGGAGGTGGAGGAGGGTATGATAGGGGTGATAAATATCTGATGGAAGAAGACTTGATTTGAGTGGTGAACACACAGCACAGTGTACAGATGATGTGTTATGGAATTGTACAAATGAAACGTGTATAATTTTGTTAACCAGTGTTACCCCAATAAATTCAATAGAAAGGAAAAAAAATATTAATCAAGTATAAATTTTGGTTAAAAAGATCCTCTCCTGAATTATTAGGATATTCGTTAAACCAAAGTGCTTAGTTCAATTAATCAACTATTAGTTGTCTATGTTAAAACTGTGTTAACTGCCATAGCAGGTTCCTAAGAGGAGTTTATCATCCAAGGAGTCTACTTGGAGAGCCAGGGGATGTAACATGCATGGATAATATTAAATTAGAAAGTGTTTAAATTAGCCTTTTTCAGTAATTTGTTACTCTAACTGATCCTTCATTTCCTATGAGTTAGGTAATACAAAAATCCTGAAGGCCTTCAAAGTAAGGCAAAAATATTTTAGAGATTTTATACTTGAGGTACTAGTCAACAAAACAGTTGCCTAAGTGGAGGTACAGTGAATGAACTTGGTGTTTGCTAATCCAAACATTACTGAGAGAAATGAGATTATTTGGTCAGCAAAGGCTATTGCAGTACATCAGCTGTCAGCCTGTGAAAGTCTGGACAGAAATGAAGGCCCCCATGCAGAGGAACAGGCTGCCCTAAGGAATTTTTCAAAGGGTTACTGACAAAGGAAAAAAAAGGAAGATGATAGTGTGGAATCAATACCTAGAACCATTAATTTCTGAGGTATTGTTAAAATAGTGGTTCTTTTAGCTCATACCGGAACACAGAAGTTTGAAAAAAGCTTATTTTTTGGAGAAAATAGGATTGGCTTATATTCTTTTTTAAAAAAGATTTTATTTATTTATTTTTAGAGAGAAAGGAATGGAGGGAGAAAGAGAGGGAGAGAAACATCGATGTGTGGTTGCCTCTCACGTGACTCCCACTGGGGACCTGGCCTGCAACCCAGACATGTATCCTGACTGGGAATCAAACCGGCAACTCTTTGGTTCACAGCCTGCGCTCAACCCACTGAGCCACACCAGCCAGTTTATATTCTTAAAGTTAACATGATGGGAGACACTTAATTGGAAATATTCAGAAGCTAATTAGAGATTTAGAAAAGGAGCTTGAGTAGAAAAAAAAGCTGAAGATACAGAGAAGAAGAGGAAATCAAGAATTTGTTCATTATTCATGCTATCTTTCTGCCTCAAGTCATATTTCAGGGGGCAAAGGTTACCCTATATGTAACTCCTCATAATGAGAAAAGACCTTATTAAAACATGTTAAATAAAAAACATGTTGAAAACTAATTCCTAATATATAATCCTTTTCCTCTGAATTTACTTTTTCTTAGAGAAAAAAATGTCTAATTCACTAAAATCCAGTTTATCATTTTAAACTCACTTTGTATTGATCAAATGAGTAAAAGAATACGGAATACCCTGGGTAAGTCATCTACCATTTCACTGGAAGTGCCTTTGAATGGGCTTTATTTATTTATTTTATGGGCTTGCATTTTAAGGATTCACTCACAGTTTAGTTCTCCCTCCTCAAGGCTGGTTATGTAGCTGTCCTAATCACCCAGTAATTAAAACGAAAACCACTCCACATAATTAGCAGTCTTTTCTAATTGAAAACTGGGTAGATAATCATTGGCCCAAGGAAATGCCCCACTCTCATACTATAATATGAACTACCATCTGTCTATTAAATTAATCATTGTAAAATATTAACATATAAATGACTACTCTAGAGGTATTATAAAGTGGTCCCAGCATCTAATTAATTGTTTTGTTTTGTTTTCCATTTTGTTGACTCACCGATTTCTTTCCAGGGAATAATAAGGACACGCATTCCAGGTGGATGGGAGAGGGGCAATAACTTTCGTCATGCAACACAGACACATACCCACCTTTCTACACAGAGTATTTGCTCTCTAGTGAATCGCATAAATGTGGAACCCAGAAGCTAGAATAAACTACTCAAAAATATTCGATCCATCCATAGAGCTTGGAGATCCCAAATTTACACATTTACTTCCAGGGGAAGTAGAAGTAAAACAGAAAAAGAAGGTAAGTTTCAAACAAAATAAATGCAAGCTGAAAATTTAGAAATGTTTCAATGGAGGTGAAAATCCTTGAAATATACCTGTATAAATTGAGGAAATAGCCTAACTCTGTTGTTCCTGAAAGGATACTTCTTTCTGAATGAAGAAAGAGGGGGGAATTCATAAATATCAACAGACCCTGAAAAGAATATCAGTACTTATTAGGAAGGGGGTAACCTGATTGCTCTGTGTAGACCGTCTGCTACAGCACTGTCTTTGTAGACACTCTTGTATCCAACAGATAACGAGTAACAGTGTCTTCAACTAGAGAGGACACAGACACATATTCACACATATGACAAATTAGACAGAAGTGGCATGAATATACTCTCCTTTGCCAGTCAAGCCAATCCTAGCAGTAAACGAATGTCCCCATCCCAGAGTCTCTATGTGGGCTTACTTAAGATCTTGGGGATCTCTGTTTTGCTGTTTGCTGTCATGAAGCAAGCCTTGTGAAATGAATCACTACATTTGAACGTGGAGTGAGGATGCTCTAGACAAGGTCAAAGCCGATTCATGTAAATGCTCATCAACTGATTAGGCAGAAATTACTTAAGACACTTGGTAGGTCACACTAGCTCAATAGCTATCTAATAAATTCAGAGAAAAAGGGAACTTCAACAAAAGTAAATAATAATACTAAAATAACACTCCCAATTACCTTTGTGACAATCACAGGAAATAAAATATCTTCAGGATTTTGAACTTCGTATGCAAGTGTTTGTGACAAGGGTAATACTTAGTATGGAAACCATACCTGTCTTGACAAATTTTCTCTAGTTTGAGGATGAAAGAACCACTCTCTCTACACCTCATCATTCACTGCCCGGTACAATAAACGGATTAAAAGTTCAGTCCTAATTTTTCTTCACAGAACCTGACATAAACGGTAGAGTACTTTCAAGGCTTAGTGATAACAGATGTTATGTTTAAATACAAAGAGACACACCTTAAAAAATCATTTTGTGAATCAAGATGAAGAAAAAAACTTTACAAATTTAACACTATAAATGAATGATCCAAAATTATATGTGACCAAGGATATGGGGTCTCTGAAAGTTACATGGAAATATAAATTTTATAGTTATTAAAAGCTCAATTTTATATTTTTATACTTAGTTGTAATATGGCCTTTTATCCTCTAGATTGTTTTATGTACAAAGAAGCATAACATGTAAGTCATGTTGTTTCTGTCAATGAATGAAAAGCTGTACTTTTTCTAAAAGTGGATTCTCATGGATTATTTGTACTCTAAGTCTCATGACATTAAAGAATGCAGCAGATTTTTCTTCTATAGATGTATAACTATAATTATATTAGATTTAAAAGGACTTGATAACCAAGATTCAAAAATATTAAAATTACTAGAGAGATCAGGTAGTATCAGGTAGACATTAGAGAAATGATAGGGAGTCTCTCTCTATATATATCACAACACACACATATATGTGCACACACATTCACATGCACACATATTAACACATATGTACATGTATGCACACATATACATGTGCATGCATGCATAACATTACTTAACAATAAAAATAAAAACTATCATTTTCAAGTGTTTACAACTTTCCCTGAATTGTGCTAGGCACCTCATGCACATTATATTATTCAATCTTCATAATAGCCCTGTGAGGTAGGTGCAGTTTTCCCATTCTATAATTTAGTGTATGCTGACATACAGTAGATCGGTAATTTGCTCAGGGTTACATAGTTTATAAATGGCTGAGCTATATTTTCTACAAGGCTAACTGACCTTAAATTTAAAGCCCTCTCCACTATAAGAAAAAATCTCCCCATTTAAGTTTCCTAGAGGAGATGCTGCTGGCTTTTATCAAACCCACGCCCAAGCGCACAACTTGAACATATTTCCCTTGGAGTTGGGCATGTTAATGAATTAAATTCTAGCCAAGAAAACGTGGGCAAAATTGTATGGGCGACTTTCAGGCTTAGCACACAGAAATTTCCCACATGCAACCTTCTACTCTCTTTTCCCGCATGTGGCTGTCGATCTTCATGGGGGTGCACGGAGAACCAACCATGTGATGACTGTAGAAACCTAGGAAGTAGTTCAATCAGGAACATCTGCACTGAACTGTTATGCTAGGGGTTGGGGGGATCCTTATTGGGTCAAGCCACCACAAAATAAGGGTTTTTATATACTGTCCCCTGTTAATAACCTAGTATATACCAGTTATGTCATTTTACAGTTACAAATCAAAATATGACTTTGACTCAAGTTTTTAATAAAAATATTGCAATTAAAAGTTAAAATTTACTTTCCTGACAGTCTAAACTTTGCCCTTACAATATCCAGTGATAGCATGTTAAGGAAAAATGGTAACTTGAAGACAGGAAGTCAAAAGAAACTGCATTTTTATCAGTTCAAAGCAAATAGCATCTAAATGAAGTTTTAAGTGATGTCTAGATACTTTTTTTTTAAGCTTAGCAAATTCAGGTGTCAAGGGTAATAAATGAATTATTTATCTGATGCACATAATACTTTAAAGAAATCAGTATAAGCCCCCAAGGGAAACAAAGCAACAGCACACTCAGAGCATTCTGTCATTTGAAGTTGATATAACAATGCTGACAAGTACAAAAGATAACTCCTTTGTCCTGTCGTGCTGTGTCACATTGTAGAAAACACGAAGTGTGATGTGACCTTTAGAAGAACAGCCAAAAAAGTAGCTGGCTCTGTGGTGCTTAACACAGGTGTTTTTGAATTTTCAAAGGTCCTGATTTTTGCCAGGTGTGGCCACATTCTTATGTCCTAAGGGATTTCAGGCATGAAGAGAAAAGAATGCTGATGCATTAAACAAATGTAAGGGGGAAAGAGATTGGAAGGAAAATGCACTGCTTGTGGAAAACTAATCTAGTTGTTAAGTATCTGTGTGTATAGGCGCCTTGAAAATTTCCATCTAGTAAATGTTAGTTCCAAAATTGGCATATAGATGCCACGGTTAGACATTAGACATGGAGACTATCTGCTCTTCCATGTCTGTTTTTACACTCCTTTGTAAAGTATTGATTACTTTTAAGCTCCTTCCTGACTAGCAACTCCTAGTGCAACTGCCCCAAATTCCAGCCCCATCAAACTTCAGTCCAGTCCAGTGCCCGCATTGATTCAAAGATGGGGCATATAAGTGATAGCTAAATACCATGTTATTTTTATTTGTTATTATTTTTATTGTATTTTCCATTACCATTCAGTTCCCTTATACTCCCTCCCCCCATAATCACCACGCTTCTGTCAGTGTCCACGAGTCCTTTTTTTCGTTTTTGTGCAATCCCTCTACCCCCTAACCTCCCCCTGCCCTTAGCTGGTGCCTGCTCTCTATGAGTCTTCCTCTATTTTGCTTGTTAGTTCAGTTTGTTCATTAGATTCCACATATGAGTGGAATCATATGGTATTTGTCTTTTCCCTGACTGGCTTATTGTGTAGCATAATATTCTCTAGGTCCTTCTATTCTGTTACAAAGGGTAATTATTTTATTTGTATAGGTGAATAGTATTCCATTGTATAAATGTAATATTTTATTGGTTATAGCTCCCCAGGCAATGGAAACAAAAGAAAAAATAAACAAATGGGACTTCATCAAACTAAAAAGTTTTACACAGCAAAGGAAAACATTGATAAAACAAAAAGACAACCCACAGAATGGGAGATTATATCTGCCAATGCATCTGATAAAGGGTTAATATTCAAAATTTATAAAGAACTTAGAAAACCCAACACACACACACACACACACACAACAACAACAACAACAACCCAATTAAAAAATTGGCAGAGGACCCAAATAGACACTTCTCTAGAGAAAACATATGGGTGGCCAATAGACATATGAAAAGATGTCCAACATCACTGATCATCAGAGAAATGCACATTAAAAGCACAATGAGACATCATCTCACACCTGTCAGAATGGACATCATTTTATTTTTAAAAATGCATCACTACTTCTAAGGAGTAGAGTTATATTTTTATCAGGTGTCTCTTCTTCTAAGATTAATTTCTTAACTCAAAGGAACCAGTAATAGAGAAAATGTCAACACTCTGGTTAAGGATTCCTTAAACTTATAAATAATATTCATTGGAGTTACATAAAAATATATTTTAACCTTTGGAGTAAGCATTAAAAATAGTACAAAGATAATACAGTAGAAAAGCATATGAAGGAGATAAATTAATAATAAGTAATAAAATCCTTTGTTTCTGACTCAGAATCTCATTTCTTCTGACACCATCTATGTATAACACAGTAGTAGGCTACTTATTAGCATGTAAGCAGGGTAAAATCAAATCTCGGACATGCATTATTGTATAAAAATCAAGTTTGGTTAACTTTAATGTTATCAAACTGACCAGTTAAAATATAAGGCCAAACTATTAAAAAAAATTTACTTATGAGCTCAAGAACTGTGTCATAATTTAGCAGTCATATTTTATGGATCAATTATTCTTGAGAGAAACCTTTTTAAAATTTCTGATTTCTCAAATTCAAAGATATCTAAAAAGAAGTTAATTTCATAATAACATACATATACCAAATCATGTTGTACACCTTACACTTATACAATATTATGTGTCAATTATATCTCTGTAATGCTGGAAAAATAAATTAAAAGAAGCTAAACTCACTTAAAAGCATAAGACTCTCACCCTGGTTGGCGTAGCTCAGTGGATTGAGCACAGGCTGTGAACCAAAGCATCACAGGTTCAATTCCCAGTCAGGGCACATGCCTGGGTTGCAGGCCACAGCCCCCAGCAACCACACATTGATGTTTCTCTCTTTCTTTCTCCCCACCTTCCCTCTCTAAAAATAAATAAATATTAAAAAAAAGATATGGATCATTTGTGTTGGGTTTATTTTATTAAAAAAAAAAAGCAGAAGACTCTTTATATACTTAATCAAATAATCACAGAGTTAACATAGACAGCTGGAATGCTACCAGGAAACACAGGGCCACCATCCATTTAATCTCTTATATGCAGTATGAGGTCCAGGAGCATCTAAATACATGTATTCAGAATATATATATAGCTATCAGAGTGGGTAAGGATGCTAATTTTGGCATTCTAGACATTTTCTCTAGTAGTCTTTCTAAAAACCTCTTAAAATTCACAATGGTAATGGTGCAGTCTTCCCTCAAACATTTTTTTTTTGAGATTTAAAAGATGAGTATATTTCTGAAAATTTTCCAGCATTGCTTTTATTGCACCTCCAAATTTTCTTCATCATCTGCCAATTCCAATAACCAACTGCTTCTGCACTTTTGAGTCTGCCAAGAACCTCTGACAAACCATAAGTCTTTGAATTAAGATCACACTTATTTTTTTAATATTTTTGGCCTTGCATTGTTTCTTGTTATATCTTTTCACATACATTGAAATTTTAATTCAATTTTTTGCCAGAATAATTCCCTAAAAGTAGATGCTGGAAACAGCCTACACAAAACCTTGCTCATAGTACTTTGCCAATATCCTTAGAAATGATGATGAATAAATAATCATCTAAGAACCCTGTTATCCAAGCATGATGAGTCCAAATGAAACAATTGCACTTTTTACAGCCTCCGAGCAAAAATATATAGAAATAAGTGAGATTTAGAAGTTTATCCCACCATTTCACGACAGTTACAATTTCCATTTTACTATGACTCCTGTGTATTTGCTGTGTGCTATTCATAATATGCTTTCTATAAATAATACTAAGGTCTGAACTAAGAGCAATAGAGTCAGAGTCTATTAATGCTATTACTGTTCAACAGTCAAATATCTTCATCAGTCTAGTATTTGAGGGATTAATAATGTTGACTTTTTTATGTTTTTATGAAAAATATTATAAATGTTCTGTGGTCCATCATCATATATTATCACTATTAGAATTACTTGTAAATAATTTACTTAACATAAGTTTACGTTACAGATTCCTAATATAGGGAATCAACACGGGAAGATCTATCCCTTGCTCTGGAATCAGACAAACATGGATTTAAATGCTGCCCCCACTACTTACTAGCTATATAAGCTGAGGGAAATTACTGCCCTCTAAATGTCTTCATCACTAACATGTGGATGAAAACTTCTACTTTGCAGAATGCTTTTTTTCAGATGCTAGTGAAATATTTTATTTATAGCATCTATCACAAAGTCTGGCATATAGTCTATGTTCCAGAAATAGCAGTAAAAACAACTACTGTTACTGATACTAAATATTGATTATTGGCTGAGTTAGAAGTTGTTGAAATATGCATATGAGTTTTATTGTCATTAAGGTTTATCCTAATTAGTTTACTAAATTTGAGATCCTTGTACTATTTTCCATTCTTAATTACCAAGCAATTAACAGTAAAATATTCCAATAATTACATACCAAACATCAGCAAGTAGCATGCGCTGATAGAATCATTGAAAATGTAACATAAAAAATAAAATATTAATCAGCTTAACAATAACCCACAACCTTCAGATCAACTTTAGAGAGCATTATGCTAAATGAAATAAGCCAGGTGGTGAGGGACAAATACCATATGATCTCACCTTTAACTGGAACATAATCAACAAAAGAAAAAAGCAAACAAAATATAACCAGAGACATTGAAAGTAAGAACAACCTAACAATAGCCAGAGGGGAGGGGGAGGGGACTGTAGGAAGAAAGATTTTCAGGAACTACTATAAAGGACACATAGACAAAACCAAGGGGGAAGGTGGAAGCAAGGGAGGAAGGTGGGTTTGGATAGGGTGAGGGGAGTGATGGGAAGAAAATGCAGACAACTGTCATTGAACAACAGTAATGTATGAAACAAAAAAAAGAGAAAAATATAGCAGCAAATGAACACTTAACATTTAATATTACAAATATATTTAATATTCAGATTTTAAGTCTAAAAAGACATGCCACAACTATTACAGTGCACTTTGCTTTCAAAATGTATTTTCTTACACATGACCCTTGAAAAATACACGCTTGAACTGCACAGGTCTACTTATACCTACTTATACACTGACACTGATTTTCTTCAATAAATATACAAGACACCCCTCCCTGTTCTTGGGTTTCACACCTGTGGATTCGAGCAACCATGGATCAAAAATAGTATTTTTGATTTGCGTCCACAGAGAGACTACTGCATGCATCATCCTACCTACAAGAAACCTGAGCAGAAGCAGATTTTGGTATCTGCAGGGGGTCCTGGAACCAATCCCCTCACAGAAAACAATGGATGGCTGTAGTTAGGTTTTGGAGAAATCATTAGTTACACATGATTTTTGACTGCACAGGAGTGGGTGCCCCAAACACCCTCCATTGTTCAAGGGTCAACTGTAGTTATTTACCTGACACAACTACTAGACATGACACAAAAACATAATCATTTACCTACAAGTAAGATGATTATATAACTATCCTCATCTTATACATTGATTCAACAATAACTTTGGGTAACTTCCAGTAGGACTATTTTGTAATATAAATAAAACTGGAGTGTACAGAAGTCCACGTGTTTATATAAACCACAGAAATAATAAACTGGTTTGACAGGGACAGGAGAAAGGAGAAACTATATAGGTAGTATAGGTAGCTCAAGCATTTTAAAACAGTTCATGACCCTGTCAACTTGCTTTTCATGGTTTTAAGTCATAAACAAGATTAGATTAAAAGGTGTTTCTTAATCAGAGACACTATTTGTGAAGACCGAAGTCTTTCTTTCATTCATGGCATTGCTGAACCTCAATTACGCTACATAAAGCAGGGGATATTTCTCAGGAATGAATCCATATCCAGAATATTTGCCAGTTGTGCACTTTTAAAAGGTGATCCCAGGAAATATTACACACTAGGCAGAACCCTACGTCAAAAATTCTGACCCAGCAAAGTTGGCCCAGAGGCGCTCAGGACAGTCACGCCAGTGTGTAGCCACCTTGGACAATGCAGAATGCCCTTTGCCTGGGCTTCCAAACCCATTTTCAGAGACATTGAAAGCTCTCTGGATCTGGTCAGGAGATTTCTCCTTTGCATAAAAAAGACAGTAGCAAGCTTTCAAAGGAAGACATTCCCAAATTGCTCTCAGAATACTAGAAGCCAGAAAAGACCGAATTGCACACTATTCTCGCGCAGCTAAACATCATAGTAGAATGTGTTCCAGTGTATTTATCAAGAACTCATGAAATATAAATAAACTTTAATGGTTGTGTTTGAATAATAATAATACAAAAATTATGACATGATTGAAATGAAATTAATTATCAGACTGCAAAATTTCTTACTGGAATTTCTTAATAGGAACACAAAAATGTCAATAGGTAGAATAGCAGGGCAACTCATATTTTGTATACCATACTTACGTGATTGAAAAGCCTAAAATCATATGTCAGTATTTTAGGTGGGATATTTCCTAACATAAACATTTCATTATTATTCCACCAGTAAAAGGTTTATCTGGAAAAATTATATCTGAAAGAAGTGAATAGTCATTAGTCATAGTAATTCAAATGCCCATTAATTAATAGAATATTGAAGTATCACTATTTTCAAATATATGTGAAATCACCAGGCTATCAAATGACTTTATTATTTTTATGACTATTTGATTTATAGACAAATAAATCTTGGCAAAAAACTAAGAAGAAAATATTACTCCAAAAATGAAATGCAACAACTTCTGTGTCAGTGATTATTCCAGTTTCTTGTGTATGGTAGGAATCAATAAATAGATATTTTTAAAGGAAGAAAAATAGCTAATCTTTCTCCCAGTGAATATTTCTACCTGAAAACATA
Source organism: Tonatia bakeri (assembly GCA_004024845.1). NCBI lineage: Eukaryota > Metazoa > Chordata > Mammalia > Chiroptera > Phyllostomidae > Tonatia > Tonatia bakeri. The sequence goes on from PVIA01000068.1 coordinate 614,685, forward strand.
TTTTAAAATTTTGGCTTAATATAGATATATAAAACCAAAGGTGCCACATCAGTTTTAACTTCCTTTTTGTGTTTTCCCAAACCATTATTAGGCCTCTGCAAGCAGCACACCTTCTTGCTGAGAGCTAATAAACATTATGCACGAGTCTTCCAGAGGCAACACTCTGTGGGAAGTAAAACACCTTGCAGCCTAACCACCGACCTTTAATGACAATCATATAACTTTACCTAAAATTCAAGTACAGTGTTCAGGGAATAATGGGCAATTAAGCATATCCAGAAAAGAGCCACATACTTCTATTATTTCTCTTCTAACTATCACAAAATTTAGGAGAGCTTGAAAACAATGAAATTATACAGCAAATTTTTGGAATTTATAACTGGGTTCTGTATAACTGTGAGCAACTTATCCTGGTGTCTTTCATCTCCATTCTCACATCTCTTTCAGTCCTGGATTGTCTAACACTGATAGAGACTGAAGTTTCCCTTCAGACTTACCTATTTCTTCTTCATGCCCACAAAGAGGGAGTTAAGTGAGAAGGAAGACATTTAAAAGAGTCTGCATTTGAACACTTAGGGCTTACAGCAGTTAAAACAGTTTGGCTGAAAAGGTGGCTAAAAATATAAGGGATTTGATTCTTTGGTTATAGAAGTTCCAGAGATAGAGATATCCCAGAGATGGTTCAGGGGCTCAAAAATGCCATGGAGAAATCCCAGTGTATTTCCACCTTGGCCGTTCTTAGGCTGTCATCAAAGCCTTCACCTGGGACCCCAGGATGGACTTCCTCAATTCCAGGTGTCACATGCTGGCATGATGTCCAGCCAAAAAGAGGGCATGCTTGCCTTGTGTAGCTCTTTTTGTTAGAAAGAAAACCTTTCTTGTGAAGCCCACCCAACTTGGTTGGGAAATAAAATGATGATAATTGGTCTAGACAAATTATGATTCTCCCCCCAGGAAGAGGGGACAGCTAAGCAAATTTTACTCTGCCAGTAAGAAGTAGGTAAGGGAAGTCACTGTTTAAAAAAATAGTCACAGTTTCCACCACATGCTTTTGGAGTCAGGGGAAATTGGACTTAAATTCCTACCTGGTATCTTCTAAACTTTGTTTTAGTTAATTTCACCTGCTTCTTTCATACTTCTTACATTTTTTATATATTTATGGATGAGAGAGAGAGAGACAGGCAGAGACAGAAACATCAGTTGGTTGCCTCCCACATGTGCCCCAACCAGGGACCGAACCTGCAACCTAGGCATGTGCCCTGACTGGGAATTAAGGCACAACCTTTTAGTGCATAGGACAATACTCCAACCAACTGAACCAAACCAGAAGGGCTGAACTTTTTAACTTCATGAAATTATTAAACCTCTGTTGAGAAGATACAGATGTAGACATATGTTGAATAGATATAGATATGAATAAAAATTCAACATAGATATTTTTAAACAAGTCAGCGTTGTGGGAAATATGGAGATATTTATGTGAAAGTGCCTAGCGCAAAGCCTGATGCATGGCTTTGTAGAACTCAATCAATGTTATTTAATCTGTTTCCTTTAACCTCTAGGCCTTCCTCAACACCCTCCTTACCACAATCAAAGCCTAATAACTATCAAGTATAGCCTAAATTTGACTCTGTCTCAAAAATTCTTGGCTTTTACAAAGCCTTTTAGACTTTTTACTTTAATATTTCATTCTTAATATTCTACTATGCTAAATATCAGGGGTGCCAAATATTAGTTTATTTGAACTATGGATTGTATACCTGATTACCACACACATACACTCCATCAGATGATAAATTCTATAAATCAAACCAGCATATAAACCCCATCAATTAACTTTAAGACAAGCTCCTAGTTGGATATAAAAGGTACCTTGTTACCTGTCTCTATATTTTCATTCTCATTCTTTGCCCATTCATGACACATTCAAGCTTTAAACACATGGAATTAATTGTCAACTACACCTCCCATGATCATTTCCAGCTTCTTCAAATCTGTTGTTGTGGGTTCTTCTGTCTGTTACACCCTTCCCCTCCCTACTACCTTCCATTTGACCAGTTCTTGTTTATCTTCAGGACATTTCAGAAACTATCTCCCCACCCCACCTCCAAATCTTTCCAACTAGGAGGTTGGACTAAAAGTACCTGTTTTTCAGTCCGGAGCAGGTTTAGGTTACCATTTATCATTAAATACTGAGTGTAGCTATTTTTGTGTTTGCCTTCATCACCAGCATCTTTACGTTAATTACCTCAGGCACGTTTCCCGATGCAACGTCTGGTACAGAAGTAGATACTTAATAAATGCGGATTGAGTGAAATGAAATAAATTTGTTTTGTATATTCGGCACTTTGAAATGGGATACTAAAAACAAGGCATCTTATATAAATCAATATAAAAATTGTAAACTAAGCATTAAAAATTGTCACCAAAAAGATTTTGAAACGAAATATAATATTTCTCAAGTATTTACTATGAGCCACATGTCATCCTAAGTGCTTTGTAAACATTTTCTTATATACATATCCAAACAGACCCACTAGTTAGTATTTTCCACATTGTACCATGAGGATCCTAAGCACAGAGAAAGTCATTAAGTTTTCCAAGATCACAAAGCTAGCATGTCCCAAAGCTTGAACTTGAACTCAGGTTTATTGACCCAAAAGCTCATGTGTTAGTTGTTATACTCTAGAATAGAGACTATTCATCCTTTGAATGCTACCTTATTTGTTATCCGTTTCTAACCAGAAATATTCTCAAAAAGCTCCAAGACAATTAAATTTTGCAGGAAAATAATCAAATAATCACTTCTGCAGACATGAGAAAACAACAGAACATCCTATCACAACTTTTTCTACCTTTACTGAAATTCATTTTCGTTCACCATCAACAGCACCTGCCCTAATGTATTGCACTGGAATTGTTAAAATGTGCTTTGCTGGACTGTGTTAAAACTTCCTCAAGCGACTTTTGACCACTTATTTCATTAAACAAAATGCCCAATTTTTACTATTATGTGATGGTACTATCCTCTTCCCTCTTAAAGTAGAATGTTAAGGATTACATTTGTTATAAAGAAACTTAGTAAGGTGATAAAAGCAGTGATATACACATATACACATTTTTAAAAGTTTAATTTTAGTGTTTAAATATTCTGTGATTACATTTTTCATTATTCAAATAAAACAGTTTTCATACACACCCATATATTATATATATACCACAAATTTAGTAATGTGTGTTAGTAGCCTGATGCAAAAAGAAATAAAAACTGAACAGGAAAGAAACAAGTTTAATCATCTATGTACTTGTAGATAGCGCTACAAATATTTCATTCATATTGGAGGATTAACAGTTTTCAGTGCAGGGCACAAAAATATGTGAAAGTATTTTCTGAAGCTTAAATACATACTGAATTTCAAGATATGTTAGCAAACACTACTGATTTGTATAGTTGAAAATAGAGAAATGACTACCAAAGTGGAAGCATATATGTAGAAAAGGAAAACTGGCACACTCATGGGTGTGCAAGTATACGGCTCAGAGCTCTGACTCCACTCCAAACACAGAAGTCTCTTTTATGGCAAAAATGCCAAGTGTTACATACACAGACATTTCCAGTATCAGTTCATCACCACTCAATATCTGATACGTATTTTAGAGACTCCATTTTTGGGTTGAATATATTACTACAATTAGCACTCTCATATGAGATCACATTAAAGGTTTTCAAAAATCTTTAATTTTCACCTAATTGGTTTATAGTTCACACATTGAAGTTAAATAATTTGGGAGGGAAAGTAAATTGTTTTTTTTATTTGCTTCTGGGCATTACTTTTTTAAAAAGTGGTCATAGATTTAAAAAATATAAATAGATCTTTTAATAGAAATTTATGAACTCATGCTATCATATAATAATACTATAAAATGGACTTTAAAATTTAATGTACTTTAAAAGAAGAGACTAAATTATACTTAGTGTCCTGACTGGTGTGGCTCAGTGTGTTGTGCAGCATTCCACAAACCAAAAGGTCTGTGGTTCACTCGTTTCCTGGTCAGGGCACATGCCTAGGTTGCGGGCCGGTCCCTGCTTGGGGGCATGTGGAAGGCAACCCATCAGTATTTCCCTCACACACCAATGTTTCTCTCTCTCTTTCTCCCTCTCTTCCCTTCTCTCTAAAAATAAATATAATCTTAAAATAAACAAACAAGCAAGTAGTAAATTATAGTTACCTCCACAATACACATGACTCTTAAGAATAGTCTCGGGAAATAACATTATTATAGAGATAGCTTAAATATTTTAACATAAAGATAAAAATAAAAGTTTATTACATTGAGATTCAAACTATTCATTAATTTTCATATTCGTATTTAGGAAGCCTATGAAATAAAAACAAATCTAAAATATTGCAAATAAAATAAATTTTTAAATAGTTGACAAGAGAATAAATTAGTAAAAACTTTCTCCAGAGTAATAAAGAAATTAATATAAAAAGTTCACATTTTTCTTAATTTTGACCTTGACCTTGCCTTCTGAAAAATAATCACCATTATGTACATAGGTTCAACTAAAAGATGTTCTCAGAGACTTTTTTTTTAACAAACAAGGGCAATTAAAATTGAAAATAAAAACTCCAACATAAAGGAATTCAGTAGATAAATTGTTTCCAAATAATAGAAAAGTTGTATCACTAAATATGCTGATATAAATAAGAATTCCAGATATAAAAATATGTACAAGATATAAAATAAATACAAAACTTGGTTGTACAAACAGAAAATAAAATACCATTTTTGTAAACATTACTATAGACTCACAGATATATACATACACTCATTTGGATATTAAAAGACATACATCACCACATACAATTTATTAATGCAGAATATAAGTGGTGGTTTTTCCTAGTTGTAAGATTACAAAAGATATTTTCCTCAGTTTGGCATATTTTACTTTTGCTGAATAAATATTATTTTACTGATAATCTAAAAGTTATATTTTAAATGTACAAAATAGAATGCAGTGTAAAAAAATGTCTAGTAATCTAGTTCTCCTCCAGCTACATGGAACAGTTGCAAAGGTAACACAAAATGTCAGATGATATGGTTCCAGTCTTTTCCACTAATTAGCTGTCTATTTTTAGGCAAATAACTTCTCTGAGACTTATATTTATTCTCTGTAAATTAACTGGAAAGAAACTATCATTTTAAGAACTCTTTCTGCAAGCAATTCCAAGTCTCATATATATTAGAAACAGAGCAAACATTTAAATGGATTAATGTGATAATAACCAAAATAGCCTGCAACGTCAGTATTGTACTGAATTTATGTGTTTATTTATAAAATCACCCTGAAGTTCTGAGTATCTCAAGTGTTGTTGTTACTGATGTTCTCTTGTGGATGGCAAATATTTTAAATCCTCTAGTCCTGAATTTTATATGTATTGAAATAATCTAATTGTGGAGCCAGGCCCAAGTACCCTTGGTCTTTGTTTTTGTACATCAGGCTGTCTGATCCCACCGCTGTGCAATGCCTATGAGATGCTGGACAAATGAATGGCTGGGCAGAATATATAAATAAGTACAATGGACGAAACCCCATTGCACTATGTTTGCATGACTTCCATAAATTTCAATGAAATCAGTCTGAGCAAAGGCTTTAGTTTCAGACTGACAATCACTGTAAACTTTTCTATATTCTCTGTATAATATCTGTTGAAAGTCTTAGAACAACAATGCTTGTGAATCACAGTGGAAAATTCTAAATTAAAAATCTTTTAATATTGTCATCGAGAAAAAATTTAAAGGTCTTTGTTTTAGTTTGTTCTATAGCATATGTTTCTATTTTCTTTATTGAACATTCCAATGTTTATAATTTTTAGGAAAAGCACAGGACAATATGAAGATGATATCGTCATGTCTTACATTAGAAAAGCTTTAAACATACATTCCCATCCTTGTCCAAAAACTGTATTTATAACACTGCACTGTTTTATTCAATAAAAGATTTTCTCAGTACAATATTTTATCTGTTGGTGAAATGTTAACAGAAAAGTATACAGGACTCAGGGAAATGGAAATAGACTATTTACTATGTATCCACCATACCATTATAATCAATGACTACCCGAATGCTTAGAATACAAGGGGCTATTTGCAACATGTTGAGTGGCAAATTCATTGTAATAAGAACAGTCAGTGTAAACTCCCTCTTGTTAGCATGAGAGTGACTGCAATCCAAGGTCGGTGGTTTTCTTTCATTCTCTTTTTCTTCTCCCACCTCCAGCCATGGAAATAGAGCTCAGTTATTTCTGCATGGGTGCAAGGTGAATGAGGCTGTCAATTCTCCTTGCAGGGCTATTTATTACAGGTCACTGACTTAGTACAGCTATTTTTTTAAATAAAAAAAGTGATATAGCATTATCTCACTTACATGGGTATTTGAAAGAAATGTGCAGTGTTATTTATTTATACAGAAATCTGCCAAGTGAGAGGCATCTTCTTGCTTTGAGGGTCCTCCTGCTGGAAAACTGAGCAAGTTTGTTATAAGAATTAAAACACTGCACACTGTATGAAAGAAAACATAACACTATCCTACCGTGTGGAGCTGTTTCAGCCTTCAATCTGTAAAAGTGTTGCAAAACTTAGAAAAGAAAACATCAAAGTGTATCACTCTATGAGAATATCCATGTAGTTTTAATTCTTCTCAGCTATGAGATATACATACATTATATACATTTAGTGCCTAGTTTCTGGTGACACTATCATAGATCTACTTTGACCATAAATCAGCCTCATACACTAATAAATTAATTGATAAGGAATTGATTTTCTAGGTAAGTACATCTCAGTTTGCAGTTTTCAAGGGACAGAGGTTCCATCTCTGGAAAAATAGTCTTAGAAAACATAATTGTAATCATTGTCTCTGATTTCAAGGACAGATATGACACCAATTAGTTTTCCCTTCATAATATCCTCATTGCAAATCTTATTCATGAATGAGTTATTCCTCAATTATAAATTATATCATTTCATCTCAGAATTTCCCAAGATCCACCTAAAAATCTTGAGAATTAACTGGACATTTAACAGTGTCAAGAATGTTAAATATACTCCAACATTTGCATACTTGTAAAAACTACCAAGCATAACAAAATGGTCTGAAAGAAGGGCAGTGATGCATGAAACCACTAAGAATCAAAATATTTGTGTAAAACTAAATCATTTTTGGCACTGAAAGGCTCTGCTAGGTACATCTTTGGCAACTCATTTTTATTTAATAATTTCTAAATAGGCTAGCTAGACCATCAAGAGTCCAAGTTAAATGAGGCTTCTCATAGTGGAAGTACAGGAGCAGGAGGGGAGAACTGGACAAAAGAAGTGACTCCAGTGCAGAGGTCACATCCTGAGCCCAGCCTTCAACGCCACATCTGACTCCTGCTTCAGAAACAGCGCAGGGGGCGGCCGGGGGTGGGGGCGGGGTGACTGTAAGGTCTCGGGACATGAATAGTTGCATGTAGGTCAATAATCCTAGAGAAGATTTCTGTCACAAGTCCTGGGACTATTCCAAATAGGGATCACGGTCCAAAGGGACAGCTGCTTATAACCTCCTCAGAAATACTTATCTGGGACTCCCACTGCTACCATTCCTGTGTGTGCCCGGAATCCCACGCACTGGCGTTCATACTCAAGATTTCTAGTCGAGAAAAATGAAAAAACCTATAAATCCCAAGTTGCTTTCTTAAACTCGATTTTTTAAAGTACAGATAAATCCAGAGAAGCTTGCTCTCCTCCTTCTCAGCAACATAATGGAGTCTAGATCATTTATCCCTTTATTTTTTAATGTACAATAAATTCCACATAATTGGAATACTTTAAAATCCTATCATTAGTAGAAATGTAAGAATTATGATTTAAACTATAATTTATAGTTTTACATAATACAGATATACCAGAGTTTGGTCAAACAATACACTCAACTTTCCAATTCCCTTTTTAGAAAAATTGCAAATCATAATCATCTTTTTTCAGGAATATACTGATGGTGATAGTGGTCTTGGTGATATTAAAGCTACTGCATGGAAAGATAAAGGGTAAATAAAATGGCTATTGGAAATGGGCCTCACTAAAGTCTGAGGAAAATAATTCATTTTAAAAATCAATAATTTTCTGCTTTTAAGCTGTATTCATTTCAGGCAGATATTTCCACTGACAATCCATTTTAGTATATTTGCAAAAACTACATGAGGGTAAAAAATGATTTGAAATAAAACAAAAGTTAAAAACACAAAGTGCTACCCACCAATTAAGACTATATTGAAGAAAAAGAGTGACATAATCAGGATCACGACAAATTCCTCCAAATTGCACAGGTAGAAAAAAGGAAAGCTGCTTTCGTGTTCAGTGGCTGGTGTAGGGGCAGGGTGTTAATTCAAAGATACATGAAACCTAACAAACCAGAGTTCATTAAAGTCAAAATTAATATCAAAACTGACAGAAATTGACTGTCCTTTTCTACTGGGAAGGCAGGCACTCTTTAGACTGGTTTTTAAGTAGGACATTGGCTGGCAGTGAAAGATGAAGACTGCTTTGTAAGAACGGAATGAGTTGGTCCCTGATTCATGGATGCAATTAGAACTACTCAGGGGTGGAGAACAACAGGGTCTAAAACAAAAGCCAGCATGGAGTCAGATAAAGGAAGGAGAGTCCAGCTGAATGTTATGCGGTGGTCATTTCATCCCTACCAGCCTAATTTGCCCTGTTCAATATGCCTGCTTTTCTCATAAACTCAGCATATTGTCTTTCTTTAAACTCAGGCCTTGAATGTTAATTACTCTAATTTTCATTACTTTACCACCCTCATTGTAGAATAGGACTAATTCAAATTACACTACCAAGTACCTGGTAAAGGTTACCATAGTAACAACTATCATCATTTGTAGACTGCATTCATGAAGTCGAATCTGTTTATGACACCTTCATTTAAAATAGGTATATCAAGACATCTTAATTGAATAAACATCTTTGTAAATGTCTTTATATTAACATATACAGATACCACTTTTGTCTTCTAAACTTGTGATCAACCATAAGTTAAATAGAATGTCACATTAATGATAAGCAATAACAAAATCGATGTGGGAAATCAGTGGTATTCATTTGGATTGTAGTTTATTATTCTAATTTATTGGTTTGTATTTAAGTAAAAAAAGCATAGTCGTAGCTACATAAAACCTTGATACCAAAGCCAACACCTGCACCTAAAAAATACATCTAAAATTTAAAAAGGTGTTGGCATGCAGTGATCATTTTTGGAGGGTTATTGTCCTCACATCTAAAATGATTAGTAATTTAACTGCTACAGGGTGTTTCTTTCAAGGATATAACTCATAGTTTGTATCAGAAACTCTGTTAGAAACCTAATCACACATCCCTGCTGCCCATATTACTCTGAAGTACCACCTTTCAGCTGAATAACCGGTGATTGGGGCTTGTGAAGTAAATTTCTACCTACCTCTCAGTCTAAAGGCAACAGCCTAAATCTATTTATTTATTTGTTTAGCTTCAAAGTGGACAAGCACAGCATCCTTGAAAATGTCCACATTTGCAAATTGTCAAAATAACTGTTTTCTTGATCTAACTCACTGACTGTAGGGAAGTTTAAGGTTGTTGTATAAAAAGCAAGTGGTTAACTTTAGAAGAGCAAAAACTGCCCTCTGCATAGTTAATACTATTTTTAAATGTGTACACTTTTGAGGTGCTCCAAAGTTAATCAGTAAGTGAGCACTACTCACATAGCTCTGAGAATTAAAAACTTTATGAGGACATGTGCAGACTTGAACTGGATTTCTTAATTTTTTAATAAATATGCAAAAACCATGATAGAGGGAAAGCATTTAATAATTGCAACAATTTTCAGATTATTTTCCATGTGTCACAATCTAATCAGTATTTCTGTACACATCTTGAAGTTTCTGCCATCGTGTGCAAAAATGTTTCCAAAAAATACACTCAGTCATACATTAGTTGTGCCTTATCTTGAAAAGTTTAAATGCCTATAAGATGTAATAAAAAAATTACCTTATAAACTTGATTAAAAACAATTTTCTCTTAAAGGTACTTTAAAAAACAATAAGGATGAAAGGACAGAGGGTTTGAGTTTGTCGGGTAAACATAAATCTTTGGAACAAAATTGTCTCTCTAAGAGCTTTTTTTGTTAAATACCAAAACTATAAAAACAGCATGAAGGAAAAATGATTTGAGTAAACTGCTCCTCAGAGAGGGCCAAATTCTTCCCTAAATGCTGTACTTACAGCACTCAGGTCATACCATACACACAATAATTCTACAAACCAACATGGGATCACATGTTTATAAACACAGTGCACAACTTAAATTCAAATTATGAGAAAGTCCATAGTCTTCTCACGGTTAACATTTTGTTACTTTACATTTATGATGCTTCTTTTTTTTTTTTTACATTGAGCTGCCTTAGCTACCATAATACTACTAATACTACCACATGCATGACGTAATTAACATTTGTTGATCATTTACTACTGTGTGATCAACACTGCTTTACATACACCACCTCATGTTACCCCCCCAATTTAAAGCTCTTAGAAGTATTCGATCCCAGTTTTAGATGAGAAAATTGATGCTTAAAAATATTGAGTAATTAATACATCTTTACATAATTAGCATTATCTAGCCATGGTTACCTGGGCTATATAATTCTTAAGTCCCTCTCTTTAACCTCTACTTCAACTCTTTGCAATACTTTACTTGATATTATCAGTTTTAAAAAGTGACCAATGCAATTACTCTATTTAAAGTATCACAGTGTACTTAAATTGTAATGTGACAATAGAATACTAGCATACATTGTTAATATACTGGATCCTGTTTCCAAGTTTGGCATATTTGTGAATATACCTGGTTACTAATAACTATTATGGACATCAAATAATTGTTGATGGCATAAGATAGTTAATAATCTGGATCTAAATTAACATCCTCCTTAGAGGTTTTAGTTTATTTTCACATAGAAAATATTGATATTTGGACGATGTGAAATGAAGAGTTAGGAGGCTGGGCATTGCTGACAGGCCACCTACACAGGTGTGTGCCATTTGGTGAACTACCTAACCTCTCTATGCTTCTTATCCTGGCCTGTGCAATGAGGGCAGCAGTGTCCACGTCGTGAAGATTAGGTGAGATGGTGTATCTCAGCGTGCATGGCACACTTTCTGACACAATAGGCCTTTCATAAATGTTAGATATTATGATTTCTCAGATTTTTTTTTACCAAATGAAAAGTTACCACAGGGGTGTTTATAGTAAATTGCACCAATTAAGATAAGAGAAGCACACCAAATTGCCCAAAAAGTAAAGTGTTCAACAGATTGCATTGCAGACACCGGCACACCCAGGTGAAGAAATTCTAAGGGCAGCAGCAACAGGAAGGCAAGAGCTCTGGTGAGAGGTAAGAGCTCAGAACAAGCTACACAGACAAGAGACAGGGGAAGGTATCCAGAAACTAAGACAAAACGAGGATGAATAGGAGCAAATCTACAGAGAAGCTTCAGAAAGACTTAATTTTTGTTGAGTGGATTGTCTTCACTCAATGTCTCTTTAAAGATAAATAACTAAATCTAAGTCTAGAGTATAACCTAAAATAGCCAAGTGCATTATTAGGACATTGCCTCTGTTGACAAGTGGTTCTGTAAACTTGGCCAATCATATGATTCTAAGTCTCAGTTTCCTTACCTATAAATAGAGTTACTAACACCTACCATTCAGGTTGTAGGGAACACTGGAGGTGGAAATGCATACTACTACTAGCACAGTAACAGTGCTAGGCCTGGAGGAGGCCTTAAAATGGATATAGACTGCAGACAAGGAGGAGAGATGGTGAATCAGAAAGACTTGCAGAAAGTATATGAGGTCTGTCTGCAGAAAGTCCAGCCATTGTTAACATACCAGAATGGTTTGTGTGACATCAGTGTAACCTGGCAGCCAAGGGGAGTGGACTGGGATGTGCATGTGTGAACAGCAATGACTTCACTGTACTAGTCAGTGGGGGTAGCAGATGCTGTCGAGTGAACGTGTACACTGTGTGGTTGTCGCATTCAAAATGACTGCACAAGAAGAGAAACAAATCTGCATCAAATTTTGTGTTAAGCCTGAACATTTCTCCAAAGAAACTATTCAGATAATTCAGAAGGTTGCAGCTATAGGCAACTGGTGACTGGCAGCTTCGTCACAACAATGCACTTACTCATGTATCGTGTCTCATGCAGAGTTTTTTTGAAAAACATCAAATCACCCAAATGATTCAACCCCCTACAGTACATGTTTGGCACCCTGAAACTTCTGGCTTTTCCCAAAACTAAAATCATCTTTGAAAGGGAAGAGATTTCAGACAATTGATGAGATTCAGGAAAATATGACGGGGCAGCTGATGGCGATTGGGAAATCTGTGTGAGGTCCCAAGGTGCCTACTTTGAAGGGGACTGACGTGTCATTGTCCCATGTACAATGTTTGTTGTATCTTGCGTCTTCTTCAATAAATGTCTCCATTTTTCATATTACATGGTTGGATACTTTGTGGACAAACTCATATATTCTCATACCAGAAGACTCTAAAATAATGTTTAAAAAATGGTCACAGAAGAAAAAAAAACAAAACATTTTATTTAGTGTCTTAAAGCGTGTATCTAACGGAGGTAGTAAAACAGATTAAAATGTTAAAGGTCTTGAAGTAAAATATTTCCAAAGCTAATTAATGAAGAGCTACTTTATTTGTAAGTGAGACATACACATGTGCCTTCATCTTTTCATATCCTTTTGATTTTTAGTTCCTTTAGGAAAGCACCCCTCTTTTGCTATTTCTCTACAATTTATACCCCACTCGCAACTGAAGGCCCAGGTATCTAATTTCCTGTTCCGTGGCCCCCCTGCTTATATATTTCTCCCTCTAATTCCATTAGACTCAGTCTTATAAATACCACTGGGGCAACCCAGGAGCACAATGAAATATATATTTCTAAGCTTGTATATTTTTATTTAATGCTGTCTGGTTTTTAAGTTTGAGGATTATGTATTACAGTACATTAAATTAGAGGTATAAATGCCTAACATAAAGACTGTTGAGAAAAAAAAAGAACAAACTCTTTTACATTTTTAAAAAATAATCTTTACTTATTTAATCTTTATTGTATCTTTCCCCTTACCATTTAGTCCCCCTATACACCCTCCCCTCTGCAATCACTGCACTGTTGTCCGTGTCCATGAGCCCTTTTTATTTTTGCTCCATCCCTCCACCCCCTCACCTCTCCTCCACTAGCTGTCATCCTGCTCTCCATCCATGAGTCTGTCCCAATTTTCCTTATTCATTCCGTTTGTTTACTAGATTCCACATATGAGTAAAATCCCATGGTATTTATCTTTCTCTGACTGGCTTATTTCACTCAGCATAATTTCTCCAGATGAAAAACAATCTTTTAAAGATCCCTCGCAAATCCTCTGATCTATGAAGAGAAGGTATGATGACAAAAAACATTTGGGTGGGAGTCCTAGCCACAAAGACATGGAGTTTGTGCTCCTTGCCTCTGTTTTTTGCAGCCCAGGAAATGATATTTGGGCACAGCGTGCTTGCGGCCGTCTCTCAGGACAGGAAGGGCCCTCAGAAGTCATAGAACCAAATCCCCATCCCCAGCATCACTGACCAGTTGTTCCTCAGCTGCCTCGTTCATTCCTTATCATCACAGAAGAGGTTAGATCAGAGCCTACCACCCCACACATGGAGGAACTCACCACCTCCCAGGACAGTCCAGTCCAACTTTGGAAAGCTCTAACTGTGAGAAACTCCTTGATGGTGTTCAACCGAAATCCGATGCCTTACAATGTCAAGCAGCTGTTAATGTTTCTGTTCTCCAAGGCTACACAGAATAGTGCTAATCCCTCTTGTATGTAACAACCCTTCAACTTTTAAAGATAGCTATCATGTCCCCTTCCCAAGCCTCCTCTTTTTCATGCTTGGCATCTACTTCTCTTTAATCATTCTTCAAATGAAATGGTACTCCACCACTCTGATGTAATAGAGTTTACTTTGCAAAAAAAAAAAAGAATCACATACCTAAGTTAGCAAGAGCATCATAATCAAGCTAATTCATAATTTCTATCACAATATTATATTTTAATTGCATAAACAATTTAAATTGGATGTTTTCTTCTCCTGATCCACCACAAATGGAAAGAGTATGTGTGGTGCCCTCAAGGGAGAGTTCCATGTCTTAAATGACTTAATACACGCACGTGGGACAGCTGACACCTTGTCAGAAAACTGCTCATTCTGATTAATAACATAAGCATGGAACACGGTGATTACCACACCTATTACGGCAATCACAAGTTCAAACTGTGATTCTCCCTAAGCCCAATTAATAGACATATGACCCATCTGTATCCGTTCCTGCTTTCAGGAGAGTTCATAACATCGGCTTTATTGAAGTCCTTTGGCCCGTCTCACTCATGAGATCTTTCTTCTAGGCTAATTCAATCTGCAGGCCAGACCCTCTGTCTATCCATCTTAAGCCATTTCTTTTCAAACCTCAAGTCGAATGAAAAAGCACCTACGCTGTGATACACAGTGTAGAAGAATGACTACCTCAAACGAACCAATACTTCATTGTGGCCAAGTTAGTATAATACTATTAATATTCCCATTCCTTTCAATTCAGCAAAAGCTGTATTATATAGAAGAGTAAGAAAGTATTCAGTGACTATAATGGCAAAGACACATCAGAATGGGCCACAGCACATGCCAGAGCAGAAATGAGGAGGTTCGTTACTGTTTTGGGCATTAAGTCTTCAGTTGCTTGATATGCAATATTTGAACAATCAGTAAAACTGTAATAAATGTAGGTCTTGAAAATTAGTCTGGTAACAGAACAGTCTTTGTTGTTTTTACCCTTACACAGGCTTTATAGGATTTTGTAAAAGCCAAACAAAAGTCTCCATATTTTAATAGAAATCAAAAACAAACATTGAAGTTATTTTTTCATATATTTGAATAGGAAGCATTGAAAAGCATTTGATCTTGTCTTTGTATCAAATCAAAGATGTCATTATTTTAAAACCTTCATGTGCTACATCAGCACATATACAATTACTATGAACTTTAATCAAGAGAGAAGCCGTCTGAAAAAAATTAACCTTGAAATCACCACTGGAAATATGATGAGATGAACAATTCATGAACACGAGAATCATTCTCTATAGTAAGCTTGATTGGAAAACGCAGTCCTGAGCCATGACAAAGCTCTAGCAGATATGTGAATGAGGCCATAACTTTCTAGATACCTTACAATTCATTATGTTAGAATATCCTTTGAGAAATGTCCTTTGAGGTATTCCCAAATATGGGTATTTTTGTACAAATTCCTGTTTTTTTCCTAAAATCACATTTCCCTCTTAGTGATCATTTTTTTTTTACACAAATTAGCCTCATTTAGAAATGTCTGTAAAATTTCTTATTTTTTTGGCTGATGGCACATTTTTACAAAAACCAAGTTCTGGGTTTTAGGGGTTTTTTGTTTGTTGGTTTAGAGCCACTTCCTGATAATTACAGCAGATCCCATCCTGTTGAATCCTGTAGCCAATGAACGACTAGTTCTGCAATATAAGTATAACCATACACCAGATACAAATCACAAATTGCCACAAAATAATGGATGATTTGACATATTTTATTTTCTGCAGAACTGAAATGATTGAGGCATTTTTTTTTCCTTTTTTTCTCTCATTCATAAATCTAACTCCCCAATGCTTATCCTGCCAGTGAGCAATATGGCACTTACAGAAGTTTATTCTATATGGTCCATAAGTATTGAGCGAAAGCTGTTAAACTGTGGGAGACCAATTTCATCTGCACCTTTCAAGAAGTGACTGAGTCAGTTTACAGGAGCGAAATAGCATGTATCAGATCTAAATTTGCTAAACGAAATTAGCTGCGTGCCATTCTATTTGTCTTATCTCTTTCTCTGGCTCATAGTGTGCTAATTCTGGCCACAAGCAGTATAGTAAGTACAGAAAAAAAAAAAAAATGAATGCCCCTTTCACCAACAGTTGCATAAAATGTTTTGTCTATTTCAGTTTATCTCAAAGCTTTTCATACTTTCAAATTTCATCCTTGTACTAAAAAAAAAGAAAGAAAGAAAAGGAAAAGGCCAATAAAGAATTGTATCTGAATGCCAATCACTCCAGTTTCTATAAATTCCAAGTACACTTTTAGAGGTTTTGATATATCACCAGGGACAATGGGGCTGCTAAATTTGCAATTAAAACAACTGGGAAATATTATTAACTGTTTAGCTGATATTTTTACACAGTAAAATTGGAAATTGTCATACTCATTGTTTTATCATTACTTAAATGTGCTAACATATTAGTTAAACCGTGAACAAATATCAGAGCTTTCTGCATACTGACATTAATTTAGATGCATTGTTTTATTCACATCCAGCAAGAATGTTTATTGTAATTAAAATGGTCACATTTAACTTAGCCAGAGGATAAAGTCAAAGGTGGATTTTTATCTCTGCTAAATAACAAATGGTTAAAAATTTAAAGCTATTATACTTAGCTTTTATATACCCAAATTAGCAAGATTTTTTTAAATCACACCCAAACATTATAAACTATAAAACTACATAAGACACAGTATTACATGACCCATTTTTAAAACATGATGTCAAGAAAATAGCCATATATTTGCGTTAGGCAAGTTCATATTTAGAGAGAAAATATTCTGAAAATTATCTCTATATAGTAAGTACATTATGTTATACAAAGAATATAGTAAAGTGCTTTACAGTGTGATTTTAGTGTATGTGACATTTTTTTCAAAGCCATGCATGTTAATAGCAGAGTTCAACTACATCCAGCAGAAAGCAATTAAAAATTACATCATTATACCCAAAATTCACGGTAAAAGGCTTCAACTTCAGAGCTACTCTCTTATATCGGTGCCTCCCAAGGCTCTGTACTTAATCTGCTGGTATTTCCATTTCTGTATTGCTTTTAAAGAGGTTTCCCACTCTCTATAAATACATGTCTCAAAAGCTTGGATATGTCTCTGCTTTGAAGTTTCCTCAAAAAGACAGGGTTTATATAATTGTTTCCTTAACATACAGAGTACAAAGAAAGAGCTCGGAAGAATATAATGGAGGAGGAGAAATACATGGTAACCTAAAGGAGAACTCCTTAAACGATAGATGTATTGCACAAGTTCCTTCATGAGGCTACAGGGAAAGCAAACAAGGCAGATGATGTGAAGGCAGGAGCATGTGGTGTGCTAAGCATCCCCTTCTCGCACAGTGGGGCAGGTAGAGTGGAGGAGCCACACCTTTCAGAGGCGTCACTAGGTCCTGGCACTGGGAGAGACATCAAGCAGCTGAGAAGCAGAAGGCAGACCAGCTGGCTGCCAGGACAGGGCAGACAGGCAACTTGCACCAGACGGGTGCACCAATCAAGCTTCATCTTTACACACTGTTCCTTTCTGTATCTATGTCCGTATCTGCAAAGAGGGAACAGTAATTCCTGACTCTAACTTTCTTCTCGGGTATTCTTAAGAAAGACAATCAGGAAAGTACTAAAAGAATTTCAGACAGAGGTCTGAATGTCTCCAATGCCCAGTTCTCTCATGAACAGATTACTCTGCAGACTGTTGGGGAAGTTTGTAATCCATATTAACTCTTTCAAGCCCTTATAAATTAAGACACAATTTGGGTACCACACTGACCTAGAAAGGTTGATAGTTTCTCCAAATCTGGGACCCTGAGAAGAAATGTCTGGAAGAGCACTTCCATCAGCAGAATTGGACTCTATAAAGATCATAACCATTTCATCAATTGTCAGGATGTAGACCAAATAACATGCAAGAACAGCCAGGAGATTCCCAGCCACTTCTCTCGGTGATGTGACAAGGGCTTCCTTTATAAGATCCTTTGGAAACTATAGGGGCATGTCAGGTTGTCTATTTTAAGATACCGAGAGAGATTAGTTATAAGAAAGTTATATTATTGCATATATCTAGGAATAGAAAGTGCCACATTCTGTTGGAACCCTTTTTTCATAAAATACTATTAGCATTTCTCTGAAGGCAACTATTCCTCCCAACAGTTTGAAAAATGGCTTAGTAACCTAATTTCGTATTGTGTTTCATTGGTCTTGTCTATCCGTCTTCAAAAAAAAAAGGGAAAGTTAGCATCTTGAGTTTCTCTATGTGCCTCGCAGTTCCTAACGTGGTCCTGATTTACAAAGATGGGTCAGTACGTGCCTCCTGCTACACTGACTGGGTGGTGAGCACACAATGGAATATAGAGCTAATGTAGTATAAAGATGTACGTCTGAAACTTATATGATTTATTAACCAATGTTATCCTGATAAACAATTTTAATAAATTAAAAGTGGGAAATAAGCCTTGGCTGGTGATTCTCAATGGACTGAGCACCGAGCTGCAAACCAAAGGGTTGCTGGTTTGATCCCCAGTCAGGGCACATGCCTGGATTTCAGGCTGGGTCCCTATTGGGGATCACGTGAGAGGCAGCCACATATTGATGTTTCTCTCCCTCTCTTTCTCCAAACATTCCCCTTTCTAAAAATAAATAAATAAAACCTTTTTTAAAAGGGGGGGATAAATAATCTACAATAAAAATAAATAAATATGTAAAAGCAAAGAAATAATCTAATGGCCACACAAAAATAGTGGACTACAAACTCTTACATGTTTTAGAATGATATTCACATATATTTAACTTACCAAAAATAAAGCCAACAGAAATTCTTTGTACCATATTATGAACAGGCTCTAAAAATGAGAATGGGGACAAATGATACACTCTTGGAAATACTCCAATGAAAGAAATACCCCAGGAAGCTTGAAAAGGCAACTAAAGAAATTCCCAGGGTAAACATGTCTAATATCTATTATTAAGAATTCTATAATTATGTTTTTAGAACAGCTTACTTTGTGCACTATATGGTTTAATTACAAATAATAACTATCTGTGAATGAACTTAAAACTGTTTCAGTAAAAGTATGTTATTCTTTCATTAAAGAATATTTTAAAGAGCTTACTATATATGTGGTACCACATTATTCTCTGCAGGGAATAAAAACTCCCGCTTTTAGAAAAGTTAAATTATAGTATGGTTTGAGATTAAACTCCAGGTAAGTGGTACAGATAAGGGTTATTTATAGTCCAGGGTTGTCAGTGAAGGAAGACAGAATGATGAGGTATGATTTAAAGCAGAACTGAAAAAATTCAACAGTTGGGACAGGCAGAGGTGCCAGGTGAACCATGAAGCCCAGAGGAAAGGGGTTGGCAAAGTCAAAGCCAACCACCAAGGCACAGTTGTGGAACGCTGACTAGGTAAGTCTGATGCTTCCAATACCTGGTAAGAAACCCATAAGACTGGACTTGGTTATCACATATTCATTTTCTTCTCTTTAAACACCATCAGACTATGTTCCAGATTTTTATACACACACACACACACACACACACACACACACACACATTCTTGATTCCAATTAGTTTAACTGTCAGGATCCAGACACTGAATCTTACACATTCTTATTGAGGTTTAGTATGCTTCAGTTCCCCCTACAATATTGGAAATAACATGATAAACAACGATACTGACCTACCTCTACCTCTCAAGGGAGAAGTTTCATGATGTTGCACAGGAAGTTACATGGTATCTATGTTAATGTTTTATGGGCTCCACTCTCACCTCCAATTCCTAACAGGAGTGACTCTCCCAGTCAAAACCTCCTTTCCGTCGCTATGGCCCATGAGAATGCTGACCACGGCTAAAAAATCTCTGGTACATGAGGAAAGCACCAAGAGAGATTTAAGGTTAAGTCCACAACTTTGCAAGCTCACGTGGCCCAGAGGCAGCATTGTGCAGAAGGCAACTAGAGGGAGGCAAATGTGCAATAGAAATAAATTGATAGAGTCTTGCTAGTTAAAGCTGATCTCATGCACTTGTCCAAATAATACAACTGTGTTATTTTTATTTGTAGGGGCCTGCAGAAAACAAAGAGGACCCAACAAAGACAGTACAAAAGGTAAATAACTTGGACCCAAGGAGGGGCATGGACAAATCTGAAGTATCCCTATGGATTTGCTGATTAAGGTGATCAACTAATTGGTGACAAGAAGCCCAGTGTTTATCCTTATGATCCATCTTATTTAAGCATGCATATCACTTAATAAAGAATGAAGAAATAACCATTTGTCTACTTATTGATCATCTTTATAAGAGTCAACATAAAAGAAACTCTTGAAGGTGCTGTGATGCATAATAATGTGTGTGGGTAACTTCTACCTGCCTTTCAGGGTCGAAATGCGACGTCCAGCACAGACCCTGCTAAGTAAACAGAGCCTCTTACAGGACTGTCTTCACAAAGGTGCTTTATTTCTTCAATCTCAATGTGTTGTAAACGATACATGCAATCAGTGCTTACTTCCTAAATAAAAGGAAAGATGTTGATAATTCCACTGTCTCCCCCTGGAGGAGAATTTCACAGTCTGATAATTAGGCCCATGGTTCCGATCCATTTGTTCTCATTTCAATTTTGCAATGCTCTTTTAAAGCAACACAGCCTTTTATTTGTTTGTTTCTTTAAGTGTCTGCAACTTTTCAAGTATTTCTATGAATGTTCAAGAAGGTAGTAATGTTACCAGGAGATGCCGACTAACTTACATCACCTAACTTCCAGGTGCTCCCCGTGTCCTCAGGTAAAAGGGAGAGGAGGTGATGGGTGGAGGGACTGAGAAAGGAGGAAAAAGGACTCATGGACGTGGACAACAGTGTGATGATTGCAGAGGGTGGGGAGGGGGTTTTAAGGAGACTACAGGGTAATGGGAAACAATGTAATAAAATTAAATTTTAAAAAAAATTTCAAAAAGGAGAGGACTAGATCTGTGGTTCCTAAATAGTGCCCGATTTCTGTGAAGCCAGCACAGGGGCAGAGAGGAGAAACAGGGAGGACGTGGGGGAGGGCCACAGTTGGGGACGCCAAGCTGGCTTCTCTGGGCGGCTGTGACAAAAGTGCTCTCTTTCTGCCTTTCACCTATTTCAGTGCCAGGGCTACACACAGGGATTCGCTTGAAAAACCAAAAAGGTCCACTTATAAAAATAATGGAAATCAATGGATTTCTTTTCTTAAAAGTTTGAACATCCTTTTCCTAACTAAATCACTTTTTTAAATCATGTCATCATTTAGGCGCCACTTTGAGCTACATTAATAGAGATAAAGAAATTGAGACACAGAGCAAGAAGTCTAACCTAAGATCTCAAAGAAAATGACTCTCTGACCAGAATCCACTTCTCTTCACTCTTATTCTGGTGCTTTATTCTGCAGCACCACACACAAGCAGGGCTGCAGCTGCACTACCCACAGCTCAGGCATTCGCCTTTTCCATTAAGTCCTATGAGGATGCTGCCCCCTGGAGTTGTGCAAAAAACAGGCTTACAGAACAATCACTTATTCAAAATGAAAATAACTCTAAAACGATTATTACACATTCAGACAAAGCACTTTAGAATTAGGCCCCAAAATATCGACATATTCCACCTTTATGTTATAGATGTGAGGCAGTTCTCCTCCCTCTTGGAAAATTAGTGCATATAGGAAGCACTAGTTATGTGTCAAATCTAAAAACAAGGATGTAGCTTTAAAGCTTTGGTTAAAACATTAGAGAAAAGGTCCATTTCTTTAACAAACATGTCAGAATTATCAGTGACTCAGAAAAAGAGAATGAAGTCCTACACAATGAAATCTGAAGAGACCACAGAGCAATTCTGAAAATTAATATTTTGGGGAAATGGCCTCAAATACAAATACTTTAGAGTTAATAACCTCTTTATTTCATTTAAACAGGTGCTCTTGTAAACGAGATGGTCTGCGAGAAACTTTCCATTGTGTTTATTAAAATACGTGTACACATTTTAAAGATACCAAGTAACTTGTTACTGGAATGTACCTCAATATCACAGAAGACTTTGAAGACATTCTGCAGAAAATGGCTATGCAGTGGGGAAATAGAGATTGCACTACATGCTTGTCCCCCCAAGGTGCACGAGGCAAGTCACGAAGACAAGGAGTTGCTCAAGGTATTAAGAAGAAAATAGAGGAAATGTCCCCATAATGTAGAAATCCTGATTTTAACCACCTGGTTACATCCTGGGTCACACCCACAAAACAGGCACTTAAAATTTCCTTTGAATTATGCAGAAGAGCTAGTTTCAGGGAACACTGATTTAGGATCTTTTCAGAATAAAAAGGAGTAAAATTAAGAAATTTTTTGTCATTATAAACTGTAAACTTCAATCAATACCTGTATTAGAAAGCATGAAATATAAGGTTTTACTCCAATTGCCCGTATTTATAATAATTTAGAAAATGAGTATCGGAGAAAAGATGTAAGTGGATCCCATATGGTAAAATGTAACATAGTAGGCCATTTCTAAAATGATTTAGTTCACAATATGATTAAATTCTAGCCTGCACAACATACTCAGTAGATCATTGTAAAAGAAAACAATGGGGTATACTTGATTAATTCTTGTAGAACAGCTACAGGCTTGAACATGTATAAGCTAATCTCAATGTAAATACTAACATCTCTGTAAAACTGTAGTTCTCACAAAGGGTAAAATCAAACAGCCAGGGCCAGCAAGTTTGCAGGTAACAGGACACCTTTTTGGTCATTCGTTTTACTTGTTCTAGGCACTTACATATCACCTATGATATCCAACAGCAGCAGAACCCTGTAAACTAAAGAAAAACCTTGCTGCTATTTTTAATATGTTAAATTTTCCTAATAACTGGATAGAAAGAACATAAAAATGATGCCACTTCTAAGCACAGCAAAGTCTAAGGCACCTTAATTTATTGGCTAAAAGGTGCCCCTTATATACTCATTCATCTCAAGATGGCTCTAATCACCAAGCTTCAGAGAATATTTACAAAGACCCCAATTCCTTGCATCCCCAGCATTTTTTTTTAATGGCTGTGCTCTACCTTCCTTCTTTGGTCAAGAAGAGAAAAAAGGGAAAGAGTAAAGGAAAAAGATTTCTCTACAGAAAGGTATGGCCTTGGAGTCTGAGCTTTTGAGATGTGTTAGTGATCTTGGATCGATGCCTTTTTATTGTCTTTCAGGAATACATTTGAGCAATGGAATGGCTTGCGATTGTCCAGCCAACCAGCCATATCAGATTTATCAGAAAGAAAGAATGAAACTGGCTCAGAGGACTCCTGCAGTGTCTGAGTGGCAGGTTGCTGGGAAAACCCACACACACACACACAAAGAATATGCTTAGTGGTGGAGGGGAAAATATATACTCTCATGTATAAACTCAATAAACAATAAGATGTAAAAAAAAGAATCTATAGTAATGGAAAGGGTGAATGCATAAGACGGATGATAAATAGCACTTCTATTTAAGAACCAAAGGGAAGAAAGCTCATGAATACTAAATATTTGAATCCACTTTAAGGAGGAAATACAATTTTACCTCAAATAAATGCAAAGTCTAAAACTCAGTCATTGCAAACTTACTGCATTCAGGTTAGAGTAAAAAATCATTACATTTTCCACAAAGCACATGCCCTGGTAAATATTCTAATATCATTTCTTCATTAAGACACATTTCTAGTGACTAAATGAAAAATATAAGAAGCAGTAAGTGCCTTGATTTTCAAAAAAAATGACTTTTGATGTACTCATGATTAAAATAAATAAAAGTGGTTTAATTTGTTAAGAAAATCAGAAAACAGGAATCATGACAGAACCAAGAGTCTTTCAATTTTTACCACAACGGTCCACATTAGAATGTTTTGAAGTGATGCACAGTTAACAGTGATAGGTGTAAATTTATTAAGAAGCACTCTCAAGGAACAATGTAAAAAGACCCCTTTTACATATATAAGATATTCAAAGTTAAAAGAAAAAAAGGGAAACAGTGCACCCATGGGTGTGTTTACAGCAAACACATGTAGGAAAAAGAACTGATGTGGGTTTTATTTTGAAAATATATTTAATGTCTTTCTCATCATTTACCTAAATGTATTAACCTTTTTCTTCTCAAAGGTAAAACAACCCTTAAGATTGGAAACACACCTGAAATATGTAGGAAAATGTATGTTCTTTTATAGAATGAAAGCAGGACTAAGTTGCTTGCAAATAAGGAATGGGAACTTAACTTGCTCACCCCGTATCTGTTAAGGTGAGTGAGACTATACTTTCCGTACCACACGTAGTTCATTTCAATACAAAGGTGATAGTGATTGTTTTTTCAATCATACCAGGAAGACAGAAATTTTGGAATTATTCCTTTTAGTGGTAAAGGCTTTCTAGCAGCCATATAAAGGGCCCTTGACTATAGTATTTCTTGATAAAATGAATCACTAGAAATGAGGCAAAGTGCTTCTGAACCCCCCCCCCACACACACACAAATAGCTTTCTCTAAAGCTGAAGAACAAGAACAGATCCTGTTCAATTACAATTATTTTCAGAAATATCTTAACTCTGTTCAAAAGAATTGTCGTGCTCCTCCCCATATTTTTATTCTATTCACATAGAGCAGTAAATAAGGTGCATTCCTTCTGCTTCTTAAGAAATTAGCATTTCAAAAATATGCCGCTTTCCCCTGAACTCCAAGCGTGTCTAATAATGCGAGAAGCAGATTGTCTTCCCTCGTTTCCTTAATTTGTTTCATCTAAAAGCAATTCACTCAACATCTTGTCGCCCTCTGGCAGCTTAGTTTACTTATCCGCACTTAATTTCTCATTTGGACCAAAACAAACTCCTCCAAACTGCTACTGACTGCTAACCACGAGAGTGGAGACGCAATATGTATTTACTTGGGAACATGCAGCCACACATACACAGCCACAAACACACAGATCTTCACTCACATCCCAGACAGTTACTTGGTTTTATAAAAGCACCACATTAAAACCGGCTGAACTTTCCCTGCCAGGTGCGGCAGGGTGTGGGGGGCGGGGTAGGATGAGAAAAGAAGTCCCCAGGGGCATTTACAGTTTCCAGTGGGTCACCTTAGCATGCGTGTTGCAATTATACCAGGGATGCGCCCGACAGCTTTTCTTTGTGCGGTCCTTCTATCTAGATCACTGTGTTTTGAACAAGTGAGGCTCGCCTTTGTGTCCCCAGAATTTCAAGTACAGAGTCACACACGGAACAACAATGGCACGCTAATCCTCGCGTTCTAAATGGGCTCACTTGTGGGTCTGACAATTCGCGGGGGGGGGGGGGGGGGGGAGGGAAACGAGAAGAGACCAGCTGCAGAACTAATTTGGATTACATTCCTTGCAGAAATTCTGAAAAGGGCTTTTCGGCATAGCTCAACCCCAAGCCGCACAGTTAATACCAAATTGCTGCGGACTCGGAGCCTGCTCCCTCTCCTTCTGGCTGAAGCTGAACCAGACAGCCCCCAGTAGGTCGACTCCTAGAAATTCCTCTCGGCTAAACCTGCTCGTCGGTCGCAACTGCTTTTGAATGGGTCAATGTGCATAATCAACCCATTGAAGGAAAATATGAAGGGACTCGGAGTGGGGAGGGAGATAAAAAGGGATGTATCTAAGAGGCCGCTTGGAATCTCAAGTCCGTGTTGGTGTAATTCCGGAGGTGGCTGGAGCGCAGAACCTGGTATGCATGAAGAATTTCAGAGTAACTGGGAGGGTGTAAACGACCAGTACAAACGGCGCACATTGTGCAATGCGAAGGTCATTTTGAAAGGCTCTATGATTGTAACTTGTTATTTACTAGTCAAGTCAAGGAGGGGGAGGCGACGGCGGCTGGGGCGGAGCGGGAAAACTACAGCGCACTGTTTTCTTGGTGAGGTCAGAAGGATACCCTCCCCGGGCCTAAAGCTCTCCGCATCGCCACTCCCGGGGGTTTTATCTCCTGTGGCTGCCTCCTACGCTCCCGGGAGCAGCCCCGGATCGTTCCGGAAATCTGTCGCGCTCCCCAAAAGGGCTCCCTTGGCCGTGTCAAACACCGATTCTCTGCGGTCCCTTCCTGTCCCACTTTCATCCCCAGGAAACTCAAGTGTCAAACTTTGAGCTCCCTCGCAATGCAGGTCCTGCCATTAGCCCTGCCCGCCTCGGCGCGCCAGCCCCACCGCGCTGCCGGGGGGGGGGGGGGGGGGTTCGCTTAGTCTTTCGCCTGTCCAGGTAGCTGGGGCTCCAGCTCTCTCGAAAACAGTGGCCGTGCACCCAGCACAGCCGCGCCCGCCTTCGGTTCAATCAATTCGCGCGACTGGTCGGCTCTGCAGCCGCACTGGGCAGTAAACAGAGAAGTTGGAGGGACTCCGGCCAATAGCAAGTTTAACTACAGGACAAACTCTTCCTGGAGCCAAACCCAGCAACCGACGGGAAGGCCGGGCTCTCGGCTCAAGTATGCCAACCGTTCTCTCTCTCTTTTTTAAAGAGGTCAGGCAGGCAGGCAAGCTCCCTTCAAGTCAATTGCGCCAGAGCTCCGGGACTACCGCCCTGGAGGCCCGGAGTTCCGGGCCCCTGGGCC
The DNA here is from genome assembly GCA_004024845.1 of Tonatia bakeri. Classification (NCBI taxonomy): domain Eukaryota; kingdom Metazoa; phylum Chordata; class Mammalia; order Chiroptera; family Phyllostomidae; genus Tonatia; species Tonatia bakeri. Next base: position 641,311 of record PVIA01000068.1, read on the forward strand.
GCGGCGCGCCCGTCCGCAGCCGCAGCAGCCCAGGCTGGGCTCAAGTCGGGTGTGACCCGGCAAGGCTCGGGCGACTGGAGGCGCGGTGGCCGCCAGCAGCACACACAGGTGCAAAGCCGGTTCTCGAAGCTGCGCTCTACACCGTCGTCCCGCACCGAGGGGCCCAGCTGGCACCGTCCCGGGACCGCAGCCCTTCCACTTCCCGGGCGGTGCACGCTTTTCCCAGGCTTCTTCCCTCCGGAAGCAGACGGAGAGAGGAGGGTCTCCTCTGACTCAGGGTTTGGGTTTCCCTTGTCCCTCACAACACGAGCGACGATAAGGAATCCCGCATAGGCTCACAGAAAACGCGTGAGAATGAAAAAAAGGGGGTTAAGGGGAAAGGGAAAGGAGATAGGGATGCAGAGTGGTGTTTTTTCCACGACAAATAAAACGCATGCACACACTGAGGATAAGTTTGGGCGCAGAATGAAAGGTGACCGAGAGCCCAAGGAAGAGGACGCGGTGGATTGATTCCTCCTCTCCTGAGAGCCAGCGGCTGTCAGATTGGGAGAAGGGGGCAAGGGAGCCACCCAGGCAGCCAAGCCGCCCGCAGCAGGTTCAACAACTGGAGCGCGAGAAGGAACCACGACCCACCTGACTGAGAAGCGCTCGGCTGGACGGTCCCCGCCGCCACCAGAAGGCTCACCCAGATGCACAGTCCTGTCGCCAGCTTCATTTTTTGGAAGTCTCAGATCCCGTGCTGACAGTTACATGTCCAAATGGCATATCCCCTTTCGGGCACGCAGAAGAGATCCGTCAGCCAGGCGCGCGTGGGGGGCGCGAGGGGGACTGGCGCGTAGCGCGCGCGGTGCACCGACTCCGAGCGCGGGCGACCGAGTCCGCGATCGCGGGACCAGGTCCGGGGACCGGAGGAGGGGGACACTGTGCGCGTGAGTGCGCGCGCCTGTGTGCGTGTGTGAAAGGGTGTTCGAGTGTGTGAGCGTGGAGCTCCTGGTAGGACTGTGCAGCTATTTCACTGTGTGATCGTTCTCTCTCTCTCCTTCCCTGCTCACTTTCTTTCTCAATGGCCGGGCAACAGTAAAAAGAAAGGGGGAAAAAAAGGTTTCCAAAAAAAGTTGATTGCAAAGGGGCGGTAGGTTTCCGGCCTCAAGCCCCGGCCGGGCTCTGATCGGCTCCCTTTATAGTTTCCTAGCACCTCCAGTCCAAATTGGGAAGAGAGTGGGGAGGGGGAAGCTTCTTGCTTCTTCTCCCCTATCCAGTCCTTTTTCCTGTCAGCTTTCCTCACACTTGTCCGGCGGCTGCGGTAATTAAAGCTCCAAGCGTCATTTCCAACGCTCCGCAGTCTCCAGCTGCAGCCCCACCGAGAAATTAATAAGACACCCGGAGGAGGAAAAAAAAAAAACGGTGGAGGGGGGGGGCGGATAAAACAACCCTCCACGCAACCAGCCTGGCTCTGTTCAGCCGCGCAAACCCCGCCCCTGCTATGACCCACAAGCCACGCCTTTTCTCCCGCTCCCTCCCCCAAAGGAAAACCTCATTGGTTCAGCCACTCTCCAAAATCGTCGGCCCCAGGAGTTGGGAAAACACCTGTCAGGGCGCACGAGTTAGATTTAAAGGGCTCACCCCAGGCCACACACTGAATGAAACAGAGGCCCGGAATAGCTGGCCCACGAAGTGCCAGACCCGTGGAGGGATGCTTACAGAAAAGATTATATATATAATGGTGAACTTCATACATGAATTTTGTATGTATATATATGAAATTCACCATTTTTCCATTGGCGCATAGTGCTCACCCAAAGACTAGACTTTCCCTAGAAATATAAGAAAATAAAACGTTACTTCAGGCATAAAGCCTCTATTCTTCTCTGTACCGGCTCGCGCTCCACACTCTGAAATGAGTTTAAAAGCTGGTTCGTATCTGACAGCCTCTGCAGATTAGGTAACCCTGGGGACATAATCACCTGTCTTCCCACTCTCCCCTGATTCCTATCCTCCCAAACTGACCTGCACTGAGTCAAACTACAATTCAACATGTATAGAACTACATCCTTTGATTTTTAGTTTTATGGATCTTTTCGGTTTTCCCTTGGACTCTAGGACAACTTGCTTTAGGGTTCATTCCCATTAAACAGATTCTAATTGAAAGTTACCAATTCGATTATAAAGGGCCAGAAACTGTCCCAGGCCTGAGCTGTTCAGGTGAAAGAATTTAAGATGGCCATGTCAGGATAGAACCAGTCTCAAGACCAGGGGAATGGCCCCAGCTTTAGGCCTCCTCCATGTTCTCACTGCAAGTTCGCCCTGGCAGTCCCCAGGTCATTGCTAGCTATAGGAATTCCTGGGCTTTTCTTGGTCTACCATATGCTGGGATTGAGTCATACCAGAGCACACACCACTTGCCTTTTGCTGCTGTGAAACTACCCTAGGCAGGGGCCAGAATCTCAGGCAGTAGTAGGTTATTGGTTTGCTATTTGCACAAGTATTCTACCTGTGAATTTCCCCCTTTTTCAGTTTCTCCAGAAGCATCAAATGCATAAATAAAATGTATCAGAGGAACTTAAAAATCAAGTCACCCTGCCTCCTCACTCAACATTTAAGACCTTCCTACTCCTCCCCCACATTTTTTATCTATAGTATCGTCCCCACAGATTTTCCATGGAGCTGAGAACAGAAAGAAACAGCAGCTTCACCCCAGAAGCCTGAAGCCTTCCCTTTCTTAGGCCCCTGGCAAGTAGCAGGCACGGAGAGGAGGCCAAACAAGCCAAGCTCACTGTTTTACCCAGATGCAGCCTCGGGCCTGGAGAAACTAAGCCCACAGCAGAACACAGTGAGTAGATGATGGTACTGACTGCAGCAGAACTATGCACGCTGCTCTTTGGGATTATCTTTGTTTTCTATTTTTATCACCCCCCAACCCGTTTTCTTTCGTTCAGTTTCCTCTCAGTCCCCTTTCCTAAATCACCTTCTGCTTCCTGCAATGTCTCTGAGATACCTCTAATTCATGAAAGCTACTTCTTACATTTCCATTCTGTCCACAGAGTAGTTTAAGGGATTAAAACAAAACAAACAAACAAATGAACAAAAAAATCAAAACCCAACTTCTTGTTATTGGAAAACTCTAAGTTTCTGAGTTTTCAGAAAAGAAATCTTTATGATAATAATTATGTTGTAAGGAGTGAAGAAATAGATTGTGTATTTTAGCTTAAATTAAGGGGAAAATTAAAACACAACATTTGATGGTTTTTTCTACTTGTGTCAATTGTGATAGTTTTTGCTCCCTCATCAATTTTATAGCTCTTCTGTGCAGGAACTCTCCTACATATCTTGGTCACACCCATGCACCTAAAATAATTTTTGGCAAAAGAAGAATTTCAATTAATATCCATTGGTTATTAAAACACTTAGTCTATGTTTTTTCAGATGCTAGACAGCTCATTCTAGGTATCCTCCAATTAAGTTAGTTGACACATCCATGATTTTCCTCTAATTCTCAATTTCTTCTGCTTTGATCCCATTTTCCTGGTTCTAACTGTTGAAACTGATTTACACCTGGCCAAAGTTGGGTGCCTGACCAGCAGCCTATAAAATAAATTGGTGTGAGAGCTCTATCCCCAACAAAACATCCTGTATTCTATGGTGACTGGTCTACCCAATCAGAGTCAAATACTTTGAATAGGAGACCCTAGAGACTTAGGAAGTTGGTACCCTGCCTGGGGAAATGAGAGGAGTGAGAACGTAGAAGCAATGAGCGAGAGTCAAGATTTAATGTTTTATGTGTCTGCTCTCACTTGCTTCCCATTTCAACTGAGTCACTGTAAGGAAAGGAACATCGGAAGAGAGGACCTTGGCCACCTGGTTTGGAAAGGACATAATAACTGGGTTGCTAGAGAATTTCTGAAATGGATTTCTTTACTTTCCTATGTATCCTTATCCATCAGGATACATCAGTTGAATCAACTAGAACATATTGCTGTCATTTGCAACCTGAAAAAACAAACAAATCTTAGTAACCAACTTGTGATTTGGCAAACCACAAGGGGATACCTAGAAATGTCTGCTCAGTACTGTTTTCTAGGAACTGCCTTCCCCTCAGTCTGGCGCATTTAACTTGGATCTGCCTCCATGATACAACGAGCCCCACACCTCCAGACCCTGAGGCTCTTCTCTGGCAATTTTGTGCTCGGGAAGAAAAGAGTTAATATTGTCATTCACTGGTAGCTTTTGACATATAAAGGTCCCCAACTGGTCTGTTTCCTTTTATGAAGAGATGGCCAGGATACAATGAGAAAGAAAGAAGCTGCCATTTTAAAGCAGCAAAAGCCCAGACAAGTCTCAAGAATGCTCAAATGCCCATCAGTAAATGAGTGGATCAAACAACTGTGGTACGTTTATACAATGGAATTCTAGGGAGCAGGAAGAAAGAAGCAGCTCCTAGCCTTTGAGACAGCATGGATGGGTCTGGAGAGTATCATGCTGAGTGAAATAAGCCAGGTGGTGAAAGACAAATACCATATGATCTCACCTATAAGTGGAACCTAATCAACCAAACAAACAAGCAAGCAAAATATAACCAGAGACATTGAAATAAAGAACAAACTGACAGTAACTGAGGGGAAGGGGGAGGGGATAATGGGGGGAAAAGGGGAAGGGTCATCAAGGAACATGTATAAAGGACACACAGACAAAGCCAAAGGGGGGTATAACTGAGGGTGGGAGGTGAGGATGGGTGGATTGGAGGGAAGTAGTGGGGAAAAATGGAGACAACTGTACTTGAACAACAATTTTAAAAAATTAATTTTGTCCAAAGGGAGGGAAAAAGGAAGAAAGCTCCTTGAGCAAGCTCCTCCTGTGACTTAGTTGTTCAAACACCCTTTTTCCTTATGCTAGTTCAATTTTTGTTTTTGTTACCTGAAACCAGAATAGCATGAAATGGTCAAAGAATTTCTCCAACTTGAGTGAGATCACAGAGGCCATAATGCCCGTTGAGGGAGCTATCTTGGTATGGCCCATAATCTTTTACTTTCCCTTCCCAGTGTTTCATGATTTCCCACGGCTGAAGCCATAAGCCCAGCATAGAAATTCCTGCAGCCTTTGCTGCTTCTCAATATCCCCTTCTTCACTTCATTTCTTCCATGAGTAATACAGTTCAAGGAGAGTCTTGACATCATGAATGCCAATGTTTCTGGTGGGAGAAAAGAAGATATTGATCTCTCAGTTCAATGTTGAATTAGATACATTGTCCCAGTCTTACAGTTCACTCCAATCTTCAGCTTGTTCCTAAATCTTCCCTAAAGATAAGATTAGAGGTTTCTGCTTCAGACATTTTGCTATTGGCCATGAATATAAATTTGGGGAGAAAATCAACTAAGAAAAAAACAAGATGCTCTGATAATTGAATTATCAATTATCTTCTCTTGAACATTTAAACATAGAGGATTCTCATTTCCCTCCCATCATCATCATCTTCCCCATCATCTAAGTTGTCTTGTGATCACAAAAAGCTCACTTCATACCTGTGAGCCCACTGCCTCATCTTTAAAGGAAGAGATTGTTATGTCCCAAATCTAAGACTTCATGAGTCTACGATTTACTGATCACCTACTATGTGCAAGTCATAATTTTCATAGACTTCAGTTGTTCCTTACAGTTTTTCCTCTTTTTCCCCATTTAACTATACACACAGCTCTTCTTACGGAACATCAACACAGCCACACTTAAAATGCTCTAGGGAAATACAAAATAAGTTCACTACTATATTACTGTGAAGGTCTCAAGACTCTGCATCTTTACTATTCTATTGGCTAAAAAGAAATTTTCATAAATGCAAATCAGGTTCAATATTACAATGATCAATTAAATGAGAGATGCTTGATTGGTCATCATAATAACAGTGGTGGTTTTTGTTTGGCTGGCTTTGTTAATTAACTAGTACTCGGAATAACATCTTTGCTCTTAACCCTCAGAGTTCTGACATTCTTGTATTTTGGCAGTGTTCAATATTTCAAAGATAAAAAAATTAAAAGTTCAAGCATTTTTAAAAATACATGAATATACATTAACTAAAGAAATATTTTTACTGCCTTAGTTCATTTAATATCCAAAGAGGATTACTTCACTTTTGGTTAATAAATGTTGTTTTCTTTCTGTGTGCATGAGTAAGCCTTAATTTTTAAACTGTTAAGGAGGAGTGATTGAACATAAATAAATCAAATCTGTGTCACTTTTATGTCTAGTCATCAGTGCCTGTCCAAGTTCTTACAGACATTTTTTGTCTGTGGTTCTAACTGCAAACTAATTTCAGCTCTGTGAACACAGCATTCTTTTCCAAAGCTATGCAAAAAATAATTTTCTAGTAAAACCTTTTCTTGTTGTCTATCTGCTTCATATATTTTCTTAATCTAAGTTCTCATACCCCACACAGCCTCTGCCACTGCTTTGTAATTTTAAAGCTAAAGTAAATCTTCAGTAACAGTTGCCAATTGCAAACCAGGAAGAAAACAAACATTTCTATTTTCCTCAGGTTGATGTATTTATGGATAAGTTAACAAATGAGGTAACTCACTGAGGCTATGATTGTACCTGGCCTGCAATCTGAACCAAGATCAAGTTTGCTGGTTTCTTTTTTCAGGGAGCCTCTTATGTTTCACTTCCTTCCTTCTGTGTTCTTAACTGAGCAAAGAGCTTGGTCATGTTAGGGTTAACACATAAATTTGTCAAGAGAATCCCAAGTGACATTTTCCATGCACACAAAAATGAACGTTATTCTGACAAAGGTCACAAAGAGTTCTTAGAACATTTCTTGAACTCCTTCCAAACAGTCAACTAACATAATCATTTAGAAACCTTGCATTTTCTTCTCAGGTTTGTATGGGCATGGATGAACCTTCAAACTTCAGCAAACAGCTTCTGATTGTTCAGAAAGGGCCCTCAACTTGTGGAGTCTTCTCCTTTAAACACTTTAATAGCCTGGTACTTCCCTGCCTGACCAAATACCTCTCAGTATAAACCAGTTCCCTTCCTCTTATTGCACTTCTCGAATTGTCCTGGTGCCTGTCCTTACCAAGTCTCTCCTCACCTCCGAAAAACCTGTCAGTGAGGCCCAAGCCATTCGGCAAGCTCTCTGCTTGGTCCTGGCCCCAAATGAATCACCATTTTCTAGTTCTCCAGGTTTTACATGTCATGGAATGTTCCATGTTCCAAAATATTTAATACTATGACTTTCCAGTAGACAAGGTCCAGCCTATAAGCCATTGGAATTTTTGAATCTCACAAAGTAGTAGCAAAAATGTTATAACAAATGGCAAAGGTTAAACTCTTCATCATGTTTGATGACAAGGGAGAAACTACTAATAAAAGGATGTGTGGTGATATATATGTATTTTTTTTACAGAATCATGTTTGATGACAAGAGAGAAACTACTAATAAAAGAATGTGTGATAGTACATAAGTAATTTTTACAGAGGAATGGTTATTAATTTGTATTGATCAACCTATAATGTTTTCCCATTTGATGAGCCATAAAGGTCCTTAAAGACTATTAAAAAAAAAAAAAACACTGGTTGGTATATGTTTGCTTCTGAGGTTTTAGTTTGTCATGTAAGAAATCCAACCACGAATATAGCTTGACTCACATCTACTTTTTAGTGTTTAAACCACTGATACGATGCAACAAACATATTAGTAATATATACTACTGTATCAAAGCAATATGGCTTAAGAAAAATACAAATATCCCAACAGCTAGCTCATAATATTGAACTCAAAAACAGCAACATCCAAAATAATTTTACTAAGATAGGGAAGGGTCGGACAGGGCAATATTTAGAATCTCAGGACAGAATATCCACACTTATAAAACTGATTTTAGTAAAAGAAAATCTATAGTTATATAAAGTTAGAGAAATATTTTTGGTTCAATGAAACTTTTACCTAACTTTTATTGGGAATTTTACTTAAACAGTTTGTAAACAACACAGACTTTCTCAAGTAGTCTGTTTAAAATCATTGCATTAATAGTATGTAATACCACAATGTATACTAATCATTTCTGATTTCTCATCATGAATGTAACTTACTTTTAAAATAAAACTAATTCATAAAGCAATTGATATTACTCAATATAAACTGAAAAAAATACTCTACTAGATATTTCTTCATAATATCTGCTTACATTGTATAAAGTATTGTCATTAACAAACTTGTGTATTTTATGTATATTTTCAAGAAAATTATATTAGTTACTTTGACATAAGGTATTTATCTTGGCTAATAATACATGTATACAGACCCTATGTTTTTTCTGTTTAGACATTTCAAGTAAACATTGAGAGGAAAAAATCCTCTTGTCTAATCAAATACTAGAAGCAAATAAAACAATTGTGATAATTTATTGTTACCATTCTTGTCTATTAAAGTGAGAGGACGGGAGACGTCTGCTTCGTGCAGCTTAATGTGACTTTGTTAAGCGAATACTTTTAGACAAATGGAATTACGCCTTGTCTGACTGCATCTACTTCCCACTCCATTTAGGAACTCCCCAGCACACTGAAGAAGATGTTATGTGTTACACCGAAGGCACAGTGATCGTGTAGATGTGTTCTGTCTCTCTAGGATTTCTTTTCAAAATACTATTCTGAATATTGTCATCGTATTCTTTGAATAGCGCTGACAGAATATTACTTAATAATCATAAATCAGTGATAGTATTTACACTGAATTCAAAACTAATTTTCATTCTGTCTTAATATGATTGCATTTCAGCATTATGTTGTTTTCTAGTATTTGAAGAGAACTAAACACGTGGGCAACTGACTCATTAACATATAAGTGTACATGCATATATCCATAACTTCGCCCAAATTTTTGTTACATGCAAAATAAAAAATAGGAGTTACAACTATTTTTACTACCTGAAATAATTGATATTCTATTGCCCTTTTCCAGTTGAGTGTGTCACTGACATTCAAGAACTTCAAAGTAAATACTTCTAGTGGTGTGACCCCTTCCTTGTACCTTTTTACACATTTTTTCCCATCAAGAGATTGTTTTTGAAAGAAAATAGCTCTACTCTTTTTTTCAAATGAAGAATAAAGAAAATAGAAATGCATTGACTACTGGACAGCTATACCTTTTGTGAGGCCAGCAAATACCAGTAACAGCGAAGTATTAACTACAAAGGCAATTCAGACAGACAATAAAGATATCATTTTAAAAAGATAAGGAAAAATACATGTTTTAGGTCATTGGAATGTTTATGCATATATGCAATTATATAATATCTTCAAATTTATGACTTCAAAAGGGTTATCCTTTTCAAATTTCCCTGTTTCAATGTGTTTGAAGAATATGGAAATCCACTATTCATATAAAATTGGTATTTTTATTTTTTTAGCTACATAAATAAAATCAAACATATCTGGCAAGATAAAAATAATTATTTCAAATATTGAAATGGGACCTGTGGCTGCATCTGCCTTCCAGCAAACAATGACTAATCGTGCTGGTGAAAACTACACCTTCCAGATCAGAAGGCACAGATCCTGGAAGGACCCCGAGGTTGGTTCCTAGCCAGCCGCCCTCACTGTATACGTCCATCAAAGTGTTTGCTATACAAATCTTGTCATCCAAAGCAATTACGGTTATTCTTAAACTGACATCATGTTTATTTATTACTTCAGCTTTTTAGTCCCAAACCTTGTCTGATCTTACTTCAAACACACACACAATTTTTATGTTGCCTTTTAAAGGTATGCAACGCGGTTATTTTTAATGTGTCTGTGCCTGGTATAAATGGAGAAGCTGTGTGACTCCCTCAGCCTGCAGTGCAGTGCTTAGAGAGTCCAAATAATATTCCAGTGTCTGTTCATGCAAAGTATTTTCACCTGAGATTTCTGTCAGGATGAAGAGTCCCTTCTAATACCCTAAGGCCACAATACCTTGTTTGGTCTGACTCTGCAACATTAGCTGATAACTAATGGATACTGTCAGCTGCAGCACACTAAGCAGAAAAAATAAAAGCATTTTTAGAGCAGAGTGTTTAAAAGTAAAAGATATCAAAAAGTTCATGGCTAACCATTTATTTATATATTTTCTCAACATTACCTGCCCTTGGCGAGTATAACTCATGTACAGGATCAAATTCGTCAAGAAAAACAGTTGGAAAGCATAAATCCACAGTCAGTAATAGCAATAATGCTCTTTAACTGGCGAATATTATATTGCCACAGGAATTTCCATTTTGTGACTTCTGGTTGAACAACAGTGGCATCCAGTGGCCAGATAATTGTTCCCACCATTAAGGTGTCACGGGCAGTTCAAGGGAACAGTGCTAAATGCTTCAGCTGCATTTAGCCTGAGCATAGGAATTTACCAGGGAAAGCAAATCAAATGCCTCTGTGTTTCCAGAGCAACCCTGGATCAAGTCTAGGTCACGAGATTTGACTCTGATGACCACTCAATATGGGCAATCTCTCCAACACCCCTTAATAGCATCAATTTAAGATACCTATTTACTGTCTACTGTGTATACTCACGTTGACTCCGTTAACTATAACCTTGCTATCCTAGAAAACTTCCCTACAATGAACTAGACACCAATTCTATAAAAAAAATCACACGCAAAATCAAAGTCTATAAAAATAAAAGTTGATAACATTCTCTCAAACTTCATTTTGCACAGAAGTGTTCCAATGACCCTATATGTTAAATGTGACCCCTAATATTTATATGCAGTCCATGGGTGGCATTGGGTTGGCTTACCACGGTGGTGGTATAATAAGGAGGTCTGGACCCAGAAGGTGTCCGTCCCAGAGCTTTTATTTACTGGCAAGCCCAATATACCTCTGAACCCATTTTACCTACCTCTCAGGGGTTTATGAGGCTTACATGGGATAAATAAAAGGCTTCCAGCACCATCTTTGGCCTAGAGTAGGTACTCAATAATGAGGAGGCAAGGAACACAAGTTCTGTACCCAGACTTCCTGCATTCAAATCCTGGTTCTGGCACCTACAATCTGTGATCCACAGTTATTTTCACAATCGGGCCTTGCTTCCCATGTATAAAGTAGGGGATATAATAATATATCCCTCCTAGGGTTATAATAAGTTTTAAATGAAGTAGTGCATTCAGATTTTTAGAATGGTTCCTAGGATATAGAAAGCATTCAATACATATTCCCTGTTCAAAATTGCAGTTTTTACATGCAAAAAAAGTTTATTTAGATCAACAGTAAGAAACACTATATTTACCTCCAGGTTCTGATTATATTTATCTGTAGAGGATACCGGCCAGCAGTATCCATCTCTGCTGTGGATGCTCATCAAAACATGAGAAAAACATACACAGAGACAACCAGGTCCTGTGAGGAAATAGAGACAGAACGGCCACTCTCTCTCCTGGAGAGCGCCCCGTTCCCATTCCCAAGCAGATTTTCATTAAGAAAGCAGACTCAGTTTGTGGGTTCACAGTCTGGCAGAAAAGATCAAAAGAAAGAGGTGACTTACAAAGGTACTGACAGAACTGCTGTGATTCTGGGCAGAGATTGGAGTTTTATCATTTGAAAGGATTACAGGGCCCAAAGGGCTGTTTTTGGTTCCTGTCCATGCCTTTAAATTCCAAGTTAATAACATCCTCCAGCAAACAGATCTCACAGGATCTTGCATATTCCATGTCCCAGGCCTGATTACCCCAGGGGTCCGCCATCTCTGGTCTGGGCTGCACCTCTTTGCTATTTCTGAAGGCCTGAGTTGGGCAGGAGACAGAGGCAGCCAGGAGACTTGGATTTCTCACATCTAAGAACAAGGACTCAGGCTTTGACAAAGCCAAGTGGGCAGGGGTTGATGTCGATCACCCCTTCATTTCCACAGCCCTGTGAGTCTCTTCCCTGAGGCCTCCTTGTGATCATGCCTGTCTTAGGTGATTCCCTCCATGGGAAATCTTACCGGTCATTGGCTAACTGATCAAGGTTAGGAGGCCAGCACAGAACAAGCAGCATTCATGCCAGGGGAATAAGTTTTGTCTCCTTAGTGGCTCCTGGTCCGAAGGTCTTTCACTCAGCCTAAGACACGGGGGGTTACAGCGTCCTGAGACCAGGCAGGGAGGTCCCCAACAATTATCCCTGAACCATTCCCTGTCTATGTCATCTATAAGATTAATGACATATTTTTCAAGTAGGCAAACCATGATGAGAAATACAGTGTGTGTGGAGACAGGACTTGATCAAAGCAAATCTAAGCAGAATCTTAAGAAGTGGGAGGGACGCCATCTGATTCAGGAAAAACAAACAGCAATAGCCTGGGAGGAGAGGTGAAAATGTACAAAATGTGTCTGGAGAGAGAGAGAGAGAGATTTTAAAATTTAAGAAGTAATTGAAACAATATATTTTTTTCATATACAACCTTGTTAAGTAAAACAAACCTGAGTACTCCCTTCATTGTTCACTTTTGTTTTATTCCATTTGATATAGAATCACAGCAATTTATAACCCACAGGAATTTAGATTTGCAAGAGTTTCATAAAGTACAGTCAGTTAACAATACCCACGACACCATTCCTGTTCCCTGTACCACTTCCTGCAGATACTCTTCCGGAATGCCAAGGAGCCTCCTGTTGACTACTGGCAAACTTAGGTACCCTGGGGAAGTTTCCCTTGGAACTTTAGCTGCTTACTTCCACCTGGGTGAGGATTTGTGTGGTTTCTGTTCTTTTTCTCTCCGTTCTACCTCTTCTTCCTTATTTCTCTTCTATCTTCAGGACAGATTAACCTCTGCTTCCCTCCAGGATACTTCAATGAAGAAAGCATTAGAAAAAAAATCTGTTAGAATAATTACTAAGTGTGTTCTCACAGCCTACTAGCTTGTCATATGGCCAAGGTTATTATTTGATTTTTAACCTAGGAAATTATTTTTCTATAAATATAACTGATTCTTTAAAAAAATGAAAGTAGAGTATCAAAATCCAAACAAGTTTGAGCAAGAGGCATGTTTGGCTACAATACATAATGCTAAATGGGGAGACCAGTGAAGCTTGGAGAACATTCATCCCTAGGATAAAGTGTAAGAACTGACGAAGAAGGGAATGGTCCAGGAGTAGCTGGCCATAGACTGATGAGCCAAGGCACAGGGCCCAACATGCTAAACCAATTCTGATAAGATTGCTGGCACCATGAGACCCAATACAGGGAGCGGAGAGCAGTAACTGCCCAAGATCTTCCACTCAGAAATCAAGTAAGAGGCCATCTTGGTCATGTTCAGTAGGTCAAGGAAGGGCTTCCCAGCTGGATAAAGGGGCCTATTTTTAAATCTGAAGTATACCACTATCATTAGGACATTCTTTGTGTTACTCATTTCTACATTACTTATCTATTTAAATGTAAATAGCCTAAAGAAAAGGCAACATTAAATCAATAACACTTTAATATAAATTTAATCCATCACATGCCTTTCAAATATATCAATAAAGAGGAGGAATGAGGAACATAAAAAATAGGTGGGAGCTGACGAAAATAGGAAACAAGGGAATTAGAGACTACTTCAAGCAAATGCAATTTTCTTGTTCAAAACAAGTCTCCAAAGCTACCAAACTAAGCCCATCATCAGGCAACTAACTGCCTGAGAACACATTCAACTCTTGGCTAACATTGTTTCCCCCTAAAGGCTAGACTTGGTTTTACTTACAGAAGCTTTCTTATAAGCAGAGAAATATGCAAACGTTTATTAGGTGCTGAGTCTGCATTGCTAATGCTGTCATTAAAGAGCAGGATGAGAAGGGGCGATGAGAAAATAGTCTTTAAAATCGTGGAGTTACAAATGAAAAACTCTAATCTCTCTGTGTCACCTGCAGGGAAAACAGCCACAAATAGCAGCTACTTTTCACCTGAAACAGGCATGTAGAAACCTTCTAAAATGTATGCTATCTTCTTTATATTTCTTCCAACTTCAGTTTCAGGCACTAATATAAGCTGAAGGCATTGTAACAGGTTAAAAGAAAACAACAACAACAACTCAAAGCAGAAATCCACTCTGTGGCTACTAGATTTTCCGAAACACTGCACAGATCATTCAGAATGGGGGGTGCTGTCTCGGTGCCTTTCCCCGACAATGCAACCCTGTGCCAGGCCGCAGAGCAGTGAGTGATTGGCTAAATAAACAGGCACTTCCCTTGTAGTCTCTCTCCAAGGGAGAGTGGTTTGTTATTAAGTATGCACTATATTGAATAGCACAATTCAATTGGAGAGGGCTTTCTGGTAAAAAAAAATAAAAAAAAAGACACAAGTTTCTTGAATATTTAGAAATAGAACATATTTTCCAGAGCATCTTGATAACAGGTTGTGTGTGGGCTGTCGGCTGGCTTTGGCGGATTGAAGCAATCGTGATTCAGCATTCTTGGAAGAAAAACGGGGATGTAAAAACCCTCAATAAATATTTTCAAAACATGAGAAACACAGGAACACATTCTGCTGTCGCTTTGTGAAAAAGCTGAGGGAGAAACACTACGCTTGAAATTATGAGTCTGGATGTTCCTTTTCTGTTCTCTTCCAAACAGCACGGAGAGAGGCCTTGATGTATAATTTGTTTCCCTGCATTCTCTGGTCACTAGAGAGGACCTACAATGGATACACTGTTGATATCAGATTTATTTTCAGGATTTAAGAGATGATGTCAGAACAAGTGGCAGAGCCACATGAAGCAACAAGTGGACTGTGAAGTCAGCTTGTCCTTACAGCACCTACTGTCACTTTGTTTACAAAACAATGGATTGCCTATTTCAGGAACAAGAGTGTGTGTTTGTGTGTTTATGTGCTTGTCTGTTTGTTATTTTATTACTGTGGGAAAGATTTCCAAAATAGTGAGTTTCTTAATTAGTAATAAATTACTATATGTCATATATAATATGAGTGTGTGTGCTCTGTGTGGCTGAAACAGTAATAGTTAGGACTCATATACTGCCAAATTATCAACCATTTGAAAAATAACTGATCAATATTACGGGAGATAGCCCTTCTGTTAAGGTGGATACAGCCAAAGATTAGTGTTATAAACTGCTAGTCTTTGACAGTGTCTCTTTGGGAGGCTATTTCTAAGGACAGATGTAAAAGCTAATGTTCATAAGACAAGAAGTAAGGGAGATGCTGACTTATGGGTAGTGGTGTGGCACTTGCCACTGAGGAAGTTGCCTTCACCCAGGGATAGTGAGTTATAATCCAAGATGGTACATTCTAATCAAAGGGGACTGAGACAGTGTCCTGATGCAACCAGAAACCATACTCTTGAGAAATTTGCCTCTTGTTGAACTTGACTGTCAATATTAGATACTAAGTGTATTACTCTGTATGTGTGTGTCTCATTGATAGACAAATAGATAGCTAGGAAGGAAGGAAGGAAGGAAGGAAGGAAGGAAGGAAGGAAGGAAGGAAGGAAGGAAGGGAGGGAGGGAGGGAGGGAGGGAGGAATAGCCTGTGCAGACAACAGTTAACAGAAGGAATTATAAGGCTAGGGAACTTTTCATTTGAAACATAAACTGTACATTTCATAATAACTCTATCAAAACTCCTTTCAAAAGTGAAGAAACCCAAATTAGGTGTGCTTCAGTAACTTGTCAGAGATAGTAGGGCTAGTAAGGGTTGAGTCGAACCCAACTTTTTAAACAATAAAACCCATGCCCTTTGTATCATGTCACAGGAGCCAGTGCTGTCTGTCCTCTAATTGCTCAGTGGTGTGGCTCTTTACAGGCATTTTCCAGTCTCGCTCTCAACAGGGGCCTTACAAAAGAAAGTCGGGACAACTATCCTAACATACGGGTGAGGAAAGAATTGATTTTTTGCCTGCCGAATTCAACTACAAAAGATTTAGGGACTCTTGTGCACTGACACAGAGCGATCATCAGGAGAGAGAGCTGGGATGTTTTAAGAAGCCCTAAACGCATTCCCTAAGAAACCAGGTGCTCAGACGCAGAGTTAACAGACCTTGTCTGCAGCCAGCACCGTGGCACTCTGACTAACAAATGTGTGTGTTGCGTGAAAAGTACGATCACAGTGTCATTTGCCCTGGTCCCTACCCCCATCAGAACAGACACGGCACTCAGCTTTTCACAATTTGTAGTCTGTAAGTTTGCACTGAATATGCAAATGTCACATGTATCAACAGAATCTCTCCACTTGTTTTATTTAATAAATATCCCATGAGTGTTAATAGAACCATGGCACTTCTAATTCACTGTTACTGCAGATCATCCCCCTTGGGCACGGGCTACGCAAGGCACTTTACTACACCACCCACAGGATGCGCGTAATAGGACTGGTATCTGAGCGCTGCACAGTGACATGTCGGTGTGACTTCAAACGGATGACCATCTGTGGCACACAACGAATGAGGTGTCATGCTCAATTAGCTCAGGTGGCTTCTGTGTGGTTTTCATAAAATCAGGTCTATGATTCTACCAGACACGAATTGTCGAAGGCTTATATGCAGCAGCTACCACAAGTATGAAGATTAGTCCATTTGTTTTCTTATAAAGGTCATCTTTACTAGTGGCAAGCCATCTTCCAAGTGAAAGAGGCTGGTTCTGAGGAGAAAGATACAAGTACTGATTTAATGAAGCTTATCTCCACCCTGACCAGCAAGCAGGGGCAAAGGAGGAAACTCTGGGTGTCAATTTAACCAAAATTACTTACTTTCAGAACATGTAAACACACATTCACTGCTTGACCTCTTAGCTGACAATATGGTAAGCTAAATTGATAATTTTGGCAGTATTTCTGTATCTAAACAGCTTAAAATTAAAATGACTTTGCATAACTGTACACTTTTTGTTGTAACAGCTCTTCTTAGTTGCCCATCAGAGAGGGAAAGAGCCATATGAACTTTCTTGTGGTTCTACATACTGCTGGATTTCTGAACAGTAGCAAGCCAGATGTAGCTGATAGCCCTTTTGACTCTTAAGAATGGACATGTGATAAATCCAGAGAGGTAAGAAAGGGAGGAAAACTGCACACTTGGCAAGCACATGCCTGGGAAAATGGATGTTTGACCTTAAACTCTGCACAAGTGAATTATAAATTCTGTCTTGATTTTGGCTATTTCGCAGCTAGATGTGTCATTTTGGCTATTTCTCAGCTAAAAGTGCCCAGAAGAAACAAGGTCTTTGATGTCTTCAAATAACCACTTAATTCAGTAAAAATAATAACAGGTATTCAAATATTTGAAATCTGTTCAGTTATCTTACTCTCAGTTTTTATACCTGACTTAACTAATCAAAGGGATTTATTATCATTTAGGGCCACAATATCTTTAGTTCATTACTATTAAGAGAAGATTTCATGTCTGGCCTGAAGTTATACCAAGCTGGAATAAAGGTTTCCCTTGTTCTGCTAAAAGTGATCTTGCCAAACTGCTTCTCATACCTCAGCTCCAAAACGACCTATACACACAGCAAATGCCCTTGAATCAACCAAACAATTCACCCAATACCCTACACACAAAACAGAGCTATCCTAATACACAGTCAACGCTCCCAAATCAACCAACCAATCCACCCAATTTTAGCATATACCAAACAAAGCAACCACCCCACACATGAAATGTCCCCAAATCAACCAACCAACCAACCAGCCCAATACACTGCCTACCCACCCACCTACCCAGCCACAAAGCAACCAAAATACTATCAGAAATGAATGAAACACAGAACTAGATAACTTCCCCAAGAATAACAATGAATCAAGAAGGAAGTATTACCAGTAAATTACCTATTTTTAATTTAACATGAGAAAATCACCCCAAAAAATAGTCATAAAATCACAGTATATGCTTTCAGAATCTGTTATTTTCTGAATTTCTTTGATTCTATCATCAAATAAATAATATGAAATTAGCCTTAATTTCATATTAATTGGCTGGGAAGAAACCTGAAATCTTGACTATATCTGATTTCTTATTGACCTCAACAAAATGCTATGAAGTTTTAAGATCTCCTGTACATTCTATGACAATCTATAAAACACAGATAGGCTCAGAATGGATAAATTAACATTTATTACTATTGCTTTCTGCTTCAGCAAATAATATATAACATATCATGTACAGATTACAAAGGAAAAACATGTACAGACACAGCCTGGAGATATTGAGAGTTCACTTCCAGACTACCGCAATGAAGCGAATATTGCAGCAAAGAGAGTCACACAAATTTTTGATTTCCCAGTGCACATAAAAGTTATATTTACAGTATACTGTTCTTTATTAAGAGTGCAATAGCATTATTTCTAAAAAAGATATATACCTTAATTTAAAAATACTTTATTGCTAAAAATGCTAACCGTCATTTGACCCTGTTGGGAAAAACGGCACCCATGGGTTTGTTCAACACAGGGTTGCACAAACCTTCAGTGTGTGAAACATGGGGTGCCCGTGAAGCACAATACAAAAGATGTGCCTACGTAAAAAACATTTGCATGATTTTAATAAACTTAATTTTTAAAATGTCCCCAATATTATTCTCAACAATGACTGAAAGACTTAAAAAAGAAAATGACAATCATAGAGACTATTTGAATCTGCACTCTTTTCCACATAACCATGATATAAACATCGGGTGGCTCCTAATCTAAATCAACTAATTAAATCATCTTGTTGCAGTCCCAAATCTAACAAATTTGTGACTCAAAGCACTATCCATATTTACTATACTTAGTGGGTAATTTATTAGTCATTACTGTAGCTAGAAACATGAAAAACAAGTTAAATAATAAATAAAATTCATTTCCAACCTGAAGGATATTTTTAAAAAGTGTACCCACCATCGCTGCATATGTTTCCATACTACGTCGGGGTAACAGTGCCAGAAGCTTGTACTGTATCTGCACGAACTACACTGAAGAGCAAAGCTTCTGAGGATGGCCACTGAGGTGTTTCCTATTTTCCAGACAAAAGCCAAGATGCATTTAAAAAAACATCAATAATGGATGTTTACTTTGATAACCATCAGCCTGTAACCTTTGATAACTTTGCCTTTCTTCCTTTCTTCTTTCCCTCTTTATTTAAAACAGAAATTTACCTATGCTGTACAACCAGATATTCAAATAGTTGGCGTTTTCACACGATGCCTCGGAGGAGATATAGAGGCATGCTAATGGGATCACCAGCAGCAATAATAAGACACTGGCCATTTTCTTTTTCATCTCTGAAACTGTTACCTTGGACGTCGAATCCCTCCATAATTTCTGATAGTTTTACAGATGGGAATGGTGGCACATCAAGGAGAAATTAAATTTCATCATTTTGGCTTTAACACCTACACTATAAAAGTGACAGCTAGGTGCAGTGTGGCTGACAGTTCCCATTAACTACAAGCTAATGTTGCAGAGTCAGTCCGAACGCAGAGTCACGGCCTCTGGCTGCAGGAAGGTCCCCTTCATACTAGGATTCGCACACCCCCTGTGGGAAAGAAAAGCTATAAATATTTGCTACTAGTTTCCTTGTCAAAGTGAAATAATGAATATGTACACACTGGGACCCTTTTTCTACCCTGAATCTTCCTGGAAAAACACCTCCGCCTCCACCAGTAGAACTGGGCCTGTGGCTCCAGCTGGCCCTTCTTCCTCTCCTTGTAAAGAACAGCACACGCTGGGTTTAAGGTTCAGGTTTTGAATCACTTGTAAACAATAGATTAAAGGGGATAAAAACTGTTTTGAATATTTTTGTTGGTTTTTTTTTAATCATTTGGTGGGAAATATTTAAAAAAGCAGCTAAAATGTGAAAAACAAACTATTACAAAATAGATACGGCAAGAGGAATATTTTGAATGAGACTTCAAAAAGAAACGAAACACTAAATTGACTTGCAGAACATTTAAGTACAGGAGACTATTGAAAAACGTGAATCCATGTTTGAATATCTTTATGTTCACTTAACACATTTTTTGAGTACTGCTCTTGGCCATACGGGCTGCGAGTTTTTGTGTGTACGTAAGTGGGAGGGGAGGGTAAGGTAGGTCATACAAAGAGCCTGTCACTGTTTATGGAGTGCTGACATTACAGTTCAAGAAACTTGCAAATCACGTTTTCCACAAGCGGTCACGGAGCACAGAAATTAAGGGCAGAAACAGGAGAGCTGAACTGCCTAGGGCTGGTCTCAGCACAGTATTTCCCACGTGGGCAACCTTGAGTAAGTTATTTAACTTCTCTGTACTTCGGTTTCCTCCTCTGCAAAATGGGGATGATAATACTACCCAGATGAGTTTGAGAATTAAATCAGCTAATATTTGTAAAATTGCTTAGAGCAGTACAAATAGTGAAAGAATGATATATTTGATAATGGTATTGGTGAAACATATAGGAATACAATAATAAATAAAAGACAGCTCTTGTCCTCATGGAGTTGCCTACTCAGGAAGAAACAGGCAAGTAATTTAAAATTTTCCAAGAATGTGGTTAATTGCAAAGTCCAAGATACGTGTACAGTACTCTGGGAACACAAAGGGGAGACCTGCCTAACTAGAATAAGCTGAACGAGTTAGAGAATGTCCGAAAAGGGTTCACAGGCTTGGGAGGATGCTGGGAAGATAAATACGAGTTCCCAGACGCTGAGTGTTCCAGAGGCTGGTTGTAAGCAGAGAGACCAGAATGTGTCACAGCCGTAGGTGAAATACTTGACATATTTGTGTCTTAGAAGGCATTCTGATTTGTGTAGATTGTAGAGTACACTGGATAGCAGGAAGATGGAAAGGTCACAAGGGCCTTGTGATAAGTTGTTTGAACTTGATCACGCTGGAGGAGGGTGGACGTGAAGGGGACAGGAAGTGTGGTAATATGTGCCCTTTGGAAACACTACATGAGCAGCAGAGTTGAGAATGGAGGGGAGGGGAGTGAGAACAGTGATCCGGAAATCAGTCAGTTAATACAATTAGCAAGAGTAATATTAAATCAAGGAAAGGATTCAAAAGAGACTGAAAAAACCCCACAGAACCAACTCTATGTTTTTAGACTGGGAATGGAGTGAAGGGAGGGGAAGGGTCAAGGATGCATTTCCAGTCTGGCTTGGACGACTGGACTGATGAAATATCTCTCCCTGAGACACAGACTATCAGGTAAAACAACAGCTTTACAGAAATATAATGCCTGACACTATTGAAAGTCGATGTCCAGAATATATGTTTGGGCTCAGAAAAAAATTCTAGCTTTGGATTCATGTTCCAGACCTCAGCCTAAGTGTCACTGCCCCTAGTGCTCTTCCTTGAAATCCCACATTGATTTAAACATTGATTTTCCTGTGTAGGATTCTATAGCGTACTTAATTGGATCATTTACCACATTATGTTGCAGTTTTATGTTTATATCTCTATCTCTTCATGTATTCATTCTCTCGCTCATTTACTCACTGTGCAACTATTGCTAAAGATACATCCTATGTTACATACAGGCTAGATGCTGGAATTCCCAGTGAACAGTATCAGTGTGTCCCTTGACCTCCTAGAACATTTCACCTAACAAGCAAAGCAGATCCTCAGTAAATGTTTGTCAACTTAGATGAAATAGATTTTGGGGTGATGAGTACAAATGGTATTCATCCTGAACATGCAAAAAATCTTTCCAGGGGATGAAAGGTAAAAAGAGAGGTATGCTAAGTGTGAATGGGGAAATCCCAATATGCAAATGATGAATGAACTCAGGGCAGAGTGTAAGGAGAATAAAAAAGTAAAACTGGATGCCATAGGAGAAATAAAATTTTTAATCCAAGGAAGCAGAGCTTCAGCAAGTGAATAAATCAGTGTCAACTGCTGCAGAGAGGTCAGTGAAGAATAGCCCTAACTATTACCAATTAGCCCTGACTAGTGTGTCTCGGTTGGTTGGATGTTACTGCATAAAGGGTCACTGGTTTGATTCCCAGTCAGAAAATATGCCTGGGTTGCAAGTTTTGTTTCTGGTTGGGGCACGAACAAGGGGAAATTGATCAATGTTTCTCTCTCACATCAATGTTTCTCTCCCTCTCTTTCTCCCTCCTTTCCCCTTTTTCTTAAAAAAAAAAAAAAAAAGCTACCAATTAAACTGGTAGATTTTGGTTTCCGTGACCTACAGCCTCTGCTCTTACTCCTATGAATTTGTTATGTTACATGGAGATATAATTAAGGTTATTAATCAAATACACTTAAAAATGGGATATCGTCTTGAATTATCTGTTTGGGCCTAATCTAATCACATTGCCCTGAAACAGCAGAGTTCTTTCTTCAACTCATAGCAGAAAGGGTGGCAGAGATTCAAACAAAGGATTCCACAGACTATTGTTGATTCAAAGATGAAAGGGGCTACTTGTCAAAAACTAGGGACCTCAGTCCTACAACAACAAGGAATTGAATTGTTCCAATATCCTGAATGAACTTGGAAATGGAATCATTCCCAGCACTTTCAGATAAAGGGCCAGCCCTGTTGACTCCTTAATTTCAAAGAGGACCCAACCAAGCCATTCTGTGCCTGTACTTCTGATCCACAAAACTGTGCCATAATAAATTTGTGTCATTTTAATCGGAAAGTTGTCAGTAATTTGTTAGGACAGCTGTTGGGAAAGCAGCTGTCGTGAACCCGGCTGCTCCTCTCCGAGATTGCACAATCAGTGTCCTGGGCCTGGAACATTCCTTATATGGAAGGTGAGTGTTGGAGCTGCTGCTAGGTCCCAGGTTCTTCTTCCTTCTTAGGAGAAATCTTTCCTTTGTTCTAAGTATGCAGTGAACTTCCCTGTATCACTCGCATGATACCTGGCCAGCCCTCCTAGTATATACCCCCTACTCCTACCACAAAGTAAAGGGGTGTTAGCCTGCAGTATGAGAGGCGAACCTGCCCTGCCCATGGCCTTGTGTTGGCTACCAGGAGGGACCCACTGGACAGGGAAGACTGGCTTAAACTAAAGATGCTGATCTTAACTGCATCTCTTTTTTCTGTGAGTAAAGCATTTTTCCAACCCTTGTTTGCTGAGTCCTCCTTGGCAACTCCGCATCCATAGGAAGATGCAGTGGTCTGAGGTCTGTGGGCTCTACTTCTAGTAGTTGGCATTGTTATAATCTTTGTCATTCATCATCTTGACTTGATATTAGTGACTAGACCTTCCTGCTTTGCAAAAGCAATAGAATGTGTCTATTAGACTGGGCTAAGGGATATCCAGGGAGCTGGTAAAACATAATTTCTTGCTTTGTCTTTGAGGATGTCTCTGGAAAACATTTTTCTGAGTCAGTAGACTGAGTATACATCACTTCACCAATTCACTGAGGGTCAAAATAAGCTGAAAAATCTGTACTTATTGCCTGCTTGCTAAATATCAAAAGGTTTCAAAGGAGATTTCTTCAAATGCCTTCCTACACTTCAGTATAGAAAAACACACGATTGAAAGAACTCATGTTGCACTGTGAAGCAGATTTCTCATTACTTGACTTCCCACTTTCCTTTTCCCAAAACTGTATTTAAATAAATAAAAATTTATACTGGCAATTTTCATGGAAAATATATAAAATACATAATTAATTCCAAACAATATCTCAACCTAAAAATTAACTCCAAAAATTGTAAGAATAACTCTAATTCTGAAACATGTTTTCATGTCTACCTGCAACATATACAGGCATACATATACATAAGTATGGGTGTGTGTACAGTTATAGTTACAGTTCTATATATTTGTATGTATAATTCTTTGGTAAAAACATGACAGTCATGTTTCAGAAAGTGTTTTTTATTTGTATTCATTAGATTTAATACAATGCCAGTTTAATAGACATTTATTTAATCCCTACTACATATGACCTCTTTCTACTAGGCAACTTGGGATAATATTAAAATTAAAAAAGCACAATTCCTGCTCTCTAAAGTCCATATCTTAGATGAAAAAATTTTAAAAATTGTACATACATGCACAGAACTACTAGATTTAAAATAATTAACCAGATTCAACCCCAGTTTGCCAAGATGGCCCCAGGAAGAGTGAATCTAGTATTTCTAGCTCTCTTCTACGCAGGGATGGGTCATATATTTCTGTTGTATGTTATTCAATAACTATTACAAACTCTGCTTCTATGGGGTCAGTTGAATCCAATAAATGTGCTATAGGCTACATGTTATGTCCAACCCTGAAGTTTAAAATCCTTGTCATAAGACAAGAGCTTGCCCTCAAGGAGCTGAGTTTCAAATACATCCTTTGCTACAGCCAGATTGATAAACCAAGGTATATTTAGGGACATACAATTAAATCTTTGAATGCTTTTCTTTTTGTGTTTTCTATTTTACTTACATAATTTTATTCTAATTATACCTACATGATGTATAACTTAGAAGATTTTTGTCATTATACCAATTTAGTATATAAAATGGAATTTAAAATGGAATTTCTTTATAAATTTGAATTCATATTAGCTTATGTTTAAATGTATGCCTACTTCAGTAATTTAGAAATATAAAGGAAAATTGGTATGATGTATTCAGAGATATGTTATGATCTTATAAACACTTGGAGTCTGGGGCCTGGCACATTATTTGTACCTACTCTATGTAATTTATGAAATATTTTCTCGTATGTGTGTTGTTATATAATTTATTCCACTTTGTAACAGTTTAGAAATAATTTACAGAAACAAATGTACTAAACTGGTATGTAGAATCCATAAAATATTTTCATCTACACATATGGCTTCACACAAATAAAATTTATTTTTAAAGTTTTATTTGTTACACACTATCATTATGTGTTGTAAACATGCTATTACTTTGACTATAAAGGACATCAAATTTGAAGAATATCTTGCATTCTTGAAAAACAGTTAAGATTATTGCATTGTCACATAATGCCTGATAAATTTGGTAATTTAGATTTTATTACGGCATATCTTCAAACTAAAAAGCTATGATTTTCTTCTTTTTAAAATAATGCACAAAGGTTCAAAGAAACAACTTAATCTAAAACAGAAAAAAAGAAAAAAGTTGTTTCAATGATCTGACCTGGTGGATTGCTCAAAATGACTCTGTGATAAAACTGCTTTGGCTTGACAGTAACTATCTCTCTACCTCTCCTTGTCCTTTCTTTATTCCTCCCTCCCTGCCTCCCTCCCTTTCCCTTCCCTTCCCTTCCCTTCTCTTTTCCTTCTTTCTCCTTTTCCTCCTCTTTCTTTCTCTCTCTTTCTTTCCTTCTTTCTCTTTCTTTCTTTCTCTCTTTCTTTCTTCCTTTCTTTCTTTCTTTCTGCTCTCTCTCCCTCCTTTTCTTATTTTTTCCCTTTCCTTCCTTTCTTCCTCCTTCTCTTTCTTTTACAACAGGGTTGTTGTGGAGAATCTATGAAAAGTATAATGTAGTTTTCAACATACAGATACATTTTTGTCCTTGAAGAAAAAACAATATGCCATAAAACAAACACATTGTGTTTCTTAAAAAACATGATTTTGAGAGACATGTGGCTATACTCTGCACAACCACTTGACTGATGTCTTCCTTGTTTGTGTGCTTCTTCATTAAAGTTCTCATACAAAATGAAACAAATTTTATATCAGTGAGAACCATGCTGCCATTATTTGTTGAATATGTCAATTTTAAGGCTATTTTTTCTTCTTTTTACTTCATTCATGAAATTACATAGATTATTAATCCTCCACACAAGAAAGGACTACAGTCAGCATTACAGTTACTAATGTCCAGCTTATGTGCTTATATCATACTTCTCCAAGTCAGAAAAAGTCAATTTTCTCCAGAAGTCTATCATAATCACACATCAAACATCTCATATTTCTTTTTTTTAAAGACCTCTCATATTTCTACCAAGAATAAAATGCAACCTAGCCAACTCATTTGCATTGTAATCTAATTTTGAAATTACTTTATCAGTGCAATAACGTATCCAATAAAGCTTTTGTCTTATTGATGAAAAGGGAATCGACTTGGTTAGGGAATACATAACATTTTTAAATTAAATTTGTGTTATTATTGTTCTTACACTCAAAGGGCCTGGTGATGGCAATGTTCCATGGAGGAAAATAATATTGCTATAATAACAGCAATAGTCATGAAAATTTAATAACATTTTCACTGAGACGTGATGGCACAATATCATTGTTTACATACTTTGCAGGGAGGAGTTAAAGTCATCAATAAGAATAATTACTAAAGACAGTTCTAGAAAATGGGGATACAGAGTGGGGATAAATATGACTCATTCCTGAGTCCTAGTCAAAGAGACAGATCTTACATACACAAAGATAATAACAAGATGGCCAACCATGAGATGTTTGTGAGTCTGGTTATTGGGTAACTATGTGAACAGACCTTTGAAGAGAGGTGACTGGGGCAGACAGAGATTCTAGGCAGGAAAGGACACAGCTGTAGAAATGTAAGTGACTGGTTAAGATACACGTGCTGGAGAAATGATGTAGAGGCATCAGACAGGAGGCCTATGTGGATTTAGTCTGGAAATGTGGCCTGAGCCAGGTTATGGAGTATTCTGATTGTCTCAATAAGGAGAACAGGGTATGTTGTCCAGGAATTTGGATATGACTACATGATACATTCAGTGGGAATTTAAAGGGATTGAAGGAAGCCAAGGTCATTTTTCTTAAAAGAATTTGTAGAATTTAGTGACCGAAGGAGACATTGATGGAATAAAAAAAGTCAACAATGACATCAAGTTTTAAAGTATGGGTATCTTGGAAAATTAAGACATTACTTCTCTGTAAAACCTTATTAAGCATATTTCTCCTAATGTGCAGGTAAAAGCTTTCAACAGAAAATCCACTTAAAATTTACAGTGAAAAAATCTCTCTAGTCACAGCAGTGATTATGTGAAAATCACAACTGTCAATTTATAAATATTGATAATGAGGAGCATCAGGACCATAGTATATATGTATATGTATTGTTTCCGTGGATGCATTTACTTAGCCTGCTTGCAAATAATAACTTCTACATGAAATGTTGAATATGAGCACTTGTGTTATAGTTTATATGTTACATAAAAGTATTATAAAAATTCTATGCATTTCTGAGAGTTCACCTAATCATATAACTTTATCTACTTTTGAGCACTTAATCAGAGGTTTGAAAGTTTTAAAAAGAACAAAGACTGCGGCTAGGCCATAATTGGACACTCGAACAGCCTACAAGGGATGCTTATGACACATTAAAGGAGAAGTAAGATAAATCTAGGGCCATGATCAAGAAGAGTCGAGAATATTAAAGAAAGAAAGGAACAACTTGGGATTTAAGGAGTGAAGTGCCCTAAAATCAATCAAACAGCAACAGCGGATGTGAGTAATCAGCAAGCTCAAACCAAAAAGAGCAACACTCAAGAAATGAGCAATAAACCCACAAGCGCAAGGTGGGGTCTCAGGGCAAAAAGCGAGCACATGGAATAAAGGAAAGCAGATTTAAATTTGAGCTATTGATAAGATTGTCTAAAATAGCATATTTACCCCATGTGTAACTGGTTCAAATTTAGCAGGCCATCCAACCCTGAATAAAGATAAAATGGCTTTTCATAGGGTATAATTTAAAAGTGTACCCAACAGAAACTGCCATGGGGAAAATTAATTTCATTTAAAATATGATTAAAGAGTTCTATACTCCTCTTTTGAGTGGAGAACAAGTCTATTACAATGAAAAACTCTTTTGCAATGGATTTCCTCAAGACCCAGATTTATCCTGGATTTAGGTCTAACACATGAGATGTTCTCTGCACACAGAAGTAGATGTCGTGCAAGGACCTACAGATACCAAAAGTGAGTAATGAACCGACGAATCTCCACAGAATAACCTAGGCATTGGTTGCGAATGTGAGTAAAAAAATATGCAAAAAGGAGTAGCTTAAACAGGCAGACTAATGGCAGGTAAGTCCAGCTTCTTTAAAACTTGATCTTACTCACCACTTCTGCTCTTCATCATGGATTGCCCACCCAAATGTCTGCTATGATAAAGGTACCCAGTAAATGTTGACAAGTAAATTAGTGTATATGTGAATCTGAGATTTACAGAAGTAGTAAAGATGGCTGTAATCTTAAAAAGTAAAAACAAAACCAAAAGAACTGTCTCAGAAATATTTACTTTGGCATTTACAGTGTTACATTTTTCTGAAGGCACTGACAACCTGCCAAGCCCTTCCAGTGTTCATATGGAAATAACACACTTTCTCACCCTTTCCCTTTTCTGATGTACCTGAACTTATAAAGCTAGCATGAGTCAGCTTCATAATTTTATTTTAATTCATGTATCCTCAGAACAGCTCGTTTTCCTTATGCCAGCTATTCTTGAGTTCTTCCTTGCTTTAAGTCTCTGTGACTGAAAGCTACCTTCTACTTAATCCTTCTTTCTTAAACCTCTAACACAAAGAATTGAAAACTCCATCTCTCTCATTTTTCTTTTTTGTTCCTGAGTTTTTTAAATATGATAGACAAAATTGTCTATTGTATATGTAATTTTGCTGCATATTCATTTAATCTTTTACTAACAGGATCACGCTTTAACTTCAGAAAAGAAAAGAGAACGCTGGATGTGCCTTAGAGCCAAAGACAACTGAAGCGTATTTCCAGAAGTGTGCATGCGTGTGCAGACGTGGTCCTGCTTCACACAACATGCGTTACAGACGTATTTATGGGAGTAGAAAACTTGCCAGGAGGAATGCCAGACATCCCATGGTATTTCAGTGTTACGCATTTAAATACGTTTTATTGATCAAATCAACTGAAGGTAATTTTAAATTATATGTTTTGACCTCCCTTGGGCTACAATCAGAAGGTCTGTGTGAAAAGAAAAACAGAGCCAGGTGAAAGGGCAGCAACAACCGTTCCATTACCAGCATATGGTACCTAGTCATGGTCTGCAACCATTTAAGCACTTATATAAGCCGGTCCTATTTTAGTTTAAGCATCATTATTGCATAAAGATCTATGAAAGCATTTTTATTAGAAGTTTCCCATATGGAAGTACTATAGAATTAAACCAGTAGTAACTATTGCCTTCTTCAAGGTCAGTTCTAGTGACCATCATGAGGTGGAACAAAAAAAAAGCTTCAACTGTATCTAAGCAAAGAAACCCAGGAAGTATGAGCTTTACTAGTTAACGTAGCAACTGGCGGTCTTTACTACACAAAATCAAAAAGTTATTGACATAAACTAACTACATTTTTGTTTTCAGAAATGTTGCTTGCCAGAAATTCCATTTCGTGCTAAAAATTCTAAAATCAACTATAAAATTATTGTGCCTACCTTTCCTTTGCAAATGTTCAAGTAGCATGAAGATATTAAAAAATATATAAGTAAAGGAAGTATAACACAAATAAATTATATGCCAAATACAGTGAGAAGATTTGAATCAGAAATACAGTTCAAGTGCATTTTCACTCTTTTACCACATGAAACATTTTTGGTAATTTATATGTTAAAGTATCAGCTAAAACACAAAAATATGTAGCAGAACATAATAGGAAAATTAAAATAAAATTGTTTATAAAATGAACCAATGATGTTTTCCCTAGATGCATGCAGAATAATAAAGGCATCAGCCACCACAGGAAAGCCAAGTATCACATTTATCAACTGTTCACATGCCAGAATTTTTGGTTGTTTCTTATTTACACTGTGTAAAAATCAGCCTAAATTTTCTACAGTATCATTTAAATTGAAATTTAATGAAGATAGTGTGTGTGATGAAATTCACAGGTCTTAAATATTACTGTTCTTTGATATAACAATGAGAAATTAAAGAATTATTAAGCCCCTCCTACAAACCACTTTATATGGTAGACAATATAGTAAACATGCTATATATAGGGTTTTTGAAAAAAGTAGTTTTTTTGACATATTTACTGACACATTAAAAACAATACAGATTTTTAATTATATTTGTAGTGTGACACAGTCAAGAGTAACTCCTTAATTAGGTATTATTAATTTGTATTCCTGTGTAGTTTTTCAGTTGAGTGACTGAAAACAAGCAGTTAATCTTTTTGTAATGTTCTTTCAAAAATTATGCAATCCTCTTTTTTTATTTTAAAAGTCTCTATCTCCCTCCCTCCTTCCCTCCCTCCCTATCTTTCTTTCTTTCTCAATATTTCTCTCTGTCATTAATTTCCAAACCACAGAAAGCTGTTTCTTCCCCCTCCCCTGCCCCCACAATCCAAGATGGAAAACAAACTACTTTTGCTAACTAAGAAAGGGCAGCACTGACCCCTAGTGGTCATATGACATACCAAAATAGTGCAAAAGAGAAAATACCATAAAATTTTAAATAAAACAATTCAATAGTAGTATTCTTAATATAATGATGTGTCTGTCAGTGTTATAATTGTACCTGGATGTCATCCACTTTTCAAGTAATAATTGTTTTCACATGATATTGAAAGACAACTGTGTGTTAAACAAATGAAATCAAAAGGTTGATGGATTTGCTTCAACATCAGTGGATAAAAATATATGTTATGTTGCCACTGCCGTGCACACAGGAAATCTCCCTCACTTAGATTCCATGGTGTGCAGCTTTCTGATAATCATTTCATTCATTCATTCATTCACTTATTCCTTTCTCACCTGAGGACATTTTTTTCATTGCTTTTAGAGAGAGGGGGAGAGGCTTTAAAGAGAGGGAAAGAGAGGGAGAAAGAGAGGGAGATAAACATCATTTGGTTACCTTTTGTATGTGCCCTGACCAGGAATGAACTTGTGACCTAGGCATGTGCCCTGACTAGGAATCAAACCCATGAGCTTTCAGTTCATGGGATGACACCCAACCAACTAAACCAGGGAACAATAATTATTTTAATGTAAGCCCAAATATCCCATCCCACACCCCCCCCACTAGACTATATATTCTTTTTCTATGCTCTTGTAGCATTCTTCCTTTCCCTTTAGAGCGCTTGTCACAATTTGTAATTATATCGCTGTGACAATTTGCAGAAAACCTGTTTCACCCACCAAATGTGTGAGAGCACAAATGACCTCTTAATATTCACCATATATCCGCAACACAGCACTGTGTCTAGCACAAGGTAACAACACTGGGAGAATTAATAAACAAGCCAGAGAAGTAATGTATTTAGAATAGAGGTGGGATCAAGCTAAATTCTTGTATTTTTATGCTAATATCCCACTTAATAAGGTGCACTTATAGCCACTCCACCGCACTGAGGCACAGAAAAAACAAACTCTCTCAGTTCTCTCTTGATCTGCCCTTCTAGGTTTCCACATGCTTTTCCATCACTTTCTTAATATCCTTGTCCTTCCACAGGACAGTATCATTTAGCTTTTGATGTCCCCTCTTTATTAGGCCTTGAACTGTTCCTGTTCTGGCCTTTAGTTAGAGCTGACTTGATTTCGGAAGTTACAGTCTATGTCTTTCAGAGAGGGCACATTCTCAATTCCTTGCCATAGTTGTTTCTCAGGATCTATGACTAATTATAATCTTGCAGTGACTTTGTGATGTTTTTTCTTGAGAATACTTCTTCTTAGACCATGCCTAAGATAAAGCCAAAAGTTCAGTGATCACTTCCATGAAATGCATTTTGCTCCTAAGGACTGACTCACAGTCCTGAGTCATTGTCAGTGATGGTAAATGAACAAAATCTTGGAACATTTAGCTAACCCTGACTTTCCTTATGACTCCAAGGTAGCTTTGCTACTAAATTTAAACACTGCAACACAATTTGCATTTGGAAATACAATTAGAGGATTAGTTCAAATGTAATTGGTACATAGGGGAGATTTTGGAATAGCACAGAAACTCCTTTGATTCTTACATGACTTTCGGAGCACATTAGAGGTTTGACCTACCAAGTAGGTCAAAACACAAAACAGACAGCACAGCTGAATAGAGAAAGCAGTGGTGACGCAAGTATTCTAGGCACGGCCAATCTTTCTTCTTGGTTCACTGGGGCCACATACACGTGACTATTGTTAAGTGCTTATTGCAATTTCCCCGTCTTTTGCATATTTTGCTTTGCTTTATAGCTCAGTCGCTCCACGCCATTCCTCAGACCTGCTTCCATCAAGGGGCATCCCACCCCACCCTGGTTTTCAAAGTCAAGTCCTATATTTAAAGTAGTCTATATTTATTAGAAATTTAATATGCCATTTAAACATACACATTTTTAGTCTTGGTATTATTTTTGTTAGTGTTCTGGTCACTAAACTGTGAAGGTTTTGAGCTTCCTCTTCCAACCCTGTATTTTTCTGACATGCTCTGTTATTTTTGGAGCGTTACGTAGGAGATCATGAGGTTTTTCAGGAAAGCACGTAGTCTATGAAATAGACTGCGGTAAATGAAATACTGGCTCCTCAAAGAGGCCCACACCCTAAATCCCTGGAAATTGAAAATACACTATCTCACATGGCAAAAAAGAATTAAGGTTGCAGATACAAATATGATTACTAATGAACTGGCCCATATGTGGGGAGATTATTCTGAATTACCTGACTGGAAGCAATGTAATTATCGAGTCCTTAAAAGTCCAAGAAGGGTCAGGAAGAAAAAGACTTGATCCACCATTGCTACTTCTCACCATGGGAGAGACGCTATGAGCTGAGACATGGAGTCAGCCTCTGGAAGCCAGAAAGGCAAGGAAATGAATTCTCCCCTAATGACTCTAGAATAGGAATGTAACCCTGACAAAGCTTTAGGATAGTTTCGAGAGACCCATCCACGTCAGACCTCTGACCTACCGAACTGTAAAACAGTAAACTTGGTTATTTGTTTCAGCAGCAATAGAAAACAAATACATAGGCAAGTCTTCCAAGTGCTGCTTTTATTGCTACCATTAATACAACATATCTAATATTGCACAATGGCATCTGAACAAACTTAAGTTAGATTGCTTTTGTTAATTTAGTAGGAGACCGATATTTCAAAATCCCATTTGTAGGTTTAGGTTGAGTCGGGGGTTACAAATAACAAACCAACAGTGCCATTTATTCGATCCAAACACTCCTTCAGTGTAACCAGAAAAATTCTAGCAAAATAATCGTATGTGTCCTTTCACATACACACACATTTGGAGACAGACCAAGGCCCCTCCGCCACAAGCAAATGGGGAGCAGGATTATCCTCCTAATAACTGAATTATCACTAGCCCATAACTTGAGAGGGGGGCCCACACCATTTCCCCCCTCAACTTCCCTTTGGACATCACCTGATGTTTAACACTCCTCCTCATTCCCTGCTTCTCCTAAAAACCATTCCTGAATTCTATTCCCTTTTCTCTAATTCCTGATAATGAATTAATTGCTGTTAATGAATTCATGGAGATGATATATTTCCCTTAAATTAAATAATTCAATTTTAATAGCTCCTTCAGGGAATATTCACTTAACCCTTGGCTTTAACTGATAGGCCTTTCAGAAGATAATGCTGAGCAGGTGGGATTTTTCATCCTTCAAATCACAGGTGGTCAACCTTAATTGTAAGGCTGAAACCCATGCAGCTAACAAACTCACTGTTTAACCTCAGCTAATTAGCAGCATTTTTCTCTGCCTCTAAAACAGGATAACTAATGGATGGCTGATTAAATTCACTGTTATTAAAAGAAAGTAAATATCCCACAATTTTTTTTTTCTTTTTGGATGGTTTCACTGAAAGACTTAAAGATATATTTATTTGTAATCTTAATTGAGATGACAGACACTATTTGTATTTGCTGGGCTTCCCTATAAAAGAGATATTGGAATTACTTTATCACCAGAAGGCAGAGATAGAATCAAAGGAAAACTATAGAAGAAACAAACCTATTTTCAATACAATAAAATGTCTAAAACATATTGATGGTGAAAATGGTTTCCTTATGAAGTTCAAGACCCTGTGGTTTGAAGTACTTAATCAGATATCAGATGACATTGAACAGGAATAAATACTGTAGAACTTATTCTGTTTGCAGTGGACTTTACAGGCAGACCTTGCTCTGCTCTGGGGCTCAGGCAGCCCCATCCAGAACTGGGCTCTTTCCAACTTTTCCTGTGTTTCCAAAGTGTTAGCCTTCATCAGGCAAACTCTCTCACATTGAGGTTGGTAAAATAGAGATTACAGTTTGAAGCTAATTTGTAATCTCCACAGTCACTCCGGTTAAGAAGAGCTTCCCTTTCCTGATGACGGTTCTGAGATTGAACCTGCTTTGCCTGGTATGTATCATGTGACCAGAACAGGTCATGATCAGGAGAATTATTTTGCTCGACCAGAACTGTATTGAGAAAAGGGTCTGGGAGCCTGATCAGTTACGCCAGATCACAAAGACTGAGAGTGGGCAGGAAAAGCTTCCCTGAGAAAACCAGAGTATTATTGGTACAGGGAGAATGGATGTTGGGCAGCCACAAGCTACAGCTACCATTTACAGCAAGACTTTGATTTTTAAAGGTTCTTTCAGCTCAAAGATTCTCTGGTTTATAAATTTATTTGTCTCAAAATATCTAGTTGATAGAAAAATACAGTCTAAAAACTTCAGAATAAATTTTCATTTAGAAAGAAAATTAATACCCTTTTTATTTTTACTAATCATTTTAAATATATTTTGTTGATTATGCTGTTATAGTTATCCCATTTTCCCCCCTTCATGCCCCTCCACCCTGCACACCCCCTCCCACCCACATTCCCCCCCTTTAGTTCATGTCCATGTGTCATACTTATAAGTTATTTGGCTTCTACATTTCCTATACTATTCTTACCCTCCCCCTGTCTATAAAGCCCTTTTTTTAAACTACATTTTTATTGATATGAGATTTCTTATATAAAGCACTCAATATTAGTAAGGATGAGAATTTAGATGTACCAACTTCAAAAAGGAGGCACTCTACGTAACATTATATAATCTTAATAAGCAAAATTATACTATGTATATTTGCATCCTGTAGAAATTATTCATAATATTTCTCCAAATATGTATTTGTGTTTCTCTCATAAAAAGGACAGGTAATGCCCCCCAAAAATAAATGGCAAACTTTGGGGATTCTGTTTGTCAAAATAAAATCCCTTTTCAAACACCTACTAGTAAGGGCTTAAAAATCTCATTACAGGGTTCAGTTGGGACGATATAATATGGATTTTTAAATAGATTCAGAATTGGTCCCCCAGAAGTCTCCAAATATTATATTGCTTTTTGAATGACCCTTGCCAATGAAAGAAAATGATACTGAGAAAGTCAAAACACTCCATAATCTTCTCTGGTCCCACACCCACATAACAATTCTGAACAATTTGGTGTTTAATGCTACAGAATTGTGAATGCACCTATAAACACTGCTGCTAATTTTAGAAGTCACTGAATTCCATGCTGGGGTAACATTCCAGAGAGGCAACACAGCGTCACAGGGAGTAAGGGCCCAGAATCCAATGCCCAACGACCCAGCTTCGCATCCTGTCTCTAACACCTTCCAGCTCACTCGCCTCCAGCCAGGGTGGCGACGGTTGCCGCACAAGCTTTTAAAGTAGCATACACTCGCATGCCATCATAAATACGCAATAAATAGAGCTCATTTTTTCTTCCTGTGTTTGTGTCTTGCAAAGAAATAGGATTTACCTGACCAGTGATTAGCTCAATTTTGTCATATTTATTGCCCCTTTGACAAGTGACCACTTCATATAGGAGGTGGTCTTTTTGGGACAGTCTCCCTCTCTTTAGGGATTAATATGATATGACATAACAGGATATAATTTATAAAAATACCGTACTCAAGAGTTCTTTTTATTTCTTGTATTTCACTGCTTCTTCAAGTAGATCCGAAGATTATTCATTGAATACATTATACTCAATGCTTTGAAGTATGAAAGTAAAATCACTGACCGTATTTATCTTGCCTCTTTTGGGGGGACTCTGGTTTTATAAATAAGCATTCTGTCACCCAAGAATGGAAAATTCAACGAATGCAATTTTGCAGCAAGAAAATTTTAAAATTAGATGTCATTTTTAAATGAAGTATCATTTTCACTTACTGTGTTTTTCACAGTAGCTGAGAAATTCTGGAAGTAAAAAGAAAAATTATATTTGATATGCAATAGCTCTATTTATTCTTGTACAGATAAAACAAAGTAAGCAGTTATCAGTAGGGTTTTTTTTTTTTTTTTTTTTTTTTTTTGGTAATTCTCTTGATCCTCATCAGTCGAGTGGCACTGCAATCGCTGGTCTAGGCCACATGGGTAAGTAACTTGAGAGTAGAGATGGGTGCACGGCTCTGGGAGGGGGGCAGAGAGGATGCCGGTACGGATTCCTGAGGTGAGCTGCAGAGTTCACGGTGCTTACACGGTCTCGTCAGTAATTACACGCAGAATTATTATTCAGGATCCTGGCTGTTTGTTATTTATAAAAGCTGGTAACGCCTGTCAATGTTAAAACGCAGGAGGCCTTGCCTGTTCTGTTTCAGCAAATGAACTAGTAAGCAGCCAAACGTTTCATCTGATTGGCATTGGCTCACCGAGTTCCCTCTTGGATTCAACAGGTGTTGTTTAAAACACAGCGAAAGCCAATCCAATTCTACTTTCATACAAGTTCTTGGAGAAATCTGGCTCCCGTAGAAACACGGGCCATCTCACGATGAAAAACACAGCACATAACCCACAACCACAAATTTAGTTGTAATTGAGACTAAATAATACTTCAGAAACACAGTTTATAATTTTTCTTCTTTCAAACTCTTCTTATATTTACTATACACATTGGCCTAAAAAATGCTTCTTTTACATATTCCTGCTAAAACACATAGGCCATAAATGCTTGATTAGTTTGAAAATCAAGCTAAATACACTTTATTCTCTGAAACATAGATAATAACAATGACACAGCAAAGAGCCTTCCTTTAACATAATGATACCAACATATATATATATATATATATATATATATAAAGTGTGCACTTGTTATAAAACATGCCTGATTATATATGTTGCTCCCTTACACTCTATGTTGCACTGAACTGTAAATGCTCTGCTTATGTGTTATACGTTGATACCTATTTGCAAATAAGTGTCAATGTGTTGATATTAAAATATACTTTACAGTGTAGTTTGAATGGCAAAATATAAGAACCCAATTTTTAAAAATGTAGCTGAACACATTAACACACAGAAGTAACAACAAGGGAACATGAAACATGGACCTTAAGTCACATGTGAATATGTTCTAAAGATTGGTTTTACTGTGACATAAAACAATGTTTAATAATGTGAGCTTAGTGACATTTATGACAATTTCATATAGTGTTTTTTACTCCGACAAAGACTTGGTATACCAAGTTTCAGTCCAGGAGGACATTTTTACAACTGTATTACAATCCCCAAAGATAGGAACTGAACCTGAAAAATGCAAGAAACTCCTTAACTGTAGCATCACAGATAGGAATCGATAAAACTCTGATAGCTGTATATGAATTAGAGTTGAGAGTACTATGTAATTAATTACCTCAAACCGCCCTGCTGCTTCCTTAGTTCCTGTCAAGAGTAGGGCAACTGCTCAAAAGACCAGAGCACAGCTCGTTCCCAAGAACTCAGGTGCAGAACACACTGCCTTTCCTGCCCTGTGATCCAGCCAGTTTAGTACGTGTATTTTGAGCTACAATTTCTTCTTTTGAAAAATAGGCTGCTTTTTTCTGAAATTATTTAACATCTTCCAACACAGTGTAAAATAAGCTAAAATGTTAAAGAGAGATGAAAGAATTTATCTCAGCTGGTGACCAATGTTCAGGAACCAAGACCTTCAGAAAAGAATCATTTTTATATTTTTGTATTGCTGTTAGATAAAAAAAAAATTGATTTTGGTTGGAGCAATGCAGAGTTTAGAAAAAAGACTACAGAATCATTTGCTTGTGATATTTATGTGGAAGTTCTCTCCAACTTGGTTGCCAGACTTTGCAAGCTGAAACCACCTGTGTACAGTTTTATTAATAATATTAATAGCTGCAGGTGTAAGGGCCTTGGTGATATTACCCATTGACTCCATCATTTTTATCTGTTAATTGTAGATAACTTCTATTTGTATTTTTGTTCTTTCATAATATGTTGTAACAAATTGTTTCTCTTCCATGTTTTCCTGAGGTGTCTGTAGAGTCTTCTGTTCTCATTTATGTGTATGCATCCTTTTAATTTATTATTTAATAGAAAAAATGGATTTGTTCTCAACACTATTTATAAACCCAAATGTGAATGGTTTTGCTTTACCCCACCTATGTGTCATATTACAGATTTACTGAAAAATCAAAATTAGCAACAATAAAAGGCTAAAAAATAACTTTAGTATTGTAAATGCACTTTTTTTATATTAATGAACAATGTTAGTTTCTTTATGGGCTGAAATTTCAATTCCAGAAAAATTTGTTAGATGGTAGCAATTTAATTTTCTAATTAATTCTCTTTGATAGACAAAAAGATTTCCTGATACTTTTATGTAACTTAGAACTAAATATGTCTTCTATACATCAAATTTTCAAATTAACAGAGGAAAATTTTTTAAGTACAGTAAATAGGTGAAATACTCTTATCTGGGCCACTGTGATTCGGACATCAGCCCGCAGTGTCTGTGGCATTATGGATAAGACATGAGACAAATTCACACAGGCTACCATGTCTTGTGGAGGAAACGGGACAGCACAGAAATAAGGAAGAGCGCCCTGACCCTTGCCTTGACAAGCTTTGATTGGGTTCTTTTTGCACAAGAATACAGGTTAAGCTCATTAATCATTATCAGGCAGTAAAAATCAAACATACAAAGAACTCTGAGGGCCTATTTTGAGTCAAGGTCAGATAGCTAAAGAGCCATAAAACTCTGAGGAACAAACTCACTTCTCACTTGGACCCTTATCATTTAATCGAGAGCATTCTAAACAAAGCAGGTTTCACAGGATTTTACTTATTCTTTCTTAGGTCTGATGGACCTAGGGAACCCGCCCTTTCCAGCACAGGGCTGCACCCACCATCAGCATTGTTTCAGGCTTAAGTCAAGCAGGGGAAGTAAGGCAGCCAAGAGATTAGGAGACTTCTTGTAAACAGAATGAAGACTCAGGCTATGTCAAAGCTGAGGGGCAAGGGTCCATCATCCCCTTTTGCTATAGCCCCCCAAGTCCTTCCCTGGGGCCTCCACGTGATAGTGCCTGTTTTAGGTAGTTCCCCCCTTGGGGAATTTTACCCATCATTGGCTAACCAATCAAGCATTTGGGGCCAGGCAGGGTGAAGTAAAAGGAGCAGAAGCAGCACCCCTGCCAGGGAGATAAGCTTTGTCTCCTTAGTAGCTTATGGTCCAAAGGTTGCTCACTCAACCTTATCCATGAGCGGTGGGGGCAGGGGGGCAGTTACAGCTTCTGAAACCAGGCAGGGCAGTTCCCAACACTACTGTCATAGAAAGTTATGCATGGAGAGCAAATAGAAACCTCTAGCAATTATTACTATTTAATCTACAAGCAATAATTTTCCAAGAGTCTGCATGACACATGCCTAGAAATATTGTCCATCATTATATTCTTGCTATGTGGATTAAACAGTCCTTGACATTTTCCAATTATTGACAGTAGTATTTGAATTAGAAAAGGTCATTGCAACATTGTTACTATTTAGGGAACAGTTAACCAGCGATGCCATCTATCCTCATCTATAGCACGAAAGGACAAGGATCATTTCTAAAATTTCTTTTTGATCTTTAAAAAACCTTTAGGATTCCTCTTGTAGCTTGTTGTGGAATAATTTAGGAAGGTAGAGGAACTGAGTGAGGAAAGAAACAAGAAAGGGAGGAAAAAGAAAGGAAGGGAAGAAGAAAGGAAAAAGGAAGGAATAAAAAAGAAAGCAAGGAAGGGACCGAGAAAGGGAGGGAGGGAGGGAAGAATGAAGGAAGGATCCAGTGAAGGAGAAAATATGCAAAAGTCATTAATTAACTCAATGTCAGGGGCATAACTCGTGAGGTCAATGTACTTCCTGACCTGTTTCCATTCTTTTCTCTTGCCTGTATCTGCATATTGTTGCAAATAATCTTTACTCTTCTTACTTAAATCCATGATAGATTTAAGTTTCATGAGCAGATCCAGATTCAGGGTAGTATTTTCTTATCATATTGTGCCTCTTAAAAAAAGCAATAGCTTCTTTTCTTATCCATTTCAAGATCCTCATGAGAATATTTCATTTAATGTCTTCAAATTACACTAAATAAAAAAGGCTTTCATATTCTTCCCAAGGTCCTACATCCATTTTAAACATGTAGCTACTAACTATTATATTTTATGTTTTTAAATGGTCTTTAATGTATTGACTATTTGCCAAATATATTACACTAAGTACCACAGGCCTCCCTTTATCCATGGTTTCACTTATCCACAGTCAATCATGGTCCAAAAATATTAAATGCCCCCAATTGTCCACGTTGTCTGCTCCTGACATCCAACTACAGACACTGTCATGCATTGATGATACTCCTCCTAATGTATCATCAGAAGGTCAACGGCAGCCTAATGCAACACCACAGCACCTATGTCATTCATCTCACTTCATTTCATCACATGGGCATTGTGTCATCTCACATCACCACAAGAAAAGTGAAGACAGCCATGGCTGGTGTGGCTCAGTGGATTGAGTGCTGGCCTGCAAACCAAAGGGTCACTAGTTCGATTCCCAGTCAGGCCACATGCCTGGGTTGAGGGCCAGGCCCCCAGTGAGGGGCACTTGAGAGGTAAACACACAATGATGTTTCTCTCCCTCTCTTTCTCCCTCCCTTCCCCTCTCTAAAATAAATAAGTAAATATTAAAAAAAAATAGAAAAGTGAAGACACTACAGTGCATTTTTGAGATATAAAGACCACATTCGCATAAGTTTTATTTTAGTATATTGTCATATTATTCTATTTTATTATTAGCTATTAATATCTTACTCTGCCTAATTTGTAGATTAAACTCTATCATAGATATGCATGCACAGGACAAACACAGTGTACACAGGATTTGGTGCTACCCACTGTTTCCAGTATCTGTTGGACATGCACATATACCTTGTGGATAAGGGGGGTTACCATACTGGTAAGCTCCAAGTGTTCCACATAGTATATGTTTCATGAAGGTCCTTTCTATAAATATGAAAGCTGTTTTCCTAAACTTCCCTAACTTTTCCCCATCAAAATACTTATCCAATTGCCACAATGCATCAGGACAATACTGTAGAGACTCCACTATCCAATGGCACTCTGAACTCTGCCATTTGGGGCTCAGCACATATAGAACAGTGAATAGAACAACACCCCTTATTTTGAAGTCCCCAATCTGTAACACCAAACTGTGAGGGCAATGAGAGGCACTCATGTTCAGATGTCCTGAAATTTTGCTGAATAGGGGACATGGGATAAGATGAAATATTCAGCAACCTTTATTGCAAACCAAGTTTGTCCGAAGTCCAGAAACAATGGTATTCAATAAATATTTGTATGCACTTTCTATGAGTGTTCTTGGCATGATAAGGGAAGCACTGAGAAGTAGATCCTCCACTCCGAAATGAGATGACAGTCCAGTAATAAGACTGGCAAGTGAATAAAGATAGACTACAAATACCATAATGGAGATCCTTATAAGTTACCACGAAGGGATGAAAGGAGGAAGTGTCTGTATCCCCTGAAAGCAAGGGAGTGGGATGCTCAGCAGCATGGGCCTTGGAGGACAAGGGCTCCAGACTAAAGTCTGACCATCTAATTTCACACGAGGGTTGGAGTCTGGATTTTTATGTGGCACATCCTTCTACAATGTCAGAAATTTGTTTTTCAGAAATTAGCGTGTGTCGCAGGCTGAGTTTGCACACTGACCAGCAATGTGCCCATTCAAGAATGCAGCACAGGCATTATATTCAGAAATACTGTTGAGAGGATTTGGGATCACAATGTGGAAAGCTTTGCGGCACTTAAGATTTTTATCCTTAATGGAGTAGGAAATGGGGGCAGTTGAGGAACAGTTAATGGAGGCTCCAAATGAAATGACTAAAGCAATGCTTAAGGAAGCTGAGGTTAGCAGCAGCATGTAGATTGGATTGGAAGGCTCAACTGAGAGGAAAGAAATCAATTAGGAAGCTGTGGCAACAGACCAATAAGAAAGTGATCCATGGTGACAGAAGTGATAATGGCCAGAAGGGACAGGGATGGTGCTAAAATACAGAAGTACAGGCAAAATACATAACACACTGCTTCGCTAGCTTTTTCTTCTTGACCTAATGGAATTTCACATGGAATTCATCTTTTGAAATGCAGGCTAGCCATATATACACAAAACTAAAAGTATTCCCAGACACAATGTAGGCATCACAATAAACATCCAACTACTTCACACACCACCACCAGAGGACACAATCATGCCTCTTGCCCCCACGGACTGCTCTTAATGATCCTATTCGAGTTCTTCTTCAAAGCTGCTCCATCGAAAAGTACGCTTCGAACTGTATAATGAAAATGTTTACACTATAGCAGACACATGATTTCGGAGAAGAGAGGATTTTCACCAACCTTTTGGTGAAACAATTGCATGGTGGAATAATTCCTAGGTCAGAATTACTTTCTCTCCACTCTTCTTGTAACTGTTGGTTTAGAGCTAACTTTCAGCCCTGATATTGGTAGAGAGGAATGCTCACTGTAGGGATTAAGTATGTATGTACTTGTGTTCACACACACACACGAAAACATACTACAGATAAAATAAGACTACTGCTCTAAAGTCTAAACTTTTTTTCTTTTTGTGGATTTCACAGTACCAAGTAGAGTGTGTTTGTATGGTCACCAATAGTTGTCTG
The DNA here is from genome assembly GCA_004024845.1 of Tonatia bakeri. Taxonomy (NCBI): domain Eukaryota; kingdom Metazoa; phylum Chordata; class Mammalia; order Chiroptera; family Phyllostomidae; genus Tonatia; species Tonatia bakeri. The sequence goes on from PVIA01000068.1 coordinate 684,027, forward strand.
TTGTATTAAAATAAATTTCCCATATTCTAAGTAACCTCACCCCACCACAATATTTGGATAAAGGTGACCTTATTTAGAAATACAGGTGCAAAAAAAAGTTATAATGTCTCACTTAGTTCCTTTTACTACCCTTTAAATCAGAACCATCTAACCTCCTCTCCCTTCAGGTACACTGAGCTCAAGAATAAAGCATCAGGGTCCTGTGCTTTGCAAACAGCGCCCCTCTGACCCACCCCCTACCTGCAACTCTTATGAGGATTTGCAACTCAAAATGTTTGGTTTGGGATAGAAAAATCCTTCTTGCTTTTTCATTTAATTTTACCTGCATCTATTGGGTGTCCTCTACTTTTAAGAGAACCAGGCAACTGGGCCAGACAGAGGAGTAACACAATTTTTTTACTATCGCATAAAGAAGACAACTGTAGAAAAATTTAAGAACAGATTTTAAGTATTACAATTAGCAATCTTAGCCACAAAGAACTGTAGCTCCAAGAAGTCATTTGGGCAGAGTCAAGGGGATAAAATGGCCACAAGAGGTAGCTAAGTTGGTGAGATAATTTATTTCCCTTTCCACCCAGAAATTTTACTTATGTTGATTTCCATATGAAAGTTAAGACACCTGCAGCCCCCCCATAGAAAAACCCTACGACTTTTGCTTTGACATAATTGTAGAGTTGTTTGGACAGGAGCCAAACAACACATCAACCAACAGGTTCAGTGGCTCACTGAGCCACTCCTGGTTCAAAGAAATGTGACTCATCCTTTATGAAACTTGGCTCAACTTGGCATTGATATGTGAAGTGCATCTTATCTCCCAATGTGCCACATAAACTTGGCAGATTCTATTTTTATGCTGAATCAGGAATTCTCTTCATAAACTCACTAGTTAAATTTGCTATTGTGCCTTCAAAAATGCACATTATACAATTCTAATCTAATAGCAATGAGTGGTCCAGAAGAACAATCTTATCATGTTATTTAAAGAATTTTGATAGGATAAACCATTCATTTTCTGTTAAAATTACTGAACCCTTAAACTGTGAAATCACATCTCTGTTAAGTAAGTAGCAGCTTTTTAAAATCTACAGTACAAGAAAATTTAGGGATCCAAAAGTGTTGCAATTATTACCTTACAATAGGTAGTTTCATTTTGAAACTCTGCTTTTGCAAACTTTTCTCTGCTTCATGATATTGTAATTTCCCATTATTTCCCAGCATGTACAATGATGTCTGTCCAGAAAGTACTGTGCCACATACTATAAATAACAGAGACATTTCTTGAAGAAGATACAAGATACAAGAAACATTGTACATAGGACAATGGCACCTCAGTCCCCTTCAAAGTAGGTGCCGTGGGACCTCACACAGATCTCCAAATCATCAGCTGCCCTGTCATATTTTCCTGAATCTCATCAGCAATCTGAAATATCTTCCCTTTCTAAGGTGATTTTAGTTTTGGGAAAAGCCAGAAGTCACAGGGTACCAAATCTGGGCTGTAGGGGGACTGAGTCACCTGGGTGATTTGATGTTTCACCAAAAAACTGCACAAGACATGATGCATGAGTGGGCACACTGTCGTGATGAAGCTGTCAATCACCAGTTGCCCATAGCCGCGCCTTTCTGAATCAGCTGAATAGTTTCCGCAGAGAAATGTTCAAGCTTAGCACAAAATCTGATGAAGATTTGTTGCTCTACTTAGTCATTTTGAATGCAATGGCCACATAATACACATGCTCACGCAGTGGCGTCTACTGCTCCCACTGACTAGTACAGTGAAGTTGTCATTGTTCACGCATGCGCATTCCAGTCCAGTCTCTTTAGCTGCCAGGCTACACTGATGCCACGCAAACCATTCTCATTATACTAGTAATGGCTGGACTTTTTCTGGACAGACGTTACCACATGCTTGGTTGTTTTTAATTGGAAAATATTAGTGTATTAAGTATCTTTAAGTACACAGAGCACAAAATACCGAGTAGCACTGAATCATACAGTATAAAGAGTATAATATATATATCAAGAGAAATGAGAAGAAATAATTAAGTAAAAACAATAGTAGCAGACACTGAAAAAACTGCTTGGTTTACAAGATAGATAATCTGGGGAAGGAACAGTAATATGGAGTAGGGGGACACAGAGGAATAAAAGAATGACCCTACCAAGCACAAATCTTTCTAGTTAACAACCAGCAGAATGTTGTGTAAACTACAAACTCCACTTCATGAGAAAATGTAACTTATTCTCCAGTAACATTGACACATTAGTTTAAATTTAAAAATGATAAAGGTAAGTTACTTTTTATAACTATTCTGCTTCAGCACATTAAATAGCTAAGTCATTTCTGATAAATGAGGGCTGTTCTTCGTAAGGTTCTGTGTATTGGTATTAGATACCTCATCTCCAAAATAATTTCAAACAAAGGTAGCAAAATAATGTGGAAATAATTCTGACCTCTGAGACTAAGGATTTCTGTTCCACTGCTGAGTCTCTGCCGAGTGTTGTGTGATTTCTGGCTCGTGATTTAATCTTTAGCTACTAGACCAAACAGGGAAAAACCCTCAAGGCTAGGGAGCCAAGTGATACCCACCTTTGCATGCCAAGCACCTAACCAACTGCTGGGCACACATGATTTTAATGAGTGTACATTAAAAATCAATTTATACAATTGGGGTCAAATTATTTACAGTGTGATTATAAAGATCAATAAGAACAATCATTTTAATGTATAATTTAGACATAATTACAACATATTTCATTTTTATGACTAAAAAGTATATTTTGTTTTGCATACAGGTATGTTAGCAGCCTTATTTACTTTTCTTTTATTTCTAATGAAATTTTGTATTGTTGTTCAATTACAGTTGTCCTCATTTTTCCCTCATTGCTCTCCCCTGCCCTGCCCAACCCCCCTCTCCCACACCCAATCCTCCCCTCCGTTGTCCTTGTCCATGGGTCCTTTATATATGTTCCTTGACTTGACCCTTCCCCTTCTTAAATATATTCTCAGGACATGTGTATACAATATTTATATGTATATAGCGTGGCCTGTGAACCAAAGCATCGCAGGTTCAATTCCCAGTCAGGGCACATGCCTAGGTTGCAGGCCACAACCCCCAACAACCGTACATTGATGTCTCTCTCTCTTTCTCCCTCCCTTCCCTTTCTAAAATAAATAATAAAATCTTTAAAAAAATTTATATGTATATAATTCAATTAATCTAAGCTTGTTGGTCCTCACCTATAAATTAAAACTGTTAATTATCTTCAATGATTTTTTTCAGTTTTATCTTTTATAGGTAATCAAATTATGATTTAGTGTTTTCTATAAATATTTGATGCAGATATATAAATATCAGATGAAACACCAATTAATAAAATTTTTCTATAGCTAAATTTTTAAAAGATTACATTTATTTATTTTTAGAGAGAGGGCAAGGGAATAAAAAATAAAGGTAGAGAAATATTGATTGGTTGCCTCTCCCACGTGCCCTGTGCCCTGACCAACAACCTCTCACTCTGTGGGATGATGCCCAAGAAACTGAGCCCCACCAGTAAGGAAAATTTCTCTATACCAAAATGATATTTTCAATAAACATCAAAGTTATTTGGATTTTTTTTTTTTGCTTCATGGAATACTCAGTTTATTGTAACACAGAAACCAAAACTACAATGAACCTATTAAAATATAAAGATCTAAATTTAAAAAAATTATCAAAATTTACCAAAATAAACTATCAAAATTTACATAATATTCAAATTTCAGAGCCTTGCAAAACATTATTAATCATTGACTGACAAGCTCAAACAATTTTAAAAGGTTGTTTAGAATTATACGAATTTCCTGAACTTAAGAAATTTGCAGTCTAAGTGAGGAGACCAAGCTATACTATAGAAGACAAAAGCAATTAATTCAAGACAGATTATAATTGAAAACCAGGGAGTTATGAAGAATCTAAATGCTATAGAAATTCATATAAGAAGTGGTTTAATAAGACAAGGGAAAGGGAAGATATGTCAGGGAAATAAAATTTGAAAGATAAATAAAATTTGACAAAAGACAGTGAAAGGAACCCTGCAGGCAAAGGGAATATAAATCAAGTTATGGAAGTAGACATAACCCAATCTGATGTTTGAAAGTGAAGGAATCAAGACTGCCAAAAACTGAGCATATGTTTTAAGAAATAATATTGGTAGGAGGAAGGAGGAAATACAATATAGGGATTCCTTGAAGAATTGTAAATTGAGAAATAATACATCCTCATGTAGCGAGTCCAGAATTAAGAATCGCTAGGAAGGCATTGCAGTCACTAATGCATACCTGTAGGAAGGAAGAAGAGATGGTGTAAGAGACCAATCTCTGCATATAAACCAATAAATGATCTCTCAATCATCTTCAATCAACCTACAAGCCTGTCTATTCTTATCTTCCTTTTGATCGAGTGACATAATTTTTCAGGCACTAGATGTCACTGTTCCACTTACACAAAGTAAAATCTAGACTTTGTGAAGCCCCAGTTGCATCTACCTAATTACATCTACCTGTATGTAGATCTGCGTCTGCTTTATTTAGTTCAGATAATTTCAAAATAAAGCACTAGGGACTTGTGCCTGCTGCAGGTTGAAGAAAAAGCAGCTCTAAATTCTCTGTGACATACTCTAAAAGTCTTTTTGTAAAGAGCAAATAAAAATGGTTTAATTCAACAGAAAGATGAGAGGGAAATTAAGCAGTAATACCACTGAGAAAGAGGAACATTTCCACCATGCATGAATAGGTTTTGCTAATTTTCATGCAAACAAAATAAAACTAACATCAATTTCTTCAGCATAAGTCCATATTTGACTTGCCCTGTGACCCTATCTATAAAGACCCCCATGTAATTTTCTTTCCTCTGTCCAGGATCCTTTCTGGAATCCCTCATGGGGCCTAATCATGAAGGTGTAGTGAGTCTTACACAAAAAAACATACAAACAAACAACCCTAAGGGACTTACCTATGCTCTGCTGATTTAGGTTTATCAGTTGGACACTCTTTGGCACTTTGAGTCTTGAGTGGATGGTACAAGGGTCTGGGAACTTTTGGGGGGGTTTCTTTAGGGCCAGTGGGGCCCTACATCGATGCTAACCAGACCGTTCCTGCTAAGGGGCCGTCACTACACTTATGGATGATCACTCTAGAGCCCTGTGATTCCTGAGTGTCCCCAAGCCTGGACCCCCAGCTTCTTGTGAGTCCATGAGTCTTCCATCCTATTTCTACCACAATCCAAAGACACATGCACACACACACACCTTACAATAAACTTCCTTTTCCTTACAGCAGCCAGGGTCAGTCACCGTTGCTTGCAGTGAAACAAAACAAACACCTAAGTCTGCAGCTTGCAGAACAATACAATTACTGAGCCGATATTAAGCTGTCAGCTTTGCCTTGTCAAGTTCCTGCTTGTTGAATTTCTAGGGTTAAAGAAACATGAAGGAAAAGGTTCTCAAGAAAGAAAACTTTTATATTCCTGGCCAATAAAAAACCCAGTTCCCAACTCTAGCAGCCTTTTCTCCTAGAAGTGTTTAGGCACTTAATTATCTTCAACCTCTCATGTTCCAGTTTTTGAACATCAGTCTTTGGAACCGTACTTGTATTTCCCTGGAGATCAGAAGGAGATGAAAGACAAAAGTGACAGTATTTTGAAAATTATTGGCAATACAGTCAACATCCACGCAAACTGCAGGAAACCAGGCTGGCATTTCAGAACTGACACGTGGCCCCACAACCAGGAAAGAACATGGGCTTGGAAGCAGATTCCTGCCCCAACCCTTGATGTTATGATTTCCCTCTGAGAGGTAACCAGGTATGACAGAAAGGTCAGGGATTTAGATGTAAGCACACCAGGGCTCCTTTCCCAACTCAGCTCTGGGTTACTCGTACTGACTGATCATTTACTAATCCCCTGAGTCTCGGGTCTCTTTTCTCCAGCGGGGGAAAAATGTTGCTTCTCAAGCTGACCGTGAAGTAGATGTAAAGTTCCCTGCAAGGACAGCACTAGACATGTAATTTCATTTCCCCTTTTCTGTGTCTCCCCCCAGGGAACCTGGTGTGGAGGCTCTAGAGGTGGATGCCCAGAAACAAATGGCTCATAGTAAAGGAAGCATGGAGAAGAATCACGTGGTAAACAACTTTGGGTCTATCATAGAATTGCCGACTTTTAGCACTTGAGAGAACCTTATTGATTTGACACATATGAGGAAGAAACCAATGCAGAGAATTTTGCTTTTTTTTTTTCTCCCAAGGTCACAGCTAACTTTTTTTAAAGTTTATTTTATTCTCATTCAACAGAGAAGGTAGAAGAGAGAGAGAGAAACACCCATGTGAGAGAGAAACACCACACACCCCAACCTGGGATCAAGTGTACAACCCAGGCCTGTGCCCTGACTGGAATCAAACCCACAACCTTTCAGTTATGCGATGATGCTCCAAGCAACTGAGCCACACTGGCCAGGGTGGTCACAGCTAGTTAAAAACTAGAAGCATTTAAGTGGCTATTTCACATAAATTTCCAACCAATAAGTTTTACATTTCTAAAATACATGACATGAGAATATGATTAAAATGCATCTCTGGCATAATTACCCTGGCCCAGGGCATTTGCATTTTAAAATGCTGACAAAAAGATAAATGTAAAATGTTATTCAACTGGCATATTTTCTTCAATAAGACAGTCCTACCTGTACTCCAGTAACGTCATGCAGGTGCACACCTATCCGGTGGACTAGCCATGTGAGCACAGAGAATGCAGGACAGAAATGTCTGGAGGCTAATTTCTACACTTCCTTATATCGTTTGGGGTTAAAACATTAGAAAACACAGAGAAATATAAAAAAGAAAATAAAAGTCTTTGTTAAATTCAACCACTTAGGATAATAACTGTTAAATCATTTTCTCCTGGCCTCACATATTCCCTCCCCCACCCCGCCTCTAATATATGAATAGTAACAATAATGTGATTACATGACGCTTCTTTCAAAATCTTTTGTAATTAGTCCACAGTCCCAGTAGGCTTAATTTGAAATGAACACTAGCCAGAAAAAACACAAAATTTTACAGTTTAGAATCACTTTCTTATATAATTATCTCATTCTCAGTTTGTGACCATAGGTCTTTAGGGAAGGAGGGACAGCAGATTACACTTAGGGAAAAAAAAAAAAGGTAGCGTTACATCAAGTACAAGTCCCTTCTATCCAAAAGGGTCACTGTGGAGAAGAAAATTCTAGCACAATGCAAACAGTGTTTTTGGCTCTTTATATAAAAATGTTAAGATGTCCCTTCACAATAAAAATTGATTTCTCAACAAAGAAAGACATATGGTCAATAGACATATGAAAAAGATGTTCAATATCACTAATCATTAGAGAAATGCAAATTAAAACAACAATGAGATACCATCTCACACTTGTCAGAATGGCTACCATCAATTAATCACAAACAAGAAGTGCTGGCAGATGCAGAGAAAGAGGAACCCTCTTCGTACTGTTGGTGGGAATGCAGACTGGTGCAGCCACTGTGGAAAGCAGTATAGAGAAACTCAAAAAATGAAAAATGGATCTACCTTTTGACCCAGCAATCCCACTTCTGGGATTCAAAGGAACTCAAATGTTGATTCAAAAGAACATAAGCACCTCTATGTTCACTGCAGTGTTATTTACAATCTCTGAGATATGAAGCAGCCCAAATGTCTATCAATAGATGAGTGGCTACAACAACTATGGGATATTTACACATGGAATTTTACTTGGCCATAAGAAAGAATAAAATTTTAACTTTTGCAACAACATGGATGGACCTGGAGAACATTATGTTAAGTGAAATAATCCAGTCAGAGAAAGACAAATACCATATGACTTCACTCATATGTGGAATCTAATGAACAGACTGAACAAACAAGAAAAACAAAGGCAGATTCATAGATGAAGAGCAGGATGACAGCTAGTGGGAGGGGTGTCAGGGGGTGGAGGAAAAAGGTAAAAGGAGTTATGGTGATGGAAAAGAGTATGGTGATCATGAGGGGAGGGGGAATAAGCGGACTAATAGGTAATAGAAAAATACTATAAAGATTAAATTAAAAATAAAAAAAGCATGCATATATTCTATGAAGCCAGGAACCAGGTCTGTCTTGTACACCCATGTGTCTCTGGAGCCTTGGTGTATGCCTAGTCCCTAGCACATGCCTGCAATGAAGGAGCTGCTTAATAAATAACTGTTTACAATGAATATATTCAACTCAATATCCTCAGCAATTAAGAATAGCAGCTCAAAAGCTCATATTTCAAAATTAACATCTTCACAACTTTGAAATTAATTTTAACTTATTTTAATTTTGCATCAATTAAGGTACATACAATTAAAATATTTATTAAGGCTATTTTCCTCAATGCATAATGACATAGGCAAAGGAAAAACATACATCGTTACTGCCTTCAAAGAGTAAAATCTCTAATTCAGATCTTTGACATGCTGAAAAGTGCATATATTAAAGAACATAATGAAATCATTGAGAGAAGACCCTATTTATGATGTTTAGCAGGCAAATTCCTCATTTTGCTCCCCCTTAATGGGCTCTTTCTCGATCTTCACTTCATGTGGTGACTGCGTGGCTGTGCTTTCAGGTCGCTTCCTGTATAATAATAGCTTTAATTTTTATGTTAAAGACATGCATGCAGGACTTCAGAGGAAATCTGGTTGAACTATATTGCCAAATGGGCCTATAAACCCATGATAAGGAAAAGGTTCCTTACACTCTGCATGTCCTGGAGCAGAGATACCCAAGAGAGGCAGGAGACAAAGAGAGAAGATTGACATTTACCTGATAATTTACCTGCTATTTTCCCTGATGGCCAAGGTGGGTTGGCTAAAAATGAAATGAGATAAAACGCCCAACATTCTTAACTCTTACACAGTGCCCGACAGGGTGAGCAGTGCGAAGATATCTGTTGCCTCTCTTTCTACGTGTGTCATGTCCGATAAACTGTGTTGAAACAATTTTTAAAGTCTAGGACAAGGAATCATTTTTAAATAATCATTAACACATTGTTGTTCTCATCCTATCAAATGAAAATTTTTCTTCATTTCTGCTTTAACGAACTCATCACAGATTATGCTGTATTGAAGAGCAAACAGAATACCTAACCTTTTTGGATTAATGACATAAGGACTAAGAGTTGATAAAGAAAATCATTTATTAGTTGCTATACATTACAAGCTAAATATCGATTTTCAGGTGCAGTAGCTTGTACTAACCCTGACCACAAGGAAGATAAAGCCTTGGAGGGAAGTCGATAAAACATTGGAAGGAAAAAAAATCGATGTCAACAATGTTGTGCTGCTCCTTGGCACACGAGTAGAACAAACGTCTTAATAGTTTATCAGCTAAAGCAGAGAATTATAAAATTGTCCTGAAAGGGCAAAACCAATACTTATTTTTAAAATTACATATAAGGGAATGCTGAACACTTTTTACGTGTCCTGCCAGTGGGGGTATTTGTAAAGATGAATATAGGTCATTAAGTGGTTCTGTTTTTACCGGCACCTTATTTAAGGTGTTTTAATTTATTTTTAATTAGTAAGCACAGAATCTTTTAAAATCCAATTTCTTGGCCATGCTCCTAAAAACCCTTGATGTTTTCTATGATCACTTTATTTAAAAGATAAAAAATATTATTGTTTGCATATATAAAACTCAAATCCTTCAAAAAGAATTAGAAGAGCCCCCCCCAAAACAAAATCTATTAGGAAATAAAATTTGTCCTTGGAATGAATTTTATGGGGGTAAAAACACGATTCTGACTTTTTCCCCCTCATTCCTAAGCTACATTTAGAATTAACATTCAAATGGTTCTAATGAAAAATAAAAATACAATGACAAATTATGAAAACTAATTGTGGTGTAGGGAAGGAATGAAAATGTGTGTGCTCCTTTTGGGAATTATGCCATATACATTTTATGACATAGGATTGTAGACCTTAATTTGTCAATTATTCTTCCATCACCACCCTGCAATCTCCACTACTTAACCCAGCAACACCGACTGGTCTCTGCTGGGTCCCTTTTACTGGACTCCTCACTGGCCCAAATTGATTTTTCCCACCCCTGGAATTATAGATATCCTACTATGAGTCAAAACATTTGGTCCCGAGCAAACCCCACCTCCAAGTTTAGAAAGAAAAGGGAGCGCAGGAGTAAAATAGAGGAGGAGATAGTGGCAAAACAAACAAACAGACAAACAAAAACCCCAGCCTGGGGTCCTTGAGAACACACCCACAATGTTCCTCCGTGAGACTCTGTTCCTCCCGTCCTAAGTGAAAGTTTCCAGCTATGGCTGTGCATGTAAATTCACCCACACTGGGAACTCCCCGAAGGACCAAGTAGGCTTATTGGAGGGGTCGCTTATGCAGCATATGATTTAGGTCAACTCAATGAGATAGACTTGATATTTATTATTTTCAAAGCAAGAAACTGAAATGCAAGCTTCAAAGTTTTAAAACTATTTGTGAAATGGATTTTTGACAACTATTCTACACACGAATGAAACAAGAAGTAGAACTAAATGCTCTTTCCTGCCTATAACCATACTGCTTAATTTACACGGGCACTAAAGTACTAACCTATGGCATCACTGAGATCTATAAAATTACTTAGTACAGGCATCCATGACACCCACATGGATGCATTCATGTGAACACACCAAACATTCAAACAAATCCAGGAAAACTGGGAGTTCAAATATTATTTTAGGATATTGTTTTCTGACCTAAACAAATGGTGCTCACGAACAGCTGGTGAGTGGGTTATTGCAAATGAAAGTACGATGAAGAAAATACATGGAAGAAATAAGCATTGTCATGATCCTTTTTATAGAACACGAAAAAGCACATTCAATCATTTGAATACATCAACAGATAATTTGTAAAGAAATGACTCATCTCTTCTATGTCAGAGTTTGAAGCATAACCAGAAAGTTTAGCACTCTAAATAGTCCTTATTTATGACAATAATAGGTATCATTTAGTGAACACCTATATCATAGATAGTGCCAGGCACTGTAGATATAGTTATCTTATTATCTTTATTATCCACCCCTTTCTGAGGAAATGATGATGAAATGTTCAATTAACTTTTCAATTTTCAGTGAGAAGGCCATGAGCTAAGAGACAAATAAAATACTTGATAACATCACCACAATTGCTAATTAAGCAGTGTGATTTCAGCTATGCCAATATAACACACTACACCACAGTGGGATACTAAACCTGGGCCGGAAGGAACGGCGAAATGGCGTCTGATAGATCAATCCCAAGTAGCAAGGGTCTCAGAGACCCCGAGTCCCATGTGCTCATACTGCACTTGGAAAGCAAACACACAAAAAGATTTTTTGGTCTGCCCAAACACAGTGAGTCATTGGTGTGAATAAGATTAAGCATGATAGCTTATGAATTAATTCTGAAACACAGATTATTTTTAAAGCTAAAATTTGTTATTTTCTTTGAGAATGTCAGACCTTCAAAAACTGTGTTTTTTTAATTTGATTGGTTTCCATGCATAGTATATATTTGTGTATGTGGTGTGTGTGTCACTGAAGATCAGAAGTATCACCAAAAGATCAAAAAAGTAACCCGCCTGAAAAGGTTCTCTTTTCAGTTTTACTGATATTTTTGAGCAGTAAAAAATCTATTGAAATTGCCCTCAGAACCTGCACGCGTCGGTCTGTGCATCAGAGACAAACGATGCGCATTCGTGCCTGCATGACACTGAGTTCCTCTGCTGTAGAGGGGCATCGAATGAGGTATGGTTAACTCCCTTTACGGTTAAATGGATAATTTTAAGGCTCATTAAAATTATAATTTCATTCTGATGGCTGAGTGAAGATGGTTGTCGTTTCTCCAGCTGGTTTCTTTCGTTCTCACATTTGTTACCACGAAAGCTTTATTAATTATCTGCTGAGATTTTCATCATGATAATGACAATCAAGGAATAACAATTTTGTTTCTCAAGAAGTACACGAAAGCTATTAATTTGGGAAAGTAATTAAAATAAAACAGCAAGAAATTATAGTAGTGTGTATTTCCATATAAATACTTAAATGGGAGTTAGGGACTTTGAGATGATTGATAGACTAAAAAACACTTTTTCTTCTATTACTAATGAAAAAGTTAGAATATAAACATCAAAATTATTAACCTATTTCTTGAGATTTAACCTTATGAGATAGTATGGATATTGAATATGAGACTTCATAAAAATGCAATTAAATAACATTGTAGGCACTATGATGGCAAGTTGTAGAGTTAGTACTCTGATCTGACCAGTTCCTCTCGGCAGCCTGAGCTCTGCAAACATCAGTCCTGAAGGATATTAGCAACCATCTCACTGATTTGGAATAATGCTTAAAAGTAAAGCATTTAAAATGGTTACTGGAAAATAGTAAACGGTCCATAAATGCCGGCTGTAATTACTATTATTAAAATACTCCTATATTCACTGGTACATACACTACTATATGCAAATCTCATATAAATAGCTTTACGTAAATTATAATATCACCTGATCCATTAAACTTTTGCCAGTTGCTCACGCAAAATCCTTAAGTCATCCTTAACTCTCAGGCTCCACATCCAACCTATCAGTACATTCTGCCAGCTGTACCTTTGACACATATTCAGAATCCAACCATTCTCTGCCACCTCTGCTGCTACACCTCTAACCGAGTCATCAATGCTTTTGACTGTATTACCACAATAGCCTCCCAAGTATTCTACCTTCACTCCTCCACATTCAATTCCCAGCATGGCAGCCAATTTTTCTTTGTAACACATAAGTCAGATCACATCACTCCTTGCTCAAAACCCTTCAATGGTTCTGCACTGCACTCAGTAAAAGCCACAATCCTTTAAATGACCTCCAAGGCCCTATGTAATCTTAGCCCTCATTATCCCTCTGATCTGACTTGTTCCTCTCCACTTTTTTCACCCTCTGCACCCTTCCACACTTAAGCCACTCTTTCTGTCCTTTGAATGGGGCAAGTACTGTCCAATCTTTGGACCATTACAGGCTATTCCACATGCCTGGGATGCACTTTCCACAGACGGCTAACACCCTTGCCTCCTTCCCATCTTTGTTCAAGTGTCATCTTGTTAAAGTCTCCTGCAGCCACCCAATAATTCAGGAAATCCTCCGCCCTTCTTCATGGCACTTTTCACTTTCTGGCATAATGCAGAGTTATGTTCATTATTTATCATCTCTCCCTGCTGGAATGTTTGTTCTATGAGGGCAGAGATCCGAGATGTGTTCATGGATGTATCCCAAGCACCTAGAGAGTACATCAGTCAGCAAACATCTGGTTGATTAAGGAGTGTAACATTGTGAAGATCATATCTACAGGACATTCATGAGTGACTGGACGTAGTAAAGTGGAGGCAGCATGTAGAGACAGGGAGAAAGGGAGGAAAATAGATAACTATAAGCTCTTAGCCTTCAATTTTGGCAGTCTACACTTACGAAAATAGCTCTTAGTGTAGAAATCCACTGGAAAACTACCCATTCAAGTTTGCATTTTATACCTCAACCAATGTTATGCCTAATGGAAAATTACCCAATAAAATTTGAATCTCATAGTAAAACCAGTGAAGTTTACACATAGAAGAGATTGATAAATTTTTCCAGAGGTGTTAAAAATGCATGGAGGAGTAAAAGACAAAAAACTGTACTTGAACAGTAATTACAATGAAATTAAATTAAATTAAAAAAAAAAGCATGGAGGAGAATACTATAAAAAATATCTTTCCCCCAGTTTGTGCTGCACTTGGCCTTGGGAGTAGGCATAGAAATGGCATAGTATAGTTCATTTGAATTAATAAAATACTGTATCTTTTCCCCTCCCCATACTTTCTTATTTCTAGAATGGGAAGCTTGGCTGAGAAAAGGTAATAGGGATTAATATGCTGATTTCATAACTCATTTACTATATAGAGAAAAACATAAATAAGGTTTATTATTTATATTTATATTATTTTATTTAGAATAAGTTGCATTATTTAATTAGCATAGTAAATTTCATTCTATACATAATACTGATGACTCATTATACTAGTGACAGATGGAGATTGAAAACAAGAGTAGGAAAGACTCAGATAAGAGAGTAAGCACCTCATTGGCAGTAGCTATACCTCCTCCTGTACTCTTACCTGAACCAACCATGGGGTGGCACGCATGAGTTGAGAAGATCTTAGTGGATTGATTAAATAAGAGACTGATTAAGAAATTTAAATACTAGCTCTATTGTATACCGGCTTTCAAAGCCAGATGAGCTCAGAGAGACCTTAAATCATAAATAGAAGACTGGTGGAGCCCAGCTTTATTAGAACACCAATATCTTTTTTAGTAGTCATAGTATTTTTTTCTACAGCATAGTTTACAGTGGGCATTTTATTATTAAAATCCTGGAAAGAAATAGAAAACATATTGGAACTTGCTAACTGAAGACAGTTTAATAACACAGAGGAAGAATGAAGGTGTGGATGGGATTTATGCAAGAGATTAGCTCCCCTGGGGGAGCTTTCATCACCCTTGGGCCTGAAAAATCTGGGGATGGCACAGTCACTGAAACTTAGAGAGAATAATTCTACAGAGAAGGGTGCTTGACAGGATTTTGGTAAATTGCCTACAAAAATAAATACCCCGAAATTTCCCCCCATGCTCCCATCCCCTGCTGCCTGTGCCTCCCTTTGGGCAAACCCAGCTGGAAGCCAAGGGCAAGGGCAAGGAAAGCCAGGGAGGTGATCTGCGGTGGTCCGCCGCCCTGGGCACGGCTCAGCAGAGAGGGTGGGGAGGAGACTGAAGGGGCACACAGAGAACATCGAGCACAGGCACCACCACTCATCCCACTGAAGATGGCAGAGTCCGTGTCCTAGCTCACTGGATAAAGCAAATGAAAATGCTTCCTTGACATATGCAAATGACCACTGACTTCAGTGGAAATTGTGTACAGAGTCTCTAGAAAACTCTTACATACACAAAAAACACATATTTTTATAACTATGATTAAAAAAGTTTAATGGATCCCTGGCTGGTGTGGCTCAGTTGGTTGGAGCATCATCCCATAAACTGAAAGGTCATGGGTTTGATTCCTGGTCAGGGGACATGCCTGGGTTGTGGGTTTGGTTTCTCTCTCACATTGATGTTTCCCTCCCTCTCTGTCTTTCTCCCTCCCCCTCTCTCTAGAAATCAATAAGCATGTCCTCAGGTGAGAATAAAAAAAAAAGATTATAGAAATAAGTCAAAATGATCAATTAGTAGCCGAATGAATAAGTCTTTAAAAATATTTATACTAGAAATCGATCATGAAATACTTCCACAAATTGATTACCACTTTGCATTTCTATAAAAATACAATTTCCCATTAATATCATATAAATATTTTAGGGCTAATTTCATAATTGCATTGCCATTAATATGTTACTTATAATTCTTTCCATTTGCAGAATTTTTATGAAGTACATTAATCTATTTTAATTTGACTTTATATAACATTTTATTTTCTTATAATCATCTAAATTTTACCTACTTTTCTGTTAAGTATCATTTAATTCATTGATAGGCTTATTCACTCTTAAAAGCAGTTTATTCCATTAACTTAACACTGAAGAAGTCTCATTTTATCAAGCATACTAATAAAAATATAGTGAGTGCACATATACTTAAAAATAAGAACTATTGTTTAAACTGTTTTTGGTAAGTTATCATTTTCTCTCTTTTATGAACTTTATTGTAGGAGTTAAAAATTGGAGCCCAATTTCCAAGAATCCCTGACATCAGGACACATTAATGAGAGCCTCTTGCATGAATTCTGAAGGCAAAAGGGAAGCAAAAATCAAAGTATTGTTTCTCCAGTAAAAGTTGAAAGAACTGGGATTTTGACAGGTAGGGGATTTTTTTTTCCTTCCAGGCAATTATCAGCGCTTATGTTAAAGGCAGAGGGACCAGTGGTATTTCCTAAGGACCTTGCAGTCTCTGGCCTCCTTAAAAACTAGAACCCAAAATTGAGAAGCAACCTTCCTAACGTTAAATCCTCATACCTTTCCCAAGGATTTATGAGCACCTAACTAGCTCTATTAACTATTGCTCTGTAAATATACCTTTATTCTGGAAACACTTCAAGTTGCTTCTGTTTTCCTGACTGGATCTGAACTGATACAAAATTAGTTTTTTAAAAAAATAAGGCTACTGACAAACAAAAACCTAAAATGTGTGACACTGCTTAGTGGTTCGGTAATGGGAGGTAAAGAAATTGTTATCAGAGGGTCTGCAAATATGGATAGAAAAACATTTGGATCGTCCATTACATGTGACAACTCGGAAGGTGTGCAGAAGGGTTAGTTAATATAGCTATAGCAGGGCAGAAAGAGCAACCCTAAAAATGCTGGCTTGTAAGGTCCCCACCATTCCCTGATAAGAACAACTTGCTACACCTAAAATGTGTAACAGCCCTGAGCGGTGTGGCTCAGCTGGATGGGTGTCATCTCGCAAAGCAAAAGGTCCCCAGTTCAGTTCCCTGCTGGGGTATGTGCCTGTGTTTCAGGGTATAGTCCCTGGTCGGGGTGTGTGTGAGACACAATGGATCGATGTTTTTCTCTCTCTTTCTCCATCTTTTCTCCTCAGTCTAAAAATAAGTACAGAAAATATTTAAAAATAAAATAAATTTTCTGAAACAATATGGTTTATGCTGAGAACCTATTTCCCATCTAGGAGACTGAAATTTGGGGGCAGAGGGTACATACAAGACCAGTGCCCAGTAGAAATCACAAGCACTTTGTGTCTATTTAGAGTTTCCTTGCTAGACATTTACCATGGATTTCCACAGCTCGCTGGGAAAACTGAGCAAGATTCTGTATGAATCCACTGGAAGAGGGCTCTTGAAAGCTTGGGCCTGGGGTCCTCCTGACTTCACCCAGGTGCTGTTTTATTTTTCAGTAACCGCAAATGTGTACCTTTTGACCACCTGCACCCACTGCACCCATCCCCCACCTCCCTCCTCTGGCGTCCACCCATCTGTTCTATCTATGAGCTCATTTTTGTTTTTTGTTTTCTACTTCATATATATGTTATATTGTACAATATTTGTCTTTCTCTTTCTGACACATTTCACTTAACAATGCCTTCATGGGCCACCCATCTTGTCACAAACAGCAAGATTTCATTTTTTGTGGCTGAATAATATTCCACTGTGTATATATCCATTACTTTCCCCATTCATCTGTCAGTGAACACAGTTGTTTCATGTGTCTTTTTTTCTTTGCTGGGTTTGCTTTGTATCCTCTCAGTGCACTGAATCATGAGCATGGCATGACTCTATCCTGAGTCCCACCTGTCCCAGTAAGACACCTTAGCTGGGGGTGATCTTGGGGATCACCAATAGAAATGGGCATCAGTTTCTTTCCATATTGTAGAATGGGGGTCTCATTAAGGAACCTCCCTCACTCCTGCAGTGCAGTCTCCATGTACCCTGCCCAGCTGACTCTGAATCACCCCACTGGCTATGTCCCAGGGACTGCTGCATGTCTTGCCTTCTTCTCTTCTCTGAATGGGAGATCAATTGTAATTGCCCTGTGTCAGCTCCACCATGGGAAACTGGGTGTGGATGTACCATCTACACGATCCAAAAGAAAGAAGACACTACAGTTGGTGGGTGCTTGTTGTTTATGTCTGTGCCGCTTCAGCCTCAGTTCTTCACACTGGGCACCACCGTCTGTTACAGCAGCAGCAGCTGAATCCACTTTGCAGGTCTTCTGGCCCTGCAGGACCAGCTTCACTAAAGTCATCAGAAGCACCAGCAGCAGCTGAGCGATTCTCCTTTCTTAGGCATTGTGGTCCCAGCATCCCAGGCACGGCTCCCCACCAAACCCAACTTAGGTAAGCCAGCGGCAGCTGAGAGGAGCTCTATTTGAATTCTGCATTTCACCTTCGCAGAGCCTCTCCCCCAAGCCTCTGAATGGGACAATTCAAACCTTTTTCCTTCACTCCCTCCGTCTTCATGGTGGTGGCTGCTACTTCTGTGACCCACTTCGAGTTCTTCAAAGCCTAGTTATTAATACTTGGCATCAAATTCTCTCTTTTAAAATAGCTGATGTAATTTCTGACTCCTGACTGGATCCTGACCAGTTGTGGGTCGGAGAGGGCAGAAAGGCAAGGAAGGTGGCAACTTTACGGTTGATGGGTCTGCAGACCATGAAGAGCCTCACCCAGATTTAATCAAGAATATCACATCATTGAGAGCCCATGTACTTTCAGACTGCCGCAATGATTGGAAGGGACTTCCTGTAATCTTTCTTGGAGAGTGCATGAGTGCGTTCTGTATGTGGGAGGAAGGGTGCACGGGGCATTAGGTGGCCAGAAGGGCCAACTGTGCCAGAAACCATTCTGCTTGTTTCCCTTCCTCCTGGGTAAATAGATTACTCTTTCCAGGTCCCTTGCTTTTAGACGTGGCCATGTGGTGTTGGTGCTGGTTCTGGTGCCAACTGGGAACTTCAGCAACACCAATTCTTCAACTCACAGCATGAGAGGCTAGAAGCCTGGGATCCAGGTATTGGTAGGGCTGGTTCCTTCTGAGGGCTGTGAGGGAGAGTGTGGTCCAGGTCTCCTGTCTAGCTGCTGCTGCTTGTAGCAATCTGTAGAACTGCTTGCCTTGCAGAGGCATCAGGTTGACCTCTGATCCTTAAGTTCATGTTGACATGGTGTCCTCCCAATTTGCACGTTTGTCTCCAAACAGCCTCTTTCTAAAAGCACAGCAGTCATATTGGATTAGAAGCCTGCCACACACCAATATGACCTCAATTTAACTGCTCACATCTACAATAACCTTATTGCAAAAAAAATGTCATATTTTGAAGTGCTGGGGGTAAAAATTCACCATGTGAATTTGCAGGGGTGGGGGACACAATTCACCCAACAACACTGGTCATGACAGAACATGGTGTGATGTGTATGCCTCCCAGGTCTGGCCTGCAGGAACACCCATATTATATGTTCTTTTCCCCCATCTTCCTCTTGGACATCAAGCCCCACTTGAAATCCACATGTTGAAGGACCTTAGAACCCTGAACGATGGATGGGTCCAAATCCTAAATGCCACTCCATCCTTATGCTGACTGGAGTCTGTAAGAGAGAAAGATCTATTTCACTGAGCCACTGAGATTTCTGCATCTATTTTTTATAGCACCTATTATTACCTTAACTATTACAGTTACTAAGTTGAAAGATCATACATTTACAAAGAATATAATTATTTCATATATATATATTCCCCCTGTAAGCAAAGAGTTCCCAGAAGGCAAAATTTATGTTTCATTTTTTTATCTTCTACACATTCTAGCACAATGTAAGCACTAAAAAATATTTGTTCAATTGGATAAAGGAAAATAAAGGTCAAAGCAAACAGGGAAATTTTATTAATACAGAGTCTATATGCATTGATTCATTGTGACTGTAAAAATTCTTAACTAACCAATTTAAATAATTTTCTTTAAATTAAGCCTATTAATTTTAATAAAATTTTTCATTTAAAAGAGTAAAAATGATTTATTCATAGAAAGCCTAAGGAAAATGACTCTGAGAAACTTCATCTGGCCATCGGACCACAGAATTAATATAATAGTGGGCAGTAATCAATACTGAAATGACGATCAGAAACACACACAGAACCAAAAGTCAAAGAACATAAGCCAAGAAATCAATGATAGGTTTCCTGAGTAAATATAAAAGAAAAAATTATACTGGACATTTAGATATTTGTATAAAAGCACTGGTGAAATTTCCTGGAGGAATGGAATGTCTAAACTGAAATTATTTCTAAACATAAAAATAAAGGGTCAGTTTAGTCGATATTGAGAAGCACTAAGTAAGTGACTAGAAGCCCTCTTCTCTGTATGAGGAAAGATAGGGTTAGGTTTTAGGGCCATCTGAAAAGGTAAAAGTCCCAGAAAGTCTAGCAAAAAAAAAAAAAAAAAGCACTGTGTTACCCTGTAAATTAGTACATCAAAAACATTTCCAAAAACTTCCCAGCTTCATGTGTAAAAATCAGTGATTGAAGTGAAAGTCAATTTGAATTCTTAAATTTCCAGAGAATGCAAGAACACTATTCTAATAAACACTTATGTGGTTAGTTGTTAGTGAGTCAGAATAAATCAACCACTCATTTTGAATATTTCAGGTACTTACAGAAATGTGATTAAAGTCATCAATAACATTGCTAATCTAAGACAATTTCTCCTTGTTTTCTGGTTAAAAGCAGTAGTAATTGGAAGGTTCACAATGGCCTTCAACTATGTAATCATGGTTTTCAACACCAATCTAGGAAATTGAGTTTCTGAAAATAGAATGAAAAGTGAATAAGGCCTTTGGTTCGGGTAGATAATGGTGGCTGAGATGACCTTCCAAGGAACTACTTTGACAGAAATTATTAAATTGCTCCCAGACTAAATAAGTGAAAAAAAAGAAAGAAAACTTCATTTGCCACAATACGAGGTGATATTATTTGTGATAGTATCAATAGTACTAAAATAAGCATTGGCTGGTGTAGCTCAGTGGATTGAGCAACATCCAGTTGGATTCCCAGTCAAGGCACATGCCTGAGTTGCTGACCAGGTCCCCAGTGGCAGCCATGTGAAAAGCAACCACACATTGCTGTTTCTCTCCCTCTCTTTCTCCCTCCCTTACCCTCTCTCCAAAAATAAATAAATAAAATCTTTAAAAAATAGTACTAAAATATGGGAGATGGGGTACAAAATATTGTCAGGGATGTAAAATATTAATATGTATACTTTAGAAAGATAAGAAATTGAATGGAAATACATGGAAATTACAGAAGTTTAAATGCCCTTCATGTAATTTAGATGAGGGAACGACAATACTTTATCTGGAAAGCAACATCCCTATTCTTTCTCTTAATCTGGGCAAACCAGAGTTACCACCTTCTCTCCCTTTGAAATGAAAGCAATCAGAGGGTTTGAACACATAGTAGTCAGCAAATATTTATTCAGTATTCGTAAGAAATGAAGTGCTAGGAGAGACTTTGGAAAACAAGATTATGAATAGGAGTAATTCAGCTGGCTCTAGATTCTTAAAAACACCAACTAATAGGTAAGTAAATTTTAGTAAAATGCAATAAAACTGTTCATGGGCACCTTTAGCATTTATGGGCTGCTTAAGCTCTCGGAACCTCAACTTTCCTGTCCGTGAAGAGGAAATAGTGACAGACTACTGAAACCTGTGACTGCATGAGAATGCGGGCACACCCTCCAGAGTATCTTCCAGCTCACCTTTTCTGTGTGGAACTTATTCTGGTTTACAGTTCCTGAATTTTGCAGAAGGTACATATTGCTCAAAATAATAATAGTGGCTAATGTTTACAACAAAAAAAGTATACATGCACAAAACTCACTATAGTTTTTGTTGAAATAATTTGTGGAAAATACCTTGAATTACCTTCCAAATAAAACTGTTAGACCATCAAAATCATATGTAGACTTTTGAAAACCAGGTATCAGCAAGGGGAACACTTACTATGTTCTCACACATACAAACACCTGTATGGGAACCAACATACTGATTAGTGATTAGTACATGATGGTTTAATAACTTGACTTCCTAACATAAGATTGGGTGTTACACGTCGGCAATTTACTTTGTCTTATTTGCCTTTATGAAATTGACTGGGGGCTTTAGGCAAACAATTTATACATTAAAATATTTCACATTTTTAAAAGGAAAACAGCCTGCCAGTTGGTATTATTGCACATTGCATCTGATCTCACGACACTCAGCACATGCTGCCTACATATCCAAAATGACTGCCGCCTAGGCAGGCATCAGAACATGTGAAGAGCCTCATAGCAAACTATGATGAGAAAGAGAAAGCATCCTTCACTGCTGTCTATTTTTGAGATGTCTTGCTAAACACAGAATAATATAATATTTACCTCACAGAACTGTTATTGAAAATAGCCCAGGCTCAGAATTATCATACCATTACCTTTAAATCAAATACACAGTCTATTATTGATTGTTCAAAAGTGTTATTTGGTAAAAAAATATTTTAAATTGTTTTCAATATTGTTTGATGGATGTGAATAAAATACAGACATGTGCCCTTTTAATTGGGAATAGTCTGTACTCACGTACAGCTGCTGCATTTTCACTTAAGACGCTACAATCTGCTGCCAAATTTTATTATTCTTATGTACTGCTGTGATAGCCAAACGTCATATCTTTAAACAGACTCTTTCTTAGAAAAAAATCACACAGTGTTAAAAATAGGTAAATAAGCTAAAAAGAGGCTCTGAGGGTAGTGTAACTGCATAGCAGTGGTGTGTGTATGTGTGTAAATGCTAAAAATCACCTTATCTTGTAGGTTATAACCCCATTCACTTACTTGTTATTGTCTTAAAAAATATTCTGTGATGTGTATCTATTCGCAATATGTAGTGATATTAGTATTATGATACTCCGGTTAAGTTTTGAGCTATCCTGTAAAAGAATTAACATGATTATTTTTAATAATTAAAAATCACATATTTTCCTTCTTATAAAAATAACAATTTTTACTTAAAACCCTTATAAAATGTGAAGTAAAAAAAAAACATAGATTGAAAGATAGCCAATGAAAACAGAGCAGAAATAGAAATATGTCCTTGAGATAAAAAATTACACTTAGCTATAGTAAGAACTCCAATATTTTGTTATAGACCCAAAATTCTGTGGTTCTCACACTCATTCAAGTCATCCATACTGTCTGTTTGAGATGACTATTTTTGCCCCAAATCAGCCCTTTTGCAGTAATGTAAATACTTGACAGAATTTTGGAAATGACAGGTTGCTTAGAGACTGTTGAGGTATGAGTTTGATATATATATATATCCCTATCTCCATATTCTCAGGATAGACTCCCTAGTTCCTATTCCTATAGTGGGCATTAAAATGTTTTGCCAAAATATATTAACCAATCTAATTTAGTGTTTTCCAATGCTTTCCACACCATAGAACACATGGAAAAAGATAATTTGGGATGGCATTCTCGGCTACACATGGCCAAGATCACTGATTCAAAAACCCAGGCCAGCCTGGGCATGTCCTGCTGCCTCGAGAGCTGAAGCCATCGATGTCCTGACACACCTAAACTCATTCTTGGCGTGCCAGGTAGGAATCTCACAGCTGACAATTTGCAAAAGGCCAATATAGATTAGTTTCATGTTGCTAGACAGGGTAGCTATGAACAGGTGCTGTGAAAACAGAGAATTTTTTTAATAGAGATTGTTAGAAAAATGTTCATGCAGCTCTAGACATGCAAGACAAGTGTCTGCCTCCATTGGGGGCATGCCCAGGCCGGGACTGTCCGAGACACAGAAGTGTGGCCACTTCATGGACTGGCTGCAAGCCAGTTTCACCCTGATTTGTGGTGAGGAAGGAAAAGTGATGAACTGGAGCAGATGTTCCAACACGTCCAGCAGGAGCGCCGCATTCCTCCTCTGCCTGGTAGGTCCCACTTCTCAGGAGGAGAGCCGGAGATAGGCTCACAGGCATCCATGGCAGAGGGCCTCCCACGTGCGGCCATGGCCACTTCTGTCACAGGCAACCTGCATATCCCTTTTACAAACCACGGGTTTTGCAAATGACACCGTTACTACCAAGTACTCATGTCTCTCTGATGCCATATACTCATTATATAGATGAGAAAAAGAGCTGGAAGGGATTATAGAGTTTACTCAACCTCATCCAGTCATTTCTGGCTGAAGAAGGACTGGAAGCCAGCGAGACTGACCTCAGCTGCAGAGATCCACTGGAACATACCAATCCCAGCTGTCCTGAAGGAAAAATGATGCCACGTCCAAAGTGTTCTAAATTTCTAAAGCCTAGCTCTTAATCTGTTCTTAAGAAAACTTAACCCAAAACACTAGAATAAAATGTTTCCTTCACAAAGTAGTCCAGTCAAATGTCAGTTCTCAAACATCTTTGTTCTCGAACAATTCAGTTCTCAGCCAACTTGTCCAATGCAACTTTGGGTCTGGATTCTCTACCTGAAAACCCTTTCATGCTGATACCTGTATGATCAGTCACGTGTCTCAGGCGGCAAACACAGGAGACTCAGTTTGCAAATAAATCGCTTCTCCTGCAGTTTTCCAGAATGAATTAAGTTTGAGAACCGAGGTTCCACTTTAGTTTGAAAGTTACATACAGGGTGGGGACAAACATGGGTTTAAAGTTGTTTGTGTGGAAAATAATACGATAATTAAATAATAATTCAAGAATAAACTCTGTGTTTCTGTACTCAAATGTAAACCTACTTTTGCCCTAAACTGTATTTATTTGTTTTCCTGTGGAAGTAAATTTTAATTTTTTATATATATATATATACAAAATACAGTATTTAATATATATGTATATATACAACAGTAACATGAACTCAGAGCCATCTTTGGCATTTGCTTGTGAGTGCATATTGCCTTTGATATCTTAATAATCTATATTGGGACCTAGCTACTATTTGACTTTTGAGTTTGTTATACTCCCTAGATTTTTTATGAGACTCTGCTTTCACACCCCAGGGTCATTTCCAAGACCTTAAATGCTTAACTGGATTAAGTAATGCGTCCTGTACTTTGTGACTTCGTTAGCACTACATTTTGGCCCCCATTTGAAATATGAAGAGAATAAAGACAGAAAGTGGGCTGGAAAAGAACACCGTTGGAATCCACGTAGCATGATTGACTTTTATGTTCTATCTTCCTTGCTGTATTAAGGATGAAACACCTCTGTAGGATCATAACCTTGGGCTGAAATATTTCATGTTCTCCTTGGAATATTTTTGTTCTATCATCAGAAACATCAATTTATCAGCAAAATGGATGTAAGTCCCCTTGGTTGGCATTCACCAACTTCACTGATGAACAAGGCATAAGTCATCAATTACCCTGAAAAGACTTTTAACACAAGGGTGTTCCCTTTATTATGTTAACATTTAAATAATGCCCTTCCTTCATGTAATCATCAAAGACAAGATCAACACCAAAAATGCTGTCAAGCTTGTTGAGCAATCATGAGATTATGCATTCATGTATGGAGTGAAGCACTTACATAACAGGAGATACTCTATCAACTAAAACATCAGAATACTGTGGCAGGGGTGGGAATGAAATGAACAGTAACTGGCCTATGAGGGGAAAATAAACTCATTAAGAAGGAACATCTTGGATCAGTCGAGTTCTGACTCATGTTGTTAAAGAGAACTTCCTAATTCTCACACTACGCCCTTCTCCCTGGGTCAGTAATAATTAAATCTGGGTAGATATTCCATGGAGTTAGTAGGGCATTTCATTTCTCTAATAAATATTATAAGACATCTATGCATTTTGGAAAGTATTAAATAACATAGACAAAGCTTATGCCTTCATGGAGTTTGCATTCTAAATATATATCAGCTGGTGGTAAGTACTATGGAGAAAAATAAAGCAAGGAGATAGAGTGATGGGGTCAAGGTGGACCTTCCCATTGGGTTGCCAAGGCTGATCTCACAAGAGGAAGGTGAAGTGTAAAGGAACTGGTGTGGGTAGGGAAGTGGATATGGGAGTGGGAGAATGAGGAAGTTTTTCTTTTTTATTATCACTGTATTTTCCCAGAGGAAACAAATAGCAACAGGATCAGCTGAGAGTGAGGAGGAGAGACGCAAAGTTGGAAGTTTGAGGATCAAGAAGAAGGTGTAAAAATCACTCCCTTGGGGACTGAACTGGCCCAGGAGAAGCAGAAAGTGCACTGGAAATCACCGGGGGACAGACAGCTTCCTATCTGTAATCACATTAAATCATGACCAGGGCAGCCATGGGCTGTCCTCTAGCCATACAGAGCTGCTCAGGTGCAGGTGGAGAAGAGGTAGAAAGGTGGAATTAATCAGGTCTGGGATCTGGGACAAGAACTTTAGGAGAAAGCAACAAAGAAGCTGGGATGACCGCAATGACGGATCACAGAATGTGGGACAATGAGATGAGGGTGGGATGACAGAGGAGATGGCGGAAAGCAGATCGATTGGGCAATGGAGTAGAAATCCTGGTGTGGTTGAAGTGACTTGGAATATTGCCTAGAGAGTTGGAAGATAACTTGGTTCCTGTGCCAGAAAGTTAAGAAAAGGCCTTGAGAAGGTTGGAAACTCAGTCTAAATGCTGAGTAAACACAGCGATAAAGTCTTCCTCCTGGGTGCTCTCAGAAGAAACAAGCCAACAATTGAAATAAAACCAAGAAGTAAGCACTTTGTCCAGAGAGACACACCCTTGGTCATCGCTTTTTGTCCCCAGTGACCAGTGCTGGTGAGTTTGAAAATATACGGAACGGTCTCACGCTGCTAGAGATTAAAACCAGAATTTTGCCCTTGGATTGATTTCCTTTTATAAATTCCTTTCAATGCTGCACTAAACTGTAAAATATTCTCTTTATCTGAATTCTCAACACAGACACTTGTTTTGGGTGGATTATGTGTTTTTTATCCTGAGAGTTGGAAGTTGTTAGCCAGACTAAAGGACCATTGTTTGTTTTGTATCACCTAGGAACTGTTTTTCTGTGATTATTGAGCCCTGACCATTGTCGTTAGCTTTCTTTCGTTTCCTTCTTGCTCATTCTAAGCCTTTTCTCAAATCACATTTTGAAAGGTAATTTTCACACCTCATTTTTTGGTATCAGGTGGGAGAGTGAGTCTGAAACTAATGAATAAAAAATACATAGGAATTATCTAGCTTTAATTACAATTATGGGCATAAAGAATCATGTCAACATTCTCTAGTTGGGTGAGATATTACATTAAACACACAGAAATGAAAGTGAGGTGTCTCATCACTCACACCCTCCCCAACCCAAATAAAGTGACTTCGAAGTAAGGCGTTCTTCTGAAAATTGAACCAATGGTCTGCACTTTAGCACATGAGACTCAACTAAACATGTGAGTGCAGGCAAAAGACCACGTAACAGGTATATTATAGCCCCTGGAAAAAGGAAGCAGATCCCCACCTGTGACACTTACCGTCTCCTGCAAGATCTGATAGTAAAATAGTGAAAATGTATTCTGCCCTTTAAAGAGAACACTGAAAAAACACTAGATAAAAGAATTAAGGCTCCAATAACTTGTATATATAACTGCAATGATTACCTTCCACGTTTTATGAGAAATGTCTGCAACTCTGCAGCAATAAAGCGGCCAACTAGCACGAACAAAGCCCTTTCCACTCTACAAAAGTGAAACTATCGTTATGCTTTTATAAAATATTTTTATTAAGGAAAAATCAACATATAAAAATAACAGAAAGTCGCACAGGAGGCACGTAGGTATCCATTGATTAACATTACCGTTTGTGCTGATCCACTCCTCCTCCTTCTCTCTCCCCTTCCCCGTCTCCCTCCGACTTTATCACCTCTCTTATTCCTCTCTCTGGAACTGATCTGTAACACATACGGACATCTCTTCTCTTCCCTCTGCTTTCATACTCGGAAGTAGCCCCCTCCTACCCAAAGTACTTATTCATCATTCCTACACAGGTTTTCTTAGGTGCCCGTGCACCTTATTGTTTCACGTGGTTTTCATATATGATAAATTACATCATATTAGATGTATCCTTTTGCAACTCAACATAGTATTATTTTGAGAAACATATAGAAATATCATTGAAATCTATAGAGAAAGGGTTGTGGGATGATTGTTTATCACAGCCCTCGTCCCCAGTATGAAAGTATTTGGAAGTGTGACCTTCTGGAAGTAGTTAGTTTAGGTGAGGTCATGAGGGTAGAGCCCTGGTGGGATTAGCACCTTAATAAGAGACTGGAGAACTTGCCCTCTCTCTCCACCATGGGAGGGTATGGCAAAAAGGTGGCTTTCTGCACACCAGGAAGAGGATTCTCACCAAACACCAGATCCACTGGCACCTTGATTTTGGAATTCCCATCCTCCAAAACTGTGAAGAATAAATGTTTGTTGTTCAAGTTACCACTGGTATTTTGTTATAGCAGCCTAAGCTGTCTAGGACAAAGAGGAACATATTTTTTATCTAATTCATTCATTTTAACTGCTGTAGTATAATACTCCACCTTATAAATAAACCACCCTGTATTTTCTCACTCCTTTCAGAGTAGGGTTACCAGATGAAGGAAATTCTACTTCTTATGGGCAATTATTTCATACTCTCTTTTTTTTCACTCTTGCAAACTGCTGTGGAAAGCCTTGCACCCATGAATGAATTCATTGAAGGTAAACGCCAGAAGAGAAACTGCTGGGTTTCAGTACATGAATATCGCCCTATACAATATATCACAAAATGGTTTAAGTATGGACATCTTCACATACCAGGTATCATAAAACTGCTCTCCAACGTGTCTGTAATTTATACTCTCACAGTAACAGCTAAGGGTTTCTGTTTCTCCCATCTTCACTAATGCAAATAGTAGTATGACACCATCATTAAATTTTCCATTCTGTTTGGACATGAAAGGGTATCTTGTTGTTGTTTTACTTGGATTTCTCTTGGCTGTTAGCAAAGTCCGGCATTACATTTACCGAAGCGATGCACTATATATTCCCACGTAATAATTGCATAGGAATGCACAGCAGTGTATTACGCTTCTCAAGTTGGTTCAGTATGTAAACATTACCTATGATTCTGGGTAGAGGACAGAGAAGGTTACAGTCTCTACACTTCAAGCTGGAAATGCAAGTTTTGAAAGGTGTTGACTAAATGAAAACCTGAAAAGAAGAATGCACAAATGGTTGTGAGGATTCCTTTAAGTCTCTTAACAGCCCCAAAGGGCTTGCATAATGATGTGAATGGTCTTTTATGAATTTAATTTCCAGGTTGTACAAAGGTGAACAATGAGAGCTGTCTTACTTGCACAGCAAAGACGGATAATTAATTCAAAGCTAGCTGTGGGTGACAATAAACATGATGAGCTAGAGATTTTTGGAGAAAACAGGGGGCTTTTACATTTTATCAAAGCATAGCACAGATTAGGCTGTTTGTACCTGATACCATCAATACCCTGTCTCAACCTCCAGTCCAATTCGGAAGAATTCCCTTCCTTAGCAAAGCCAGCAAACAAACGTGTATCTGTATGAGTTGTACAGATGGGTACCAAATTACACCCTTTGTGTACCAGATCACATCCTCTTAACTTCATTCTTATTCCAGCCACTGCTGCAGAAACCAGTCTGTAACGCAGATACAACCTGACTGCACCACACATTGGGCTCGGATAGGTTCCTGTTCACCCAGGTCTTTCTCTGACACCGCACTGGGGAACACCTGAGGAAACCCACCCCTCGCTCATGCCCTTATATCTTGGCATGCAGAGGGGTTGATGACCCACAGCCTTGCCCAATGGGGATGGGATCCAGTGAATAAATACTTCCCCCTTCCTTTCCCCAGGTAAACTGTGCTGATACATACTTTATACAGATCTAGGAGTCAGTCTAATACTTAGAGTTGATAAAAGGGGAATTCAACAAAGCAGACTGTGAAGAAAATGAAAGTAAGATACAAAGCAAACCCAGGAGAAGGAAAGAAGTGAGAGCCAATTCTTAAGGGTGGGAGTGAGATGCAGCCTGCAAGTGGTGGGGGTAGCTATGGACTGGAACAGGGAGAGTGTAACTGCTCTATCAAGACGAGAGCTACGTGAGTACAAGGGTGAGTCAGCTGGTAAATACTGCAGCAGGAGGATGAAGTTCTCATTTCTTTCACTGATTCAGGTAAATTTAAAGCACTGTCATTGGCTCAGGTGAGGAGGGCTGAGGGGACCTGGGATATTTGAGAAGAGATGCGACTTGGTGAAGCACTAGAATTACTGGTGATCCTTGTCTTCTTTATACCTTTTTCCAAGCACTACCCAAGTTATGAAAGACCTTTTATAATTATTACAACTTTAAATCCCACATTCTTGGAACAGATTCACTTACCACAGTGATTCTCAAAGTGTGGCCCCTGGACTGATGACAACAGCATCACCTGGAAACTTGTTACACATGAAAATGCTGAGCGTTCCCCAGATGCCCGAATTAGAACTGTGGGGTGGGGCCCAGCAATCTATGTTTAAAAAGCCCTCCAGTTAATCCGTATGAGAACCAAAGGCGCAGATACAATGGACTACTCTATATTCTTACTTAATTTACCTTTACACAAACTATCCGTGCGTACCTGTCTTATAGCATTATCATTTTAAAATAAAAATGCAACAGGGGGGAACACAAACTTTCATTGTAGAGTATGTTACTATCTAGAACCAGCTGTTTTCTTTAAAGTTTAAAGACAAAATATTTTTTTAAAACGATACCAATTACTTATTTTTCGAGTAAATCTATTATAATTATTGTCATTTGAAATTAAGGTGTTACAAAAATTCCTACAAAATACAAAGAAGTCATTTTCTATACATGTTAGCCTAAGCTCTTTATTGGACTGTGAAAAACTGACAGCTGTTGGTTCAAATTAGACAACAACATCGTGATGAATCCTGGATGTCGATGAGGCAGAAATGTGCTGAGATTTCACAGTGATGTTTCAGATGGGGGCTAAAATAAATTTACAGACCTTATTGTGAATATACCAAATATTTTCTTCCATTGTTTGACTTTTTGATATAATAAATTACTAGCCAATTTATACGAGTTTCCAATGACAGTTATATGACTAAGAACAGAATGTTTCTGAATATTTAGACACATTCTACAAAATTAAAAAAAATAATGCAGGCAGGGTATTCGTCTTACCACTAAAATGAATATTAAAGACAAATCTTTTTCTCAATACTTTGATATTTAAAGGCGTAATAAAGATGCAGCTATATTATCGATCATTGTTGATGAGAAATTCAAAAGCATATAAATCCAACATACTTCCTTTATCAGTCTCAATAAAGCATTTCCCATGTGGAGATCACCTGGATACCACAGAAATTATCTTGAATATAATACATGGTATATAAAGGAGTGCCCTTGAGACCATCTCCCTCAGTACACTGTAGAGAGGGTCTACCTTGAGGGTCAGGAATTGAACAACAAAGTAGCACTTGGTCTTCCAAAGTCATCAGTGATTCCCAACTTCCCAGCGCGGGCTTGTTGCAGTCTACTCTACCTCCCTCAGTGTGCGATGCCCACTTGGAAATCATTCACTGCACATTTCAGAAAACTCATCGTCATCATCAAAAATACATTAAATATTTATTTTTGTGCAAAATTAATAAAAGAGGCATGGCTTTTTTCTCCTTGGAATAGTACAAAAACGAGGAGTTTTCATAGCATTTTGCTAGGTTTTGTTTTATATCATTCCTGTGATCTCCTTTTCTTCTTTTTTCTCTTTCCAAATATTTCTACGACATTCTGATTTAAAATAAAGTTTAACCAGGATGACATGATATGATATCAGGAATTTACTGTAAGTTACTTCTGTGGTGGGTATGGGGAAGAAATGGGAGGATGTGAATGAAATAAGACTTGACATTTCATGATACCCTTTGAACCTGTATCAATGGGCACACAGAGGTCTGTTACTCTTCTATTACTGTAAATAAGTTTGGAATTTTCCACAGTAAAAAATTAAAGCAAAGTTTAATCTCATTTAATTTTGTTTGGAAAG
Source organism: Tonatia bakeri (assembly GCA_004024845.1). Taxonomy (NCBI): domain Eukaryota; kingdom Metazoa; phylum Chordata; class Mammalia; order Chiroptera; family Phyllostomidae; genus Tonatia; species Tonatia bakeri. Next base: position 715,711 of record PVIA01000068.1, read on the forward strand.
TAAGAAATGTTATGGCAATATTTGAAATAATTGGATGCATACTGGAATGAAACTTATTTTCCCAGTAAGAACTTTTTAAAATATCTAGTAGTGAAGAGATAGCATAATCACTTTCTAGAGATTGATAAGAAAATAACACCAATTTTCTTATCACTTTCAATACGTGGTTATTATGAATCATTCCAAAGTGTCTCCAGGCTATGTCCAGAGTGATGTGACATCTGAACTGAACTCAGTCTCTGGTTCAGGTGGTTACCACAGGCAACAGATCAGTTGCAATCTGGGTTTTTGCTGTCAACACAGGTACCTTGTTGGACAAGGGGTGGTGGCAAGAGGTAAGGGTTTACATTTTGAGAAAGAAATACACCAATGAGCTCAATAACTCAGTGAAATTACAGAGTTTTCACAAGCATCCTACCAAAGCATAATGCTCATAAACTTTAGAGTCAGTAGGCCTGTGTTTGAATTTCTTGTCTGTCTCTTACTGTCTGGGTCACCAGGGATAACTTAATAATTTACTTTTCCTCTAAATTTTTGATTGTTTGTTTCCTTTGTAACATGGGAATGATAAGACATATCATAAATAGGTGTTGTAAGGACTGAATAGTATTAGTGCATGTAATATTCCCAAAACATACTAGATCAGACAACAGAAGGTCATGTTTTTTCCTAGCATGTATCACATGCCACTACTCCTTAAAGGGATTAAGTTCTGATTCCATCCCTTTAGTGGGTTCGAGTGATGTGAAAAGGGACAAGCTCTTCCAGGATACAAGTGTGTGCAAATTCCAACTATCCTTTCAGTGAAATCTATGCTAGCTCAAGGCCCAACCAGGCATGTTCAGAGTTGGCCATGGTAATAATTGCCTGGATATGCAGCTTTTGGTTGGTTTGGTTAAGGAGACAGGGAAAAAACCCTACTGTGTATCCTAGGCATCTCTCTTGGGCTGTCACTCTCTAACCCTGACAATCACAGACAGATGGAACAGGAGTGGGGCAGACAGTATCTGCCACCATATGCACTGCCATGGAGCCGAGAGACAAACATTTTGGGTTTTTTTGTTGTTGTTGTTTTTTAGAAAATTCAGTAAGATCTATTTGTTTGAGACAATAATAGTGGAGATGCAAAGTTGGTGTGAATAATTTTTGTTTATACCTTATGAGTGTTTCCTTGATCATGGCGCCCCCAAAACCTAAGGCCGACGCTTAGAATATATCCATTTACTCATTAAACCATTAATTATTGAGTGTGTATGAAGATCTAGGCAGTGCTTTGAGTGCTGGGAACACAGCGGTAAATCAAATACATCAAGTTCTCCTGTAGAACTCATAATCGAGAAGGCAAAGGCAAACAATCAGTGTTTTCTAAATAAATGGTACCTCAAGAAGCCCCTGCAAAGGGCTGACAACTTTCCCCAGAATGTAGATTGGGTCCTGCTCAAGACCCAGATTTCTCCACGGTTATGCCATAAATTATCTTAGCCCTGAAGATCATTTTCCAGCAGAATTTCCCCAATTTTTAACTCTATGATTGAATTTTGAGAATTATCAACCAAGATCATTAATCCTCAGGTTCCTATATAAATAAGTAAACATACCCCCTCACTATTACCTTATTTAGTGCAATTTATCCAGGTGCCAAGATCCTCCTACATGTAAGTTTAGGTTTGTCACTAAATAAAATGCATTGGACTGGACAAATGTGAGAAAGTTAAAATTAACCTTCATTCAATTTAAAAGTGATAACTATTTGAAATCAATATTTATGCAGACACTAGTAAATAAAAATAGTATTAACTGCCAGTACATATTATATTTAATTACCAAGTAACAGGCACTGTTTGAAGCACTATTACATACATACCACCAGTTATCTCCTCCAGAAGATTTTAGCATGAATGAAATTCAGCTCTGAATCATAAGACCTGGTTTCTCATTTCAGTTCTGGTGCTAGTTGGTTCTAGGACTTTGGGAAAACACTTCAGCTATTTGGGACTCTACGCTCTCCTCTGCAAAAGGAAGAAGTTAAAGAGCTGCTCTGAGGGTTTCCTTCAGTATTAACACTGTGCTGCCTGCTCTTTGTGTTGGTTTTCACTTTGGAAAATTATCATGCTCAAGTTCCTAATGAAAATGTATTTATTACAACATGACTGGATCTACACTATCTATGTTGGTCTGTCAGGTTAGCTTTCTACTCAGTTGCACTGAAATATTACATATGTGAACATGTATCCCACAGATACGCACTGCAAGAATGTATGAAGTATGTTATAATATGCAAAACAGGAGCTCTATTTGATTGCCTAATCTCTGTCTCCCCCTTGCCCCCATCCCTCCCTTCCTTCCATAGTAACTAAGCATCCAATCTGTGGCAGGCATGAAGAAGCCCTGAAAATTCTTAGTTAAACCTAGGCACATTGTGTGCTTTTATCTGCAATTCTCTTCCTTCTTGTTAGAAATGTGAACTCCAGGGAAGCAGAGATCTTAGTGCTGTTCCGTGATGATAATTGGTGATGTCTTCACCCTATGCTTCAGTGACTTATTTCTTAAATAAGTACTCCGAGCCTTCCCTATTACTAAACTCTTTGTTTTGGGCAGTCTCAGGGACGGCTCAACATCACACCAATAGCTGCAGGGCACCCAGTATTATCCAGACCAAAAGTCCTTTCTCGTGGCTGCTGTCGCATAGTGAAAAGTCCTGACCATTTAATCTTTTTCCCCTTCTTCTTTGTTTTATTCGTCAAACCACTTTTCATTAGTTGGTGATCTGTAATGTTTTGAAGGTCACTATTTCTCTGACTAAAATTTTGAGTAAACTCCCTAGAAAATGAACATACACACAACTCTGTCATCTTATTTCAGGGGTTTGTTTGAATCCCCCAAACCCCTCGCCCACAGGACCAGGGTTAAGAAGTCCTAATTTTGAAAGTATGGCACACATAAGGGATACACATAAAGATGTAGAAAAACAACAGAGTTTTACACACACATACCTACACACACATCAGAAGCCTATGATATGTCATTTACTTTCATTTTATCAAACTTCTAATTCTTCAGAATTATAAAACTATGTCTTGAAGAAAGTAACATCACACAACTCATATCTCAACTTGGATATCGAAGTAGTTAGGAAGCAGTAACTCTTGACATTCACAGTTAAAGTTTGTATTCACGGGGCTCTGACTGATGGGGGATTCGTCTGTGGGCGTACACGCACAGAAGTGACACTGTATAAAGAGCTGTTTCCTGTTGTACCAAATCCACTCAGCTTGAAGCTGTTTCCTTCAAAACTTCTTAGTCAAACACCCTTAAACACTTCTGATGCGGCACTAGTTTGATACTCCATCTGATATTTCTGATAATAACGACAATAACAGCAACAGAGTCACAACAAAATCGGGGGCTCCTTTTGTTCCGACAAGGTGCCCTCATGTTTCCATGGTAACTTCCTCCCCATGACCATGTTCAACCACTCCTACCCAGGAATGGTACGGTAAAGTTGTTTAAATTATTAATGTCATCCTCCTTTTTCTTATTTATTATCTTCCTGGTGGTTTTCCGTTGCTCCCTCCCTTCTTGTTCACGCTGAGATCTCAGCGCACACGTCTCCTGTTCTCCTTTGATGTGCTCTCGTCTCCTCCCTCAGCCTGTTTCTTCTTTTGTGTCTGTTTTCAAAGCAGTGATTGTATTCTAGCCGAAGTTTTATCATCTGAAAACCAGTTTAACTGTCACAGTACCCCCGCATTCCTGAAGTTCGGCTGTCATGTCCCCGAGACGACTGCAAATATGATCATCCTCAAATTCCTTCTCATGGAACACTACCTAGTTGTCATGACAACCTGTAAAAGTTGGTCTAAGTGTCATTTCCACATGGAAGATCTGCATATACTTTGGTTAAAATCAGGAACATTTGATAAATTTCTGTAAGTCTTCACACTTCAGATTCACTTCAAGCTTTCAAACTAAAAATAGTCAAATTTAATCACAGTATAAAACATGAGAGTTTTGCCATCCTAGTGAAAAAAAATATGGGCGATACAGAAGAAATATCAGACTGGAAGTTATTAATAGGAGTGGTATTTTAAAAGCTACTGGTAATTTGTGGACTGTTTTTGCCTGATTAATATTTGAAATTTGGATGTGTAATGATGAGGGCCTTACTATCTACAGAAAGAGTAGTGAAATAAGTTCTGAATTGATGGCATTTATTTCTTAAGGAAATCCAATATTCCTTCAGATAAATATTAAATGTTATACCAAAGGAAGCTTTGACAAGAGTGAAATTTTACTACTGTTCTGCTAATTTTATCTCTTTTCTGAAAATGAATCAATGATCCATTGATTCTGCTAATTTTATCTTTCTTTTCTGAAAATGCATCAATGATTCATTGATTCCAAAGGCTTTATATGTCCTTTCATGATCTAAAACCCTTCTCTTTTCTCGTTGTTCAGCGCTCTCTTACTAACATCTACACTGGATACATAATCACTGACAGAGTGAAAACTTCTTTGAATATTGTTCTTCTTCAAAACAACCTCTTCCATTTTTTATCATATCTGGAATATCACATGCCATACCTCTTCACACATAATTCTAGCGTGGCTTCTGACTACTCCCTTTCCTTTATCCTGTTGCATAAATCTCAAATTGATCCCATTTCTGGCCCCTTAGCATCATTTCTTTGGTATTAATGTGGAAGAATTGTGATTTGAATAATATTCAGCAGGCTTTCCAATTCAGAGGGTTTCATCTTGTGCTCTCAGGGTTCCAACTGCATGACTTTGGAGCAGAGCTTCTGAGAGTTCATCATGTACAGGCCTCGAAGCACCTGAAGCACACCTGAAATTGCACGGTGAATTTTGAGTATGGGTTCACATATGCATTTTCATAAGGAAAAGAGCCCATAACTGGCATCACATTAGCAAAGCAAATACTACCAACAATTATCAAGAACCCCAACTTTAGGTCATAATATGGCATTGCAAAACATTCATGGTGAGGTGGAAAAAGCTGATTTTGAGTCAAAAGGGAAGATTTTTAAATCCAAAGCTTTTCCTCCTAGGGTAACATATATGAGAAAATATACAGGATGGGGGGAAAGTAGGTTTATAGTTGTATGTGAAAGACAATTTATTCTTTTATTATTAATTAGTCATTATAATCTTTTCCATGTGAACCTACTTTTGTCCAACCCCATGTAGGCATTGTGTATCTTATTATCAATTTCAGAAAATACTAATGATTGATAATTATGGAAAACAGTTAAGTATATTACAAGAAATTAAAACCTAAACACAGGCAAATTCATTAATAGTAATTCAATTTAGAGTACATTGTTGCTGTGAATTTAATTTCCACATAATATCCCTCTATGAACTGGCAAGGCAGATGTTTTGTTTTTTTAATGGCTACATCATCTCCAAGAGCCAAAAAGAAAATAAAAGAAGAAATAAATTCTACAAATATTAAGCACTTTATACAGTTTGTATTATACATATTTGGATAAGTCATTGCCCCAGGCTATAAACTCCTTGAAATGCGAAAGTTGAATGAACATCTTTATAACTAAGATGATATATGATGAGCACTGACTGGATTTATCAAGTTTTCAACAAATCAATGGACGTATGTCCTAAGGGGTCTTCAGAGTGGAATTAGATGTTGTCTCCCTGCACTTGAACACCTTCTCTAGTACACATGAAGAACAACTGCTCTTTAGGTAAAGCTAGAAAAGTTTCAGGAAGAGAAAACTAAGGCAATTGAAAACCTATAACAAACCCCTACCATAGTGCCAGAAACAGACACCTAACCAAGGGGGGAAATCCCTCAAACTCAGTGGGGTCTCAGTGGATAACTTGACCTTCAAAAAAACAATAAAAGAGCCAAAGGAAGAAAATATGCCCAAGAAAAGATAAATCGAAAGAAAAACATGCTAAGAAAATATTACTCTTCTGAAACACATGCTCCTCTGAAAATTCTATTTTCTAGAAGATTATGCTAATATTGAATGCACTTAATTTAGTAACTTTGAACTCCACCCAAGTAAGTTAGTTTGGAAGGAGAAAACTTTGTCTCAAGTCACCTGAATTCCATTTAGTTATGTCACAAATATGTGGGGGTTTCAAGCACAGGCGAATGACTAAAGTAATTTGCAGTTTGATGGTGGGAGTTGAAAGAGACTTCCCTAACATCCTCCACACTGTTACTACAAGCTTTACTCTACTCTCTAAAATGCATCAGATGCCTTCTACAATTATGCAATAGCATTGTGTTAGGTGCCCTCGCATACGCCACTGCCCGAAGGTGTCATGAAAATCGCTGTGAGGCAGGGTTAGGGGTGGAAGGAAAACTGCAGCACTGAGGCAGCATTTACTAAGCAGAGTTAGGCCCGGACACTGACTTGCAGCAGCCAGCACATTTGGGGTGGCTGAGTCAGACTAAATTAGCTCTCAGCCTGCAAAGCCCTGACAAGAAGTGCAGACTGAGAAGCCACGGTAATGGTGCCAGAGTGCTTCAGCTCAGGCATGACGATTCAAGCTAGCCTGGGCTGAGAAAGATAAACAGTGTCAAGTGGACTGTGGTTGGAAAGTGAAAAAATCAGGACACAACAGGCCAAGGAGTGAGAGCAGAAGGCAGTGGGGCAGGATCCATGGCAAGAGTAAACAGAGGAAGTTTTTTTTTTTTTTTTAAAGATTTTATTAATTTATTTTTAGAGAGGGAAGGGAGGGAGAAAGATAGAGAGAGAAACATCAATGTGTGGTTGCTGGGGGACATGGCCTGCAACCTAGGCATGTGCCCTGACTGGGAATCAAACCTGCGATGCCTGGTTCACAGCCCACGCTCAATCCACTTGAGCTACACCAGCCAGGGCAAACAGAGGAAGTTTTTGCTGCAAGCCTAGAGGTTAAGCCTTCAGGACAGTATGTTAATGGAGAATAACCATAAGCAAGGAAAGCCCCCCTTGTCTTAAAGGAACCACTTTGTAAAGGTGAACAGGGCCTTTAGATACATTCATAAAAGATACAAATCAATGTCTTTGCTATTATAAAACTAGTTCCACAGGCAATAAGATGTTAAGACATAAGATATCTTAAGCCTTGTAGAGGATGTAAGGACGAGACCAACATGGTCATTGCCTTTAAAGATTTTATAGTCTGTGAAAAAGATAAATAAGAAGACGAGGTTTAGAGTTTCATAGGAGAAGTGCCAGGTAAGTGGAAGTGTGCAGCCAGGTCAAGAATGACAACATGGTGAGCTCCTAGGGAATGGCAGTGGCACTTGGATCATGTGGCAAACGGTACTTCAACACAGGGTCAATAATCACAGACACGTTTCCCTCAGGAAGAGAAGAGTCCTGCCAATAGCACACGGAGATCTGAAAAGACTGCTCGTGTGGTTAGGCTGTAATGAAGCTGGCGCTATCGACAGATCACTGCAGCCACACCTGCATGGGGAAAACAACACCTGGGCACAAAGTGTGTGTCTGTGTGCGCACCTACACGTGCGCACATGTGTGTGCTTCAGCATTCTTAAACACCGCAAGTCTTCTTTAAACACTTTCATTCCTGTTCTTACTATTCAGTGGAGATTTTAGTAACCACTAATTTTTTAAAAAGTGTATGTTATTTATTGTACATTTCCTCCCATTTATTTTATTTTTTTATCTAGAATGGAAATAAAAGTTTACGTTGGAGATTCACAAATTAGTCTTCTTTGCTACTTTTCTCTTTCTACCAGGAAATGATCTCCAGGTTCTAAGGGAACAACACAAAAGAGCCAATAAAACTCAAATGGACCATTTGAAAAGCAAAAATTGTGTCTAAAGAAATCTTAAGTTCTAAACAGGAACTTTGCTATCTCCCTTGTGTTAAACTGGACTAGTCAACATATACTAAATAAAGAGTGGAAATTCGGGAAATGTGATTTCATAGAAAAATTCTTTAGACAGTTGAAATCCGACTCTGAAGTGGGTCTGGAAGGACTTGGCTCCATCACAGGATTTCTGAATGCTCAGCGTCCCTTGGCCCCAGACGGCCGGCCGGCACTCTCATAAATCAGACATAGTGGGCGCGGCCATGGAGATTATGAAATTTGGGAAGAAACAAAGTTGTTTCGGAAGATGTGATCATATAGCGGGAACACACAAGGAAATCGACTGAAAAGCCTCCGTGGATGGAGAGAGGAGAGGGAGTTGGGCCCAGTCTGTCCTGCAGAGGCTGAAAACACGCTCAGAACGGCCCAGAGAGCCTGTGTGGATGCCCAGGGCCACGTCCCTGAGTCTCCACATCACCGAGTCTCCACATCACCAGTTCAGCGTTCTCTGGCATGGTCAGGTGGCCTATTTTACACTTTTTAAATCATTTTCATTCTTAGCTATACACTGGTTAATGTATACCCATGGTGGATTCCTAATTAAGAACAGGAAGCGTGGATGTTGAAACAACCTCTTTTCACATGATTACTGAAAATGAGATATTTTACAAATTTACTTAAGGTGACTCATTAATTTATACAACAAACATAGAATAAATGTTTACACTGTATATCAGGCATTATGCTAACTGTTAAGTCTAACATGAACAGAGGAAGATTTCCACTGTCATGGATTGTATACTGTTGTTGTTGAGATAATAAATAGATATAGAAATAAATACATAATTATAAGCTGTTAGGATCACTATAAGAAAATGAATAAGCTATAATAAGGACATGAAATGGAATTCAGGTAAGACACTTTTGAAAAAATGATTATTTAAGGTGAGATGAGAATGAAGGAAATCTTGAGCATCCCAGAGGGAGAAGGAAAGAAGAGATTGGTGCCACTGGGAAACAAACCAATATCACTGTGGCTGGAGCTTGGTACCCAGAAGAAACTTAGAGAATCAGGCAGTGACAGACCCTTTTTGTCCCAAGTATGGAACAGACTTTTACTCTAAGTGCAGTTGGGAACATTGAGCAGTGGAATGAACTCGTCACATTCTCAATGATTATGATGACTTCTGTGCAGAAACTGCTCCTGGGGTGGCAGGGTTGCAAAGAGGGAAGCCACTTAGGAGGCTCTTGCTGTGTTCCAGAGAAGAGTGTACTTTGGTAAGTGCGATAAGCAAATCTAGGGAATGACTTGGACTACGGAGCAGGCAGTGGAGATGAAGAGAAGTGGCTATACTGAAGAGGCATGGCCATGTGCCCAGGGCGGTGAGGTCGGAGTACACCATGGGGGCCCTTGGATCCTGGAAACACATGGCTTCTGACTGCAGCACTTAGAGCTGATGGAGACAACTCAGAGCTCGCCAAAGCGTGAACCAGTGGTGGTGGGCCACCCACACAAGCTGTTAATCAGAAAGGGCAAAAACCAAACACAGCTATAAATAAGAATGAAGTGAACATAAGTGTCAGAGAGCAAATGAGGCCAAACATTAAAGATAAGAAAGAAGGGGAAGCCTGGTCTAAAACAGGCCCATTTTTTAGAGCCAGTTACACTTTGCTGAAATTTTACTATGACAGTTACAGAAAGAAGAGAGGAGGAAATCCCTGAGGCCTTAAAGGAATTCTTGATCTCGAATGGAATAAACAAGGCTTTTGCCATGTTTTTCCTCATGAACCCTCACCATCATTTTAATAGTCACATGCACTATTATGATTATTATATTCATTTTGTAGATGAGGTTTAGCTACTACACACACTGCCTCTTCACAAGGGATTACACGGTGACACATGACGCCTGTGAGGAGAGCCAGGGCCCTATCCACAGCAGTAAAGAGGGAGACATGACTGGAATAATTGCCATTCTCTACAGACCTTTCTGAAATGGAAGAAGTAGCCTTAGGAATAAGTGAGGTTCCCATCACTTAGTGGGTTCAAGAAGAGCTAAGACAGGCACCACTGTTATACATTAGGCTAGATAAGAAACACTTTTTAAGGCCCCTTCCCATTTGAATATTCTCATTCTACATATGGAGTAAGAGTAGTTAGGTGGAGTGTTTAACTATTGTTAGCAAGGGAATTAGGTTAAGGTAAACTGGATCCAAACTTTAGTCTATCTACTACCAGCTGTCTGATATTCATCAAGTTGCATAATCGTCTTAAGCACCAGAGTCCTTATCTTTACAGATGATGACAATAGTATCGACCTCCCAGGGTTGTATATGAAATTATGAGAAACGAGAGAAGTAACGTGCTAGGCATCGTCTTCGACACACAGTGAGCATCACTAAATGGTGGCTGGTGTTAAGGCAATCCATTACACACAGCTTAAACTGCATCCACAAACAGAACTTTCATGATGTTTTAGTAAATAAGGAAAAGGGAACTCGAGTTTGAGTGTCTATTTCAAGAGTTGATTTTGAAGAGATCTCGGGTAATTGCAGGGAACAGAGAAGAAAGAAAAATAGGTAATAATAATAAAAGACAGGAGGATGTATAGGAGCTTTCCCATCATTCATCTTGGTCAAGTTCTGACTTACCTAAGTAGTAGTTTTCACTGATAAGATAATCAGCTGAGACAAACCAGTGGGAACAATGCGGAGGCACCACACTGAGCCAGAAATTAACTACCAGGGCTGTTTGTGCACTGACAGCAAGATACTCTTCAAATTTTAAATAAAAATCTTACTCAAGCAAAGAATTATTTTACTCTCTACATCAATTTCGATTCTCTTTTTTTCCTGTGATCATAAAATCATCCTCATCTCAGAATTTTTTTTAAAATGTAGTTCAGTTTTGATGAGAGAGAGGCACAGAGACCTGATATGCAGAAAATATGAAGGGCAAAACCACTTCTATTATTTAATACCATAGAAAATAATTACAAAGCAAGCATTCAAATCCACTAATGTTTAAGAACCATTCCAAATATGCCTATCATTGGAAACATTTAAACAAAACCAAATATAATAAAGCAATCTAAAGAACCAGCTGAGAATAAATGTTTCATTTGGGAAGGAAAAACAGGTGGCCTCCAGTCTTCAGTTGCGGCTAGTGTTAATACGGACCCTGAGACCTATGAATGAAATGTTAAGGTACATCCTGGAACTGTATAAAACAAGGCTGAATTTATTCTACATGTGGTCATAGGGAACAAATGCTACTATACTAAGTAGAAATTAAAGAGAGGAGAACTTCAGTGCAATAAGTTTTCCAATTATGGAATCAGAGCCCTTAGTTGTTAAGGACCAGCCAGTTCAAGGTTCCCAGGCTCCAGCCATCCCACAGCTCAATTTCTACAGTACCACGGAGCTTTCTTCTGACAGACCTCCAGACACATAGTTCAGAAGACATACGGCCACCTGTCTTAAAGTGTCTCCTACTTGTGAACTTTAGGAGAGATGAAAAGTTTATAAACCCTCCTTGAAAGGCTCTAATTGAGTGTAAGAATTCAGAGGCTACCAGTTCAGTGGATATACCTTAATAATCCATCATCATTCGCTGAACCTCCTCTGCCCTGTAAGTACACATGATTAAAGTACAATTTCTCAGGCATGTATCCTCAGGGACACTAGTTGGCCCTGTCCACCATTCTCATTGGCCACCCACGGGTGTCCAACCCGTAGGCTCGAAGGCCACATGCAGCCCAGGATGGCTATGAATGTGGCCCAATTTAAAATTGTAAATTTACTTAAAACAATATGAGATTTGTTTGTTTTTGTTAGTGTTTGTGTATTTAGTGTGGCCCAAGACAACTCTTCTTCTTCCAGTGTGGCCATGAGATGCCAAAAGGTAGGACACCCCTGAGTAGGGGCAGGGCATATTCTGCTACCTTCTCTTCTAATCCTCACCATTTCTCTACTTTTGACAATTCTGAAGCCATTATTTAGTCAAATTGAAAGATTCAAAACATTTAGAAAACTATACAAAAACTGGGTCAAATACGAATGTGCTGACTTCTAAGTACCAAACACTAATAACAGCAACTGCAGCAACTATTACAGTGGAGAGAGCATTTATTTTACAACAAGAAGGTCAAACCTCGATGTCTAGGTGCTTGTGCAGCAGGTAAACAATGACAGTGGGAATATTTAAACTTTCTACAGTCCTTAAAGTGAGGCTTTGGCCATTGTGGTGTCAAGATGGCTGCTGCACCTCCAGACATCACATCTTTATTCCAGAAGGGAAAAGAAAAGGAGCCTTGGCCAATTAATCTATCCCCACTTTGTGTGTGTGTGTGCACATGTGTGTGTGTGTGTGTGTGTGTGAGAGAGAGAGAGAGAGAGAAATGAGAGAAGTCCTTCCAAGAAGCCCCAGCCAAAAGTTTTCCACCTACAATCCAATGACCAGAACTGTGTCAAAAGGCTACTCCTTGCTGCAAGGAGACTGAAAGTGTATATTTAGCTGAATATATAACTGGGGTTCTATAACTAAAGAAGTAAAGTAAGCAACTAGTAATGATCCCCACAGGGAGAAATCAATCTATGGAAGCATTCTTTAGGGTCACTTCTTGCTTTCACAGCCAACATAATTATCATTAGGTTATGAAGGAGAAAAGACTATAATACTAATGTGATTGTGATACATGCAGGGACGAATTTACCAAAAGAAAGTGTTTAAATCTCCTATTGAATCTCCTACCCTTATAACTGAACCTGTGGTATCAATGTAGGTTGAACATTCAGTCAAAATAAAATATTGATGTTTGGGTTCCAGTCCTAGAAATTCTGCTGTGCATCAGGATGCTTTAACATTCCCCAGGTGACTCTATTGCAAAACCAAAGTTTAAAACCACTGACGAAAACCAATTCTGGAAAAATGAGAGTTGCCCTAGAACACATCACCAGAAGACAGATGTGTAGAAAGCTGGCCTTTCCTTTGGGGCCCAGATGCACAACAGATTCTGCAAGGGCTTTGGGCAGCACGGCCGGTCACCGCGACACACTGCGGGGGCAATGCCCTGCCTGCTCTCTGCAAGCAGCTCCCAAACACTTCTGTTCCTGCTGACCCGCTCATCAGAGAGGAGAGTTGTCCTCTTGGGCCCTGTTTGCTTTTCAGAATAAAATGCTTCAACTGTGTGCAAGGCTAGACTTCTAACCAGAAAAAATCTTATTATCTCTATCTATCCGAGAGACCTCAACAGCTGATCTGCACTGGTGTTAAAGTTTCCCACACATTTTGATGGAAAAATTGAAAGGAATTTAAGGAGACACCATCACTGGAAAAAGAAAGATCAAAACTAAGAGACTATATGGAGGCAGAACTAGTACAAGAAATATATGTCCATAACACACATACTCACACACACATAACCACATATGTATTAAATCTCAGGTGTACAGCGCTGGAGTAATCATCACCCGTATTTCATATCAACATCATTGACAGGCATGGCCTCCTCATTTATTATTTCATTTGTAGTTAATCAATACAATGAATACTCATAAGCTCACGACCTAACTCAAGACCTACAATATTAGCAATTAGTCTTTTGAGTTACTTCTCTATAATTTCTTTTCACTCCTCTTGCAGAGATAACTTCCATTCTGAATTTTGTGCTTGTATTTTATTTATAGACTTATTGCATACATAGACATAACTAAGAGTTGTTTAACTTTGTCTTGTGAACTTTTGAAAAAGGGGATCTTTTGGCTGCTATAATAGGGCTGAACCTAACGTTACTGAGATTGGTGCGCGGAGGCGTTATGCACTCATTTATGTTCACTTTTCTATAATAAAACAGAATGTACCGAAATTGATTTATTCAGATGCCCACTGAAGGGCATTTGGGTTATCCCCAGTTTTTGCTATTTCCAACAGTGCTTCATGAACACCCTCTCCCATGGCCCCCAGGGCACATACACGAGGCTTCCTCTTTGGCGTATGACGGTTCCTCTTGGGAACTGATGCGTCCAAACCACAGAAATATTCCACGTAACAAAAAATAATATGTCAAAATCTCCTCCATTTAATAAGAAATCTCAATATTTCCAAATCGGGGGGTAATTTTTGCCAATCAAAAGAGTATAAAAGGGTATTTCAGTGAGATCTTGGGGTTCTTATGAAGATTTGATTAGAGTCTAAAAAGGTTTCATTTTATTAGCATTAAAAATGGATGCTGGAGCACTGGCTGGGTGGCTCAGTTGGCTAGACCATCATCCCATACAACAAATGGTTGCAAGTTTCATTCTGGGTCAGGGCACATAGCTAGGTTGTGGGTTTGATCCCCAGTCAGAGCACATGCAGGAGGCAGCAATCAATCTCTCTCTCCCTCTCTCTCTCTCTTGCCTTCCTCTCTCTCTAAAAACAATAAATGTATCCTCAGGTGAGGATTAAAAAAAACAGATTCTGGATCTAGGTGAACTACATTGCTGCCTATCTTTCAAAGGAGAGATGCTCATTGTAGTGTATTACAACACAGAAACATTTTCAAAGTATCACCTCCATAGTTAAATGTACAATCCTTAGACCCTAAATTTAATTTTAAACTACTAGAAAAAGGGAAACTGTAGATTGATTTCACTTATGGACACTACTGAAAGACTCTGAATAGCTGCTGCAACAGTAAGTGAATCCAGTGGGATAGTATCACAATCATGTATTATGTCTAAGTGAGATTTTCCTGGGAATGTAGGATTATTTCACTATTAGGAAATGTATTAAGGTGATTTATTCCATTAGAAAGTAGGAAAGAAAAAAACAAGTGAATACATCACTAGATGTTGAACTTAGATAAAACTCAGCACGCTACTAGATTTAAGACAGAAATACAATGAAATTACCCAAACATCACACCAATTCACACATCCATGAGCTGGAAAATTTCTTAAGGACAACTATAGTATTTGTTCACTTTTATCCTCATTATCCAAAGTCCCATCACCTCAGAGGAAATTCAAAGAGGAAAAAATGTATATTCCCATTTTCTTACAATTAAAAAAAAGGACTAAAACTATGGTGGGGGGAAGATGTTGTAATCATGGAAACTATGTTGTAACGCAAGTAAAAGGGGAAATTAAGGGAAGCCCGAGAAGTGAATTAAAAAAATCAATCAGGATTATCCTTACTCTTGTCTTGTGATTGTTAAGATGTAATCCCATGCTAAATGAATAACCTTGTACATAAACATTCTCATAAATAACGTAAGAATAACCTTGAAACCTTTTCTAACATTTCCATCTCGTTAACTTCTAAGTTTCTGGCATTAATGCAAATATGGACTGTCACACACGTCTGCCTGTCTGCAGCCCTTGTACAAGCACCTCCAGGAGGTCACAGAAACCTGGGATGTACTTGACTGAAACATAGGCAAACCTTCTTGTCAATCCTAATGCAATTTAATGTACTGCCACTGGTGCCTATTTTAATTCCATTTTTTTTCTTGACTGATTTTTGTTCTCTACCATCTATATTTTTATGAACATCTGCCATGTAATATAATTAACTTACACCTGATTTCTCAGCAAGCTCACAGTGAAAGCTTTTCACTTTACACCTTCCTCCTTAGATACCGAACAACACATTAGCTTCCTTAAATGAAATACCTATGTCTATACACACTCACTAATATACACTCTCACACACGCACACACACCTAGTCTAGACTGGAGCACAAAGTGACTTAATTTGCCTAAAATTAAGAAATTATTCTCCCCCCAGTAGGCAACATTTTCAAATCAAGCTAGGTCAATGGGAAAGCAAAACCATGTGACTAAATGCCACCAGCCAATTGCTAGGAAAAGGGGAGTTATTTCTGAGTTGCTGGCATTTAAAATGTATATTTTCTTTCTTTTTTAAAAATATTTTGTATTTATTTTTAAAAAGAGGGGAAGGGAGGGAGAAGAAAAGGGAGAAAAACATCAGTGTTGCCTCTCACGTGCCCCCCACTGGAGACCTGGTCTGAAATCCAGGCGTGTGCCCTAACTGGGAATTGAACCAGTGACCCTTTGGTTCACAGGCCGACACTCAATCCACTGAGCTGTACCAGCCAGGGCTAAAATGTATGTTTCAACAACTGTTAAAATAAAAGCTAACTCATGAATTCAAATGTCAAAGTTGCAAGAAGGAAGCAGGGACAGGAGATAGTAGCACTATTTTCATTGCAGTCAATAGATTTTCTTGCACTCTAAGGAAAGACAAGATTTAGATATTTCAATTTCATGTAAGACTTAGAAAATTATTGCTCTTTGTTACATTAATTTATACCTGCCAGCTGGAAATAGTGTGAGTTGTACTTCAGAAAATCATAGTTTTCTGTCAAATATTCATCTTATTATAAACTGAAATCACTAAAAAAGTTTATATATTCATTCTTAAAATACAAAATTGTTTTGGAATATGGTAATAAGAAAACTAGCTATAAACATTCTGAGAAAATTAAATTAACCACTCTACTCCCTAGTACAAAATGTTATTCTCTTATCTTTCCTAAGGGTCAGAGAGAAGCAGAAATAATTCTTAAGAAGAATACTAAGTTAAATGCCTATGTAATACTGGCAAGTATTGAAATAAGCCTCACCAGCAAACTATTATAAGAACAATAGCAACAACACACACACACACAAACAGGAAAAAGAAGGAAACATTTAAATTTCATTAAAGGGATTAAACTTTTATTAACTCTGTGGTGTTTTTCAACAGCTGGTGCATCTCCATATGATTACTTGAGATAATATATGGGTATTGTCTGTCTCCTAATAACCACTCATTCAATGACAGCTATTACTGTTAACATTTACTGAGTACTTGCACTGTGCTACTGTACTAAAACACGCTGCAAATACTCTACCTTTGTCTTTCCAAACACCACAAACGGGACACCCCTATTACATCTTGTTTACATAAAACACCAAACTCAGGCTCAGAGACTTGATATGCCCAAAGCCTCACAGCATAACAGTGATCCAAGGTCACTCCACAGCCCCAACTCTAGTCCAATAGGCTATGGACGGAGAGGAAGAAGTGTTGGGTTCACACGCTTACGTGATATCCCTCTGCTTCGGTCCACTGTCCTCGGGAAAGAGAGCGGGGAATGACGCACTGGCCAGGCAGCCCTGCTAAGGCTGTCGACAGTGATGGCAGTGCTGTGGTTGTTGATGGTGATGATGGCATGACATTTAAGAGTTCAGGCACTGAGTAAAGTTTAACAAACCTATACGATGCTGCAATTTCACTCTTAAGTACTTATCTAAGATGAATAAATATGTCTATAAAAAGGCATAAACAAAAATGTTAATAGCAACTTTATTAATAAAAGACTAAACCTGGAAATAGCCCAAATGTTGTTTAACAATAGAATGGGTAAATTCTGATATAAACATCTATGGAACACAACACAACAATGGAAAAGAATAAACTACTGCTATGTACAACAACATGAGATTAATCTCACAGATAAAAGGAGGAGTGAAAGAAGCCAGACACAAAAATTTCATATTGTTGAAATGAATTTGTATGAAGTTCAGAAACAGCAAAATGAATATCCAAAGTTGAAAGTCAGACTCGTGGTTCCACATGTGGGGGGGGGGGGCACTGGCTAGAAGAGCCAGGAAGGAGTTTTCTGAGTGATGTAGCTAAGTCACATCCAGATATTCATGGTTGTCGTAAGAATTTCAATGTATATAAAATTTTCTGAAACTGTTCACACAAGATCATCACATTTTATTATGTAAGCTATGCTTCAACTAAAAATAAACAATTAACCACTGGCGTCAAATACACACAGGTTCAAAGTCATGGCTGCATCTTCGAATACGTCTCTCAACTTCCCTGGGTCTTGGTTCTTCACTGGAGTAACAGCGATGAGAGAAAACATCTGACATCTACAGTTGTTGGGAAGACTGAGCCAATAAAGAATGTGAAGGTCTAAGAACGGCCCTGGAACACACTCTGGCAGTTACGAAATGTCAGGTACCGTACGCAGCATTGTAGGCTCACAGTCTCACTTAAGTCCCGTAATAACCCTAAAAGAAAAAATGATTTCCACTTTGTTCATGACAAGATAGTCTCAGAAAGGTTATACCATCCATAATATTTTCCTGAGATTAGTTTGTACATAGAAAAGCTAGAATTCAATCCAGATTTACTGGCTCCAGAGTCCATGTCCTTTACCTTTATGCTGTTCTAACTTACATGTCTAGATTTTCTGTAGTGTTTCCTTATGGAAAAGGGCGGATGGCAGAGTTTTCTGTAAGCAGTGCACAGAGGTGATAGGAAGTTTCTCCTAGAACTAGGAGATAAAGATAATCTGCAATAGTGAAATACAGGCAAAAAGGAAAAAAAATTTACATGATGCAATAATATATGTGATTTTTATAAAATAAAATAAATGAAAACATAAATGATTAAATATAAGCCACTTTTGAAATGGTGTGGGCTCCTAAGCATATAAAGGGGTATTTGAGGATATTTTAAAACACCTGTGAGGTTGTAGGACAATTAGTCTTTAATCGATGTATTGGAATGAGGAAGTTTTTCTATAGAAATTGCTAGTACAGTATATTTTGTCTGTGCAAGGCACTGCTATAAGCATTTTACATCATTGACTTATTTAGACCTAACAATTTCCATAGGATTTCCATTTCACAGATGAGAAAACTAAGGCACAGAGAGGTTAGGGACCTCACGTTGGCACAAATAAGCAGTGGAACCAGTATTTGAAATCAGATTCTGTCAGAGTGGGGGTGAGTTTGGGAGGTCTCTACTCTGTACTTCCATCTACAGTTATGGTTTCATCTAGTGTGTGACATTCATAGAGAGTGAAAGGAGTTCTTGTTTTCACACGTGCATACATCTGAAACACAACCAGTAATACCTGGTCGCGTTTGTTCCAAATCGTTCCAGGTGCGACACAACTAATGTGTCCCTTTCGAGAACTATATGTAGGTTCTTTGGACACAAATATTTAGAAATGGTGGAAAGATGACTGCTATGCTGAATACTTGGTGTACCAACTTGTAGTATTTGAGATGCATAAAAATGCATAAAATTATACATATGATTCCATTGTACTAGAGACAGATATGACTAAGAAACTAATTAAAGTACAGGAATATACATTGATAAGTATTCTGCTTGTTATTTTAAGTTTTCAGATAATGTAGATTTTGCTTTAACATCCAAGAATATATATCAGTATTTCAGAAAAAGATTTATTTTTGTAAATAGGTTTTAATATATACAATAGTTTAAAAATCTGTTGGGAAATAAGTAAATATTTGAAAAAATTGTGCAACGTTGTTTATGTTTGGTGCTCTCTTTATCTCTCAAGAGTGGGCTCTTTGGGACAGTACACTGTATGGTTTCCTATCTGTAATTCTGCTCAGCTCTGACGATCCACTCCAGGCCTGCTGCTCTCTCAGCCTTGCCCTGACTTAGTCATTCACCTCCTTCTAGTTCTACTTGAAGTGAACTTGGGCTTTTATGTCAAAAGACCCACAGGTCACTTAGACCTTGATGTTGCCAAGTACTAGTTCTGGAACAGATTTATCTTTGAAGTTGGTACCTCCTCTCTGCCTTGATGAGCACTTTCAAATGGTCTTTGGGGCTTTGGCCTGATCCCCAGATGGACCAGGAAAAAAGGGAGAAAAAAAGGATTCAACATATGCACAGGTGAAGAGACACAGCTTTCTATATATCAGATTTAATGTATCAGCAGCCACTTTACTTCAAACCTTCATGAAAAAGATTATGTTTAAATAAATCCCACAATAGGCATAAAATTATTCACTATACTGATCACCCTTTGCTTTGGTAAATGAGTCTTCCATTTTAGGTCTCCTTCATCTCATTCAAAATGCTCCACGTCAAGATGCTTCATAAATATTTGACGTCTCTTTTAATTCAGGGTGACCACTACATTGGGCAAGATTCCACTTCACTGACGTCAAAATGACTGACCTTCAGTCATTCCCTTGGAGGCAAATCACTCAAACGAAATTTTCAAATGTTCATGCAATCCTCCATAGCCATCCATGCCTTTGCTCCCCACTCAACACTTCAGCATTCCAGACCAGCCACACAGTACAAGAAAAACAGGAGCACCTGCATAGTCCTCCACAAGCACCCCATGTCAGTGGACATATTCCCAAAATTAAACTACCAATCATCGCTGGAAGTTACTTGTTGACAATGTGTACCGCTTCTGCCTTCTGCACTTGCAGGGGTATGAAACCTGAAAACTGTTTTCTGCTCCTTTTGCCAGTCAGGGCCCCGCTGGAGTCCTGCAGTGACAGAAGTGTGTGCGAGAGGTGGAAGGCAGAAGAGAAAAGAGCCATTATTCTCAAATGGCAGTTGCTGTGAGTGTGGTCTAGTCAGACAGCTCCTGAGAATTTGCCCAAGGATTTGGGGTAACTTCTCAAGAACTACTTACATTGGTTTCTGCAGGCATTTGAGGTTATTGGTCCAACTTCTCTTTAGTTCTGCCCTTTGAGATTCCCTGCATTAAACCTTTTTCTACAGTAAAAACTTTGGTGGCTTCTATTCTCCTGACCAATTTATACATCAAACAAATACCCAAATGTTCAAACAATGATTCAGATGATCTTTCAGGTCATGTATACAATACTGTATTATTGACTATAGTCACCATGATGGGCATTAGATCTTGAGAACCTATTCTGAAACTGTGTGATTTTTGACCTGCATTGCCCCATTTTCCCCAGCAACCACCTATTCTGCTGTTTCTATGTTGGGGGCCACCCTGCCTGGTCTCAGGAAGCTGTGACCCCCTGTGACTTAGGCTGAATGAGAGACCTCCGGACCAGGAGCCACTAAGGAGACAAAAGTTATTCCCCTGGCATGAATGCTACCTGTTCTGTGCCTGGCCTTTAATGCTTGATCAGTTAACCAATGACGGGTAACAATTCTCTAAGATGGAGAATGGACCTAAGGCAGGTTCTGATCACATAAAGGCCTCTGGAATGAGACTCACAAGGCTGTGGAAATGAAGGGGCTGTGGAAAGGAAGGGGTGATCGGCATCTACCCCTGCCCCCTCTAAGCCTGAGTCTTTGTACTTAGATGTGAGAAATCCAGGTCTCCTGGCTGCCTCTGTCTCCTGCCCTTCTCAGCGCTAAGCAAATAGCCAAAGGGGCAGCTCAGACTGGAGACAGTGGACCCCCAGGGTAATCAGGCCTGGGACATAGAATATGCAAGATCCTGTGAGATCTGTTTGCTGGAGGATGTTATTAACTTGAAATTTAAAGACACAGGCGGGAAACCAAAAATAGCCCTTTGAGCCATGTAGTCCTTTCTTATGATAAAACTCCAATCTCTGCCCGGAATCACAGCAAGAATTCTGTTAGCATCTTTGTAAGTTACCTGTTCCCTTTGATACTGTCTGCCAGACTGTGAATCCACAAACTGAGTCTACTTTCTCAATAAAAACCCACTGGGGTAAAGGAACAGAGCACTCCCCACCTGGAGGGGGTGGCCATGTTCTCTATGTCCCCACAGAATTATGCTAGATTCTGTGCATTACACGTGTTTAATGAACATCCACAGCCGAGATGGATACCGAGGGATGGCCGGGATGGTATTCTTTCACATTTCTATAAAATTGTCATTTTTAAAAAAGATTCTACATGAGTGATATCAAACAGTACTTGTCTTTCTCTGTCTGGCTTATTTCACTTAGCACAATGCCCTCCAGATTCAGCACATGACATTGAAAGTTGTTGAGGGTAGATCTCAATCTCGAGCATTCTCACCGAGAGAGAGAGAGAGAGAGAGAGAGAGAGAGAGAGAGAGAGAGAGAGAGA